>CM038722.1:32901453-32903953 GCA_021613375.1 Megaleporinus macrocephalus | reverse complement strand
GAGAGAGAGAGTTAGAGAGAGAGAGAGAGAGAGAGAGAGAGAGAGAGAGAGAGAGAGAGAGAGTGAGAGAGAGAGAGTTAGAGAGAGAGTTAAAGTTAGAGAGATAGAGTTAGAGAGAGAGAGAGAGAGACAGTTAGAGAGAGAGTTAGAGAGAGAGAGTTAAAGTTAGAGAGATAGAGTTAGAGAGAGAGAGTTAGAGTTAGAGAGAGAGAGTTAGAGAGAGAGAGAGAGAGACAGTTAGAGAGAGAGTTAGATACAGTTAGAGAGAGAGTTAGAGAAAGAGATGGAGAGAGAGTTAGAGAGAGAGAGAGTTAAAGTTAGAGAGATAGAGTTAGAGAGAGAGTTAAAGTTAGAGAGATAGAGTTAGAGAGATAGAGTTAGAGAGAGAGAGAGAGAGAGTGAGAGAGAGAGAGAGTTAGAGAGAGAGTTAAAGTTAGAGAGATAGAGTTAGAGAGAGAGAGAGAGTTAAAGTTAGAGAGATAGAGTTAGAGAGAGAGAGAGAGAGAGAGAGAGAGAGAGAGAGAGAGAGAGTTAGAGAGAGAGTTAGAGAGAGAGTTAGAGAAAGAGATGGAGAGAGAGTTAGAGAGAGAGAGAGAGTTAAAGTTAGAGAGATAGAGTTAGAGAGAGAGAGAGAGAGAGTTAGAGAAAGAGATGGAGAGTTAGAGAGAGAGAGAGAGAGAGTTAGAGAGAGAGAGAGAGTTAAAGTTAGAGAGATGGAGACAGAGAGAGAGAGTGAGAGAGAGAGTTAGAGAGAGAGATAGAGACAGTTAGAGAGAGAGTTAGAGAGAGAGAGAGTTAAAGTTAGAGAGATAGAGTTAGAGAGAGAGAGAGAGAGAGAGAGAGAGTGAGAGAGAGAGAGAGTTAGAGAGAGAGTTAAAGTTAGAGAGATAGAGTTAGAGAGATAGAGTTAGAGAGAGAGTTAAAGTTAGAGAGATAGAGTTAGAGAGATAGAGTTAGAGAGAGAGAGAGAGAGAGTGAGACAGAGAGAGAGTGAGAGTGAGAGAGATACAGAGAGTGAGAGTGAGAGAGAGTTAGAGTTAGAGAGTTAGAGAGAGTGAGAGAGAGTTAGAGTTAGAGAGAGAGAGAGAGAGAGTTAGAGAGAGAGTTAAAGAGAGAGTTAAAGTTAGAGAGATAGAGTTAGAGAGAGAGAGAGAGAGAGAGAGAGAGAGAGAGAGAGAGTTAGAGAGAGAGTTAGAGAGAGAGTTAGAGAAAGAGATGGAGAGAGAGTTAGAGAGAGAGAGAGAGAGTTAAAGTTAGAGAGATAGAGTTAGAGAGAGAGAGAGAGAGAGAGAGTTAGAGAAAGAGATGGAGAGTTAGAGAGAGAGAGAGAGTTAGAGAGAGAGAGAGAGTTAAAGTTAGAGAGATGGAGACAGAGAGAGAGAGTGAGAGAGAGAGTTAGAGAGAGAGATAGAGACAGTTAGAGAGAGAGTTAGAGAGAGAGAGAGTTAAAGTTAGAGAGATAGAGTTAGAGAGAGAGAGTTAGAGAGAGAGGAGAGAGAGAGAGAGAGAGAGAGAGAGAGAGTGAGAGAGAGAGAGTTAAAGTTAGAGAGATAGAGTTAGAGAGAGAGAGAGTTAGAGTTAGAGAGAGAGATAGAGACAGTTAGAGAGAGAGTTAGAGAGAGAGAGAGAGAGAGAGAGAGTTAGAGAGAGAGTTAGAGAGAGAGTTAGAGAAAGAGATGGAGAGAGAGTTAGAGAGAGAGAGAGAGTTAAAGTTAGAGAGATAGAGTTAGAGAGAGAGAGAGAGTTAGAGAAAGAGATGGAGACAGAGAGAGAGAGTGAGAGAGAGAGAGTGAGAGAAAGAGATGGAGACAGAGAGAGAGAGTGAGAGAGAGAGATAGAGACAGTTAGAGAGAGAGTTAGAGAGAGAGTTAAAGTTAGAGAGATAGAGTTAGAGAGAGTGAGAGAGAGAGAGTAAGAGAAAGAGATGGAGACAGAGAGAGGGAGTGAGAGAGAGAGTTAGAGAAAGAGATGGAGACAGTTAGAGAGAGAGTTAGAGAGAGAGAGTTAGAGAGAGAGATGGAGACAGAGAGAGAGAGTGAGAGAGAGAGAGTGAGAGAAAGAGATGGAGACAGTTAGAGAGAGAGTTAGAGAGAGAGAGAGAGAGAGAGAGAGAGAGAGAGAGAGAGAGAGTTAGAGAGAGAGTTAGAGAGAGAGTTAGAGAAAGAGATGGAGAGAGAGTTAGAGAGAGAGAGAGAGAGAGGGAGACAGAGAGAGTGAGAGAGAGAGAGTGAGAGAAAGAGATGGAGACAGTTAGAGAGAGAGTTAGAGAGAGAGAGAGAGAGAGAGAGAGAGAGAGAGTTAGAGAGAGAGTTAGAGAGAGAGTTAGAGAAAGAGATGGAGAGAGAGTTAGAGAGAGAGTTAGAGAAAGAGATGGAGAGAGAGTTAGAGAGAGAGAGAGAGTTAAAGTTAGAGAGATAGAGTTAGAGAGAGAGAGAGAGAGTTAGAGAAAGAGATGGAGAGTTAGAGAGAGAGAGAGTTAGAGAGAGAGAGAGAGATAGAG
>CM038722.1:32863953-32896453 GCA_021613375.1 Megaleporinus macrocephalus | reverse complement strand
ATATATAATGAAGATAAAAATGAATGTAGTTGAGATTTATTTCTGAATTACTGTGTTATTTCAAATTCTTAAATATAATGTTAAAGAGTGGTTCAACCAAAAAAATTACTTTTTTTGTTGAGTTGAATAAAACTAGTTGAATAACTCGTTACCAAATGCAGTATTTTAATTTATTGTTTGAACCAACAAACCATTTTTTACAGAGCAGATGAGGACCTTACATTTTACAGGTAGACCCCAAATTAATATTGTTGTAGCCAAAAAAGTGGATATTTTGCTCCAAATTCAAAATACAATTATTTTGGCAAAATTTGAAAATTAAGGCTTCTCCATTTAAACCATCCACAGTTTTTATAAGTAACTTTTATATCTTCACTGCCTGATTTCTTTTTGCCCCTCCCACTTATTTTATTTATTTCCAAACTTTCATTTTAAAATATTATAACATTATTTCCTTGATTACCATATTACATTATTTTGGTTTTGGCCATTTTTATTAAGACATAATATCATTTTTTAAATAAGCACATTGAACCATAAACACTCATACATTACTTCAATTCATAGAAGACATTCTTAATAATGTACACTGTAAAAAGTGCTTTGTTGGCAGAACCTAAAAAAATTACTTAGTGTGGTAACAAGCTAATTAACTAGTTTAACTAGTTTAACTCTACTAAAAAATGTTTATATAAATACATTTTTATGTTATGTAAAACTATTTCAATTACTTGTTAGCACATGAAGTATTCTTTTTTTATTATTGGCACCAACAAAACATCTTTTTTATAGTGTATATTTACAGTGCATAGTCTTAACTGAATCTCTGCGTATATGTATGTGTAAATGCACACAACACTACAAGGTTCTCAATAATCAATAATAATAATCATAATAAAAACAACACAGCATAATATTATTAGTTATGATATTAGTTATATCTATTTCTTTAGTACTTCCAAAAAATCTTTCATATATCATTGAAAACATTTCCCTTAATTTAGCTGCTTCACGTATAAATTACATGAAGCAGCTAAATGAATTAAATATGAGTAGAAGTAAATACAAAACTTAATTAAATAATTAATGAAAAGGTAATCAGTTATGTTGTGTTAGATGAAGGACAAACCAATAAAACAATTTGTACTAATTAAGTTTAAAGTCATGTAATGTAGTTAAAATCACTAATACATAGTTCATTTATTTAAAGATATGAAATACAGAAAATGTATTGTTAATATTTGTTTCACAAAAGAATAACACAAACTTAATTAAGAAAAATTAATGATGTAGTTGAGATTCATTACTGAATTACTGTGTTACTACACATTCTTAAATACATTGTTAAACTAATTAATGAATTATATTGTTACCTGTTACAAATTTTTTTATCAGTTCACCCTAAAAAATGACTTAATGTAGTAAATAATTGAAATAGTAAATGATTTCAACTAAAATAATTACTTGAACGAGTCTTTTAACCAACATGATTTGTTTACTTGAATAAAACTAGTTTAATTGCTTGTCACATGCAGTATTTTTTGTTTAAACCAACAAACCATTTTTTATTTACAGTCTTTCAGTTCAAAAATAGGCATAAACCAATATAACTAGTTAGCTAACTAACATACTTAGATAGCTAGCTACCTATACGTCCTCTAACTTATATGTGAAACATCTTTAGCCTCCTTTTCCAGCAGTGTGTTATATTTAGTTACTAACAATCATATAATATTTCAGCTTCAGCTCAAAAAGATACCTAAACCAATTTAAGTAATTAGCTGGTTGGCTAGCTACAGGGCCACACAGCAAACACACAGCGTGGCCTACTTTCCTACATTGTTGCTACAACATTGTCCAAAGGTTGTGCTTTTTACTTTGTCTAAACAAGGTTGTCACTATTAAGTAACATTGTTATACGGTACCTTTTGGCAACTTAGCAAAATTCCATAGAATTCCATGCAGATATAATGTGACATCTCGTTGCAGGAAATCATGTATCTCCATTTTTGTCTATTTTTATTTTTCTACATCATTTGAATGTACATGCTGCCGTTTACACTGTGTGAGAATTTCATGATAAATGGACCAGTAGAAATTCTCCAAAATCACTCTGAAACATTTCTGGTTCCATTGACTTCCATTGAAAGTACAGAGAGTTTTTGGCCTCTCCTGTAAAGTTAGCGTTTTGGAGATGCATGTTTTTCTTTGGACAGCGCCGATACACTGCACTACAGGAATGGTGTGGATTCTTACAGTATCACTGCAGATCAGTTTACGTGTAGAGCTTCTACAATTTCACATTTGCAGGGCAATTTTTGATCTGTGCTCTCATTTCCTGCCTGGACTTCCTCAGTAATCAGCGTAATCCAGATAGGCCTGGATGATGACCAGAGGGAAAACAAAAGCAGCAGAAAACAAAAAAACTACAAAAACAGGAACAGTAGAAATCTCTCAGTCCGAGCCGACCTCAGCCACCTTCCTGTTTAACGCCCCTGCCACTGTAGCACGCATGATATCGACGTCTCTGGCCTTGTTCAACAGACTTTTACCCAAAAAGCACGACCACAATAAGCTTTGTATGTTCGCTGTCGCGGGAAGTTTCAGAGCGTCACCCTGCTTTGGAGCCCCCCCACCTGCCTTGCTCCAGTGACTTTTTATGCTAGAATGAAACAGAAAGAAAAACAGAGGAAACCGAGTCTTTAGAGCAGCAAATTAGACAAGATATACACCTCCACTCATTATATCTGTATAATGCTGGTAGACACAGCATAAATATATATATATATATATATATATATATATATACACTAGCTAGAGTGTCTCCAGAACTACTTCAGGACTACTGGTTGTTTTGGGGTCCATCATTGTTTTGGGGTCCATCATTAATAACAAGCTGCAGAATCATTTGTCCTCATGGCAAGCAAATGTCCCCCCACCCACTAAATCAGGACATCAAACTGGAGGGACTTGGTCCCCCTAGATGCCTAATACTCTCTCTCTTAGCTGTGTGGTAGGAAATAATCCGCTGCGTTTTGGCGCCCTCTAGTGGAGACCATATGACAGCACAGTATAGAAACGCACTTTACATTAAGTATTGTCTAAATTCTCTAAATAAAGTAACTAAATTCAGTGCATGTTAGAAATACATACCTCTCCACAGTACAGAATCTAAACAGTACTGCAATCTATGTAAATGTATCTGTTTTTAGAAATATTTTATTATACAATGTATTATATTGTTTTAAAAATAATATGTTTATGTTTGGTTGGTTGTTTGTTTGTATGTTCAGGAGTAAATGTACAACTCCACTTACAACTTGGAAGAATATTAAATAATAAGACATTACATACTACTTATATACACATACATGTACACAATATATATATATCGTTGCTGTCCAATGAAAAACAAGTATCTCCAAAATTACAACTTTACAGGAGAGACTAAAAACATGCTTTACTTTCAATGGAAGTCAATGGAACCAGAATTTCTTCTATTGGTTCATTCATCATGAAAATTTCACACAATGTAAACAACCATTGTGGTGTGACGTAGGAAACTCAAAATCAACAAAAATGGAGATGCACGTTTTTCATTGGACAGCGACATATATATGTATATATATATGTGATGGTGGTTGACAGTAGCTCTTGAATTTCATGATCCAACAAACCCAATAAAATAATAAATACTATATATAACATCATTCCATAACATCATTTTTCCCAACCCAAAAAATCTGGGGGTCCCTAAAATTAAAAGTAGTATACACTCCTTTTGGGGAAGATCATCATTTTGCTGCTTCACCCACAATCAGTGAGCTTCAGTCTGTGGTATTTATAACTAAGTAGAGCTGCAACACTGCTCTGCCTCAGGGTGGCGCTGTAGCCAACTGTCTCACCCATTTAGTCGTTTATAGTCTAGCAACTGTAACTATGTCCACCATTTCTCATTATAGTGTCAGATCAGTAAGTTAATTATTAATTGATACTTGTTTCACAAACTGAAGACAGAAGAGGAGATGATGGGTAGGATCTCTGTTAATGTGTGGAAGATCTACCAAACTAGGAAAGAGCATCTCCAGGAGCAGAACTAAACCAAACATGTTGCTATTGAAGCACTATTGCTGAGTGAGTTAGCAGCCAGCGCTGGAGTAGCCAGCCAACATGGGACCCCCGATTCCCAGGGGACATTACACACTGTGGTCTTGTTCCTCATTACAACATGCAGGTTGTTCCATAGAATATGTGTTTATGGGGAGAGATATAGTGTGTAAAGACCAGCTAGTTTTATGTAGCTTACTGCATTTGAAATCAAAGAAGAGTAAATATTTCAACCCTCTGCATTTACTGCAGTGCTTTATCCAATTAATCTATAATATTTGATTAATATTACACACTTTACACACCATGGTGGTTCTTCAAGGGAAAATGTTTCTGTACAGAACCATAAATACTCAAAGAACCCTTATTGGTTGTTTGCAGATTGAATTTGGAGAATGTCTTGTATATAGATCCATATGGTTCTATGTAACACCAAACAAAGTTCTTCTGTAGTCATGATGTCTGCTTGTAACAACTGGAGAACACTTTTTGGTGCTATATAAAACCAAATACAACACGTTCTCCAAGGACGCTTTCATGATGCATTCAGCCAATAAGCATGTTGATGATTATTTTTGGTTCTACATACAAGAACTAATGATGCCAAAAAGAAAAAAATATTTTTTTGGGCATTGAGAAAAAATAAAATATAAATAAACTTGTGAGTAATTTATTATTGTCCTCCTCTTAGCATATTTCTAGCTATTTTTAGCTATAGCTATTTTTGTTTTTATAAATTATTAGAATGAATGCACCAAGAGAGCGCTCCAAAATAAACTGGAAAAAAATGGAGATACATGTTTTCCTTTGGACAGTGGTGATATTCAGCTTCATATTTATATATGAATAAAAAATATATACAATACGTGGCTGAATATGATATTTTATCAGTATATGGTAATAAAGCTGGATACACTACAATACCTTCAGCACTGAAAGCAAGACAAAGACAAATCTCTTTCTCAAATCACTTTTAATTACACGTTTATAATAAAAGTCACTTGTCATATTTTCTGAACGCGCTTAAACGCTGACCGGTGAGGGACTCTTATTTTGACAGCGCTGTTAAAGTAATTGAAAACTTCACCCTCTGAGTGCCATTTGTTTTTTTCCACAGACAGCTGGATCCGGAGTCCCAGCTCTGGCTTTTAAACAAATCTTCAAAGTCTACACTTAGAGGACTGAAAAGCCTTCAGTTCGGACAAAAATCAGTAAATAACAACGACTTTGTCTTCCGTGGAGAGGAACCGCAGGCAGGCAGCAGCAGCGGGGAGTTAAGCGTCAACCATGAACCCCGAATAGTGAGTACGGAGCCGGTAAAGTTAGCATAACAGCTGTTTTCGACGACTTTTATTACAAATATAGAGTCAAAATCGGAACATTTCGGGTTTTAACTTCGCGGTTAGCGAAATTAGAGTAGGTTGGAGGCTGTACTGTGTTTATAATGTTCATTAATAAGCTGGCTAGCTCACTTAGCTTTAGCTGGAAATGCTGGTGGCACCTTTGTTTGGCTTTCTGTAAAACTCAGACTCGCCATCAGTTTGCTGGAAAAGCTCAACTGTTCGTTTTCTGAACTTAGATTCATATTTGAATTCCCGGCTCCACCTTAAATGTTGCAGCAGTTACGTTCTGGCTCCCTTAAGTTAGCTTCTTATACTAATTCTCTGTTCCACCTTAAATTATGTAGTTATATTCTGACGCCCTGAACTTAGCTTCTTATATGAATTCCCTGTTCCACCTTAAATGATGCAGCAGTTACATGCTGGTGCCCTGAACTTAGCTTCTTATATGAATTCCCTGTTCCACCTTAAATGATGTAGTAGGTACAGGCTGGAGCTCTGCAGTTAGCTTCTTATACCAATTCCCGGTTCCACCTTAAAACTGCTGCACCATTTAAGGTGGGACGAGGAATTGGAAAAAGATGCCACGTCTTTCTTCAGAATCACGCTCAGTAACAAGTCCAGTTTGCTTGTCCTCAAGGTTTTCCCACTACTGCCCACTCTAGTAGCCCACTTCAGATGGGATCTGAGGAGCAGATCCTTATTGATCTAAACCCTGATCACTGTGGTGGTCCACACTGCATCAGGTGGTATTTTCACCTGTAGAGGGGCTGCTGCGGGCAAAAGTCCAGATAAAACATTATCCTAGAAGGTTAATAAGTGGGTTGGTCTATCAGCTATAGAGCCCAAGACTTGGGGCCGTGGAGCTGTTTGTCCAGCAACACCTTCTTCATGATGAGTTGCATCATCATCATCATCATCATCATCATTAATTAATGACCAGGTGCTGCTGGAGCAGGTGTGTTGGACCAGGAATAACACGAAATTCAGCATCCACTGTCCAACCACCATCACACATCTAAGTATATGAGGTGTTGAGTAATAAAGAAATTAAGCACGAGGGCGTAAATATGCGTAGCTTGTTTGGAGAACCTATAGTGGAGCTCCTGTCTGGTTCCACCAACAGAGAGAGAGCGCTTATTGGGGTTCCTTGTATTGGAGAACATGGGTCTTGTGTTATTGATAAAGGGAACTGAGATGTTTACACACTTGTTGGCAGATAAATATTGATCATTTAATGATTCTCACCAGAGTAATAATGGGAGAGTATATAAAAGCTGTTCTTGTGTTAGCTGTGTTCGATAAAAACAGATATTTTATGGATGACAAAGAGTGAAAATACTCACAAAAGCGTCTCAAAAGGTTTAAAATCAACTATATTTTAGTGCTTAAGTTGGTTTTAGCTGCAGCTGTTAGCAGCGACCCAGCTAGCGCTAGCTTGATACGCTAACTGACTAACTTTTGCCATGTTTACAACGTTTTTCTGCTTATTGTTGATCGTCAGATGTAAAGAAAAATGTATATATGTATTTCAGGTTGTTGGACTGAGCTGGTCCAGACTGAGATTAGTAGCCAGTTTAGTCTAAAGACTTGTTTTGAGAAAAGTGCCACGTCGTTAGCCGCCTAGCTGACTAGCCGGCTGTGCTAACAGTAAACAAAACATCTGAGCGTCAGTATTTACCTGCAGCGCTTCAACACCGCGACTGAAACACGAAAACAATAATCAAGATTAGTCTTCAAAACGTGTTACAGCCTCTCAGAAGAGTTGGCGAAGTCATGAATGCTTCTTTAATGGCCGGATGCTTCTTGCTAGGCCCCCATGAAAGTCATTTTTAGCTTGTGTTTTGTTTTGCTCGACTTTTGTTCTCTTTCTCTGCTTCTTCTACATGAATAAAACCCTGGTAGTTCAGCTAATCGCAGTTTAAGAGAATGGGACACTGTTTTCTGGGGAGTTTTGAACTTTTTGATTGATTAAAGTGAATTTTATAAAGCTAGAAGGTCAAACAAAGGGGTTGCAGGTTGTTCAGGATGTCTTCTGAAAACTCTGAGCCAAACTCCATCTCTAGTTTCTCCGTTTGGGACATAAGGGATATAAAGACGCCTGTCGCTCTTTACATTTTGTGTACATTTAATGAGAAATAGACCAAAAAATTGCCCAAAATGACTTGGGAGAGGAGTCTGGTTTATTAACATACATTAACAGCAGAGTATGTTTTTTTACGTCTCTGTAATGTTATTATTTTGACTCTACTAGGTTTTGATGGCAGTGATATGTTGTGTAAAGCAAAGCCAGCATATGCTGTGTTTCAATGCTGGTGTGCAGGTCAACTGGCATGAGTATGCTAAACCAGCAGCAGACGAGTACTAAACCAGTTTAAAGCAGTATGTTGGTTTGTGCTGGCCTCTTTAGCAGGATAGTCAATGTTTTTCCACCATACTTTGTTGATTTAGATCATTTTCGGTGTAACTGTAATACGAAAAGTCTGGTACAAGTCACTTCTAGGTCATGTGGTGTATATAGAAACCTCATACTTGTTGATGTTAAAACAGTTATTTGTGATGCGAGTGAGGGGGACGTGGCTGTGTAACTGTTCAGATTGGAATCTTATCGCAGTTGTTAATCTTATTAACGCTGACTGATCACCGTACACTTCAGTCATTTACAACACAGGCAGCAGCTGATTATGATGCTGATAGTCAGTTTTTAGGTGGGCTGAGCTGGAAGCAGCTTTTTGCAGCAAGCAATTTGAAAGGCAAATGAAGCTACACACACAGGTGCCCACTTGATTGTTCACCTGTTGTTTTCTACAGCGTTGTCGTTATATGTCAGGGTGAACTTCTAAACTTTGTAAGCTAGAAAAAGATGGTGTTACTCCTACTACTACTATTACTATTATTATTATTATTATTATTATTATTATTATTATTATTATTATTACAGTGCCGACTCTAATTCCCATAGAGACTCGGACCTCATTCTTACCATGTTTGATGTGTTACAGTGACTACCTGTTCAAACTGCTGCTGATTGGAGACTCTGGGGTCGGGAAGTCTTGCCTTCTCCTCCGTTTCGCAGTGAGTGGCCTTGCAGCTTTGGCTTCATTCAGGTTTTTTATGATTATCAGGTCTGGCGGTTTTGCTGACTTTGCTGAAGTTCATGAACTGCTTATCAGTACACACACACACACACACACACACACACACACACACACACACACACACACACACTGGGCAGTGACTGTTCTGTCACAGATCTTCAGCCAAGCTGGCCATCAAGCAGACCCTGGCCAGCCATCCTGTATAGATTTATAGAGTCTCATCCCCTTTTTTTCTCTCTCTCTCTCTCTCTCTCTCTCTTCCTCAGGACGACACATATACGGAGAGCTACATCAGCACAATCGGCGTCGACTTCAAAATCAGAACAATAGAGCTGGATGGCAAGACCATCAAACTACAGATTGTAAGTCTGTTATTGTCCTTCTCCTGCTGGAGTGGGGGGTAAAACAGCTGAGTGGTTGAAAACCTTTCATTATGAGCTAAAGCTGCTGTGGTTTAGGAAACTAATCACATTGAGCAAAACCATTTTCTGGGCAATGGGTGCATTTGGGCTTTAATAAAAATTATAAAAAAAAAAATAATAATAATATATATATATATATATATATATATAAATCTTATCTGATCACAACAGTACAACTGCTATACCTGAGCACTTGAAGCTCAAACATCCCATAGAGCTTCGCCAACACAGCAGCAGGACAGCACCTGTTTTTTTTCTTATCAGATTATTTATAGATTATTAACACGTGTATCATGTTTCTTTCAGTAGTTTAACGTCTTCTGTCGTAGTTTTTACTGCTCGACTGTGACGCCTGCAGTAACCAGATTACTAGCATGTGGGTTAAGCTGCCGCTACGTCTACACTCTGTGCTGTGTACTTCAATCAAACATAAAATGGCTGGAACTCTAGATCAGCCACTTGATTGGTTTGGGGCGGAGCTATTCTCATTCTCATTGGCTATTCGAGTTTTTTTTCACGCTTGTATTATTTGGGTTGTACTATAAAAGATTTACGTCTGAACACCATATGTTTTTCATACTGTACATCTGTATCCACCCTCCGTCTGAAACGCTGTGTTGGAGCTCCTGTGTTTTTAAGCCCGGCCTCCTGATGAGCTTGGTGTACTCTGGTTGGTCAGCTCGCCCACTCTTCTGAATGCTTAACCGCCAAAGTGGCATTCTGCTACAAGTCCCACCCCGCCACACCACTGTGGTTCCAACAGTGCTGTCGGTTCCTCAGTATCAGTTAGAGTCAGAGTCTGATCCTGAAAGTCCAAGTTGGTAGATCCACCTTCACAAGCTAAACTGGTGCAGGGGGATTTTACTGGTGTAGCTATCTGTGTGTTGTGTGAGGAGGGAATGCCAAGCTTGTTGGTAGGAGTGTGTTATGGGATGATGCCACCTTGTAACAGAGAAACGAGCTGGAATTAAAATGAGGTGTTTCAGGTGGGAGAGAGTTTCTCCTTCCACTGTGAACTTCTGGGCTTCTTAACTTTGTAAACCGTTTATACGCACAAACAGCATGACACAATAAAGAAACGAGAACCACCAGAAAAGCATAATAGACCCCCCTTTCAACTTATTCACCTCCTGAAATCCTCTAGCTTTGAGCTCAGAGGTGCGCAGCCCTGTTGATTTGCTGTTGTTTCTTGGTTCTCAGTGGGACACTGCAGGCCAGGAGAGGTTTCGTACCATCACGTCCAGTTACTACAGAGGAGCCCACGGGATCATCGTCGTCTATGATGTCACAGACCAGGTGGGTTAGCTGTTCCGTTACTACGGCCGCGGTGCTCTGTTGTCGGTAGCATTCTTCTCCGTTGCTGACGGTTACGGCTTTCGTCTGTGGGGCCGTTCCTGCATCCTTTTTCTTCCCAGGGGAAACTTGGGTTTCAGTCCTATCAATTTCTAATGAAGAGAAAGAACAGGTTTCCTCTGAAGCAGCTCCTTTTAGCTGAAGCCTAAACACCATCGCTCTGAGGATTGGAGTCAGTCTGAGTGGCTCAACAGTCCCAGTTCCTTTTATCGGTTTAATGAGGGGATTTCCACTAACGTTTCAAACTCTGTGTAAATAAATCAGTGTGAACAGCCATTCAGAGTGGGCTCGGTGTGGAATGATCAAAGAGATTTCTTTAAAGTGTTAATAGAAACAAGGTTTCACCACGTCTACAGCACAAATATACACATTGAGTTTATATATATATATATATATAGAGAGAGAGAGAGAGAGATTTTTTTTTTGTCTATTTTCATTCTTCTACATCTTTTCAACACAACAGCAGCCATTGACATTGTCTACCATTTCCATGATAGTTAGACCAACAGAAATGCTTCAAAGTCACTTACATTAAAAGTAAAGACTGTTTTTGGCCTCTCCTGTAAAGTTCCTATTGGAGGTACATGGGTTTTTTTTTTTTATTGGACAGCAACGATATACATATTGATGGTGGTAAAATAAGGTGAGAGATTTTATGTACCTCTCTGTCTGAACATACTTGTTCATTACTCTTTATTTCACATAACGTTTCTTGTGAAGGAACTGTTAGAGGCCATAAATGCTTCAAAAGTCTGATTGATGTCTACACCACTGCTAACAGAATCTTTGATGTAAATAACTCGACTTGGTGTGCATGACTTTGTAATGAGCTATACAGGTTTTTTGAAGCCATATATTTGGGATGGTCATTGGCATTTATGTGAAGGACTTTTTGATTATTTCACTTCAGAGTCCATAGTTTAGTGTTCTGGCTTCTCAGCCCCTGCCAAAGCCACCCCACACCTTTGTCCTTGTTCGCACCCTGTAATGAACAGTATCCTAATTTTAGCAGGTCGTCGGCATGCTGAGTCAAACGTCCCACCTTGTTTAGTGCACAAGAGTTTGGAATTGCTCTGTACGAGTCGTTTTATATTACAGTGGTTATTTTTACTCTCTGCCAGTTATTGAACTGTTTGCACGTCATCCGTCTGCCAAGATGTGTTTGTCGTCTATATATATATATATATATATATATATATATATATATATAACAACAGCAACAGAGGTGGCAGGTGATATTTTGTCTGTACTTTAGTCTGTGTTTATAAATGATAGCGTGTCGTACAGTTTCAGAAACTGTATCCTCTCTTAGAAGCAACTTCCACACAGTTTAAGGATATGGGAGGTGGTTAAGTGTTCAGTAGGCCTCAGCGATTGTGGAATGCAATCTGATATCACAGATGACCGACACGTGACCCGATGCTGATATTTGACACACAGTGAATGGCCGTGCCCCGTCTTTTCATATTCACCTGCCAGAGGTGGGGATAGTGGGGGGGCGGGGTAGAGAGTCGTCTCCACCTGCTGCTGAAAAACTCAATGCACTGTTTAACATCATAACACACTACTAATAACTGTTCCTCTGGTGAAAACCCTCCGTTCTGACTAGGGGTGTAAGAAAATCTTGAAATATCGGATTATTTTGTTTTGTGATACTGTATCATTCTCAAAAACACAGTATAGATACACAGATTCCTGGTGTTTAACCCTCTGACCACTAGATGGCAGTGTTGCAATCCATTTTCAGCTCCACTCCAACAATAACAAGCAGCACAAGGGGCTACAGATCGTTACAGCTGGTCCTCCGGCTCTCCTCTCTCATTTAAACATTTAAACGCGACGCCACTTCCGTCTGTTTTGTCTGCTTATTGCGTTAAATGTTTGGTGTTAGTATTATTTAAACAGTTTTTTTAAACAAATCTAAATCAGATAAATAGAAAAATTGATGGATGATGAAAGGAGTAACACTGAACCAGTAAAACTCACAAGATAAGTTTATATAACTGTTTTTTAAAAGAAGGAAATATCCTGATAATACATTCTCAATATATCAATTGCCAGGCCTAGTGCCAATTGGTGAGGTATATGTGTAAAACTAAAACAAGATTCAAGCACCACACCACCGTTCAGCTGATTGACTACCTTTCAGGTAAGATGGACTAGATCTTTCTCTAAGCTCCAGCTGTAGGCTCTGATTGCTGTGTGTTGCTCCTGTGTTGTTTTCTCCAGGAGTCCTTTAACAACGTGAAGCAGTGGCTGCAGGAGATAGACCGCTACGCCAGCGAGAACGTCAACAAGCTTCTGGTGGGGAATAAATGTGACCTGACCACCAAGAAAGTGGTGGACTACACAACAGCAAAGGTCAGACGTCTGGTTGTTTACGTTCTGTATTATTCAGCTGCTGAGGTGTAAACAGAGTCGTGCAGGGGGTTCACTGCTGAGAAATGTTTTCAGCTGTGTCTGTTCATATGGCTATTAAATATATTGTTTCAGTCATGTTGGTCCTCCCCGTTTATCTTCAGACTGCATGTCCAGTGATGTTCTGTGTTGGGTTGAGCTTGGGTTGGACTGGGAGAGTTTAGGTTGTATAAGGAGCGGAGTTGTTTATATTGGGAGCAGTTTTAGTACTGACAGGGGTTTTGCTTGTTTGCTTGTACTGGAAGGAGTTTAGGGGTTTTGGTTGTACTTGGAGGGGTTTTGGTTGTACTTGGAGGGGTTTTGGTTGTACTGGGATTGGTTTTAGTTGTGAAATGTGTTTTAAGCCACATGTTCTGGAAGTGTAAATACATCTGTCTCTCCAAATGTGTCTCAGACCATCATTTATTTGGTTTTGTATCTGTTTTAAATGCATTTTGATTGTCCTTGTTCAGATATAATCCTGATTGTTAGGATGCATTAAGTGACCAGATCTGAACAGGATCTTACAGACTCTTGATTTCATAACATGGGAACCAGGGGGTCGCCAAGATTCAAGAGTTTTATTGTCATGTGTACAGCAGAACAGACAGTTACACTGTACAATGAAATTCTTACTTTGCTGCTCCTCCATTCACCAATAGATAAAGATAACAAATAAAAAAAATAAAAAATATATACAAAATATACAAAGTATAACAATATAAGTTGAAGAATAAAAGTATTTTTATAGTTAAAGAATAAAAAATAAAAGTTGTGCTTTTATGTGCAAGTATGAAGAGCAGCAGCCATAAAGTACAAGTTGCTAATAACAAATGTAAACAATAATGTTCGTGTGAGTAGTGTATGTAAACAGTAAACAGTAAACAGTCTGCAACACAAGTTTATACATTTTATTTACTATAAACCCACCAGTAAACTTGCATGTGTGAACCTGAATGAGTGCTCACGTATAGTATTGATAGTGACAAAATAGTGGAAAACCATAAAACTGTCTACACTGGTTAGGTATATACCTTGACATGTAACTTTCTGTGAGGGAGCTTTTGTTGGTTGACGTCTGGTTCCATTCACCACCACTGTGAACAGGTCTGACTTGGTATATTCCATCACTCTGAATGACCTTGTTTACATCTTAATCATTTTATCACCCAGGTAGACATAGCAGATCAGTCGAGACATGTGTTCTGTCCAAATGTCTTTAGTTTAGCGTTCGAGCTATGACACTACTGTTGCTAAGATAGATAGATAGATAGATAGATAGATAGATAACTTTAATTTGATAACGTAATTGTCAATACTCACCAATTTTCCTCCTCTCTCAGGAATTTGCAGACTCTCTAGGAATTCCGTTCCTGGAGGCCAGCGCGAAAAACGCCACCAACGTGGAGCAGGCCTTCATGACGATGGCAGCGGAGATTAAAAAGAGGATGGGGACGGGGGCCAACGCCGGCGGCTCTGAGAAATCTAACGTCAAAATCCAGAGCACGCCCGTCAAAACGTCCACCGGGGGGTGCTGCTGAGGCCTGCCGGCTGCGCCCAAACAAACAGCCGCGAAAGTCAGTGATGTTCCCTAATACCGTACGCCTGAGCAGAAGGACAAGGAAGGAGTGTGTGTGTGTGTGTGTGTGTGTGTGTGTGTGTGTGTGTGTGTGTGTGTGAGACGGAGAGAGTGACAGCGTGAGGTTTAAAGGATACTTTATTAAACATTGCCTAATGTATCATGCATGCACGAAGCTGCATGGCAGACTAAACGTTTCCAACAGTTCCGAGCTTCAAATTCAGTGGACAGTCACAGCATCCGCACTCGATCGTCCAGAAGCGAACAAGCAGCCCGCCTGGCGTGTAGAGTAGACCCCTGTAAAAGAACGGAGAACAGGCTCGTGAAGCTGCTCGCGGGCCTGTCAGAACATTTCCGCCTCTAAGGCTGGGCCCGGAGGGCGGAATGTGGTGATGTCATGACGCCAGGGTTCCATGATGTCATCTCGTTTAGATCCCACTGTTGCTATGACGTCTCCTTCTGTTTCCTCTCCCCGCAGCTGCTGCAGTGGCGTCCCGTTCGCAGGGTTGGGTTTGTTGTTTGTTTCTTCTCGTTTTTGTGGGTGGTCTGGGGGGTCTCTTGGTTTTACGTATAGAAGGCATTTTCATTCTTTCCTGGTGGAAGTGTTTCCGAAGCCCGTTCCTGGAGACACCCCTGCAGAGTGGTGTCGCTTCAGTACCCAAAGGCCTTGTTCAGACAGTCAGTCTTGTATCTATCCGATTTTTGGAAACCAGTTTCGAACCATGTTTGGAGGTGATTGGAAACGTAATTCCGGTCTGACCGAAGCGTCACGGCAAATGTGGAGTTATGGAAAGGCTGGGATTCGCCCAAGTCATTACCGCAGCAGCCCATGCAGACAGGTTGGTGATGTCTGGACACGCCAGTCCAATCCACTCTGATCACTTAAAGAATATGAAAAGATCTGATTTAGAAACCGGGTCTGTTTGTTTTCTCTCAGTCTGAACGCAGCCAGTGACCCTCAGTTCAGTGCAGAGCAGGAGAACTCAACTAGGTGTTTCATAAACCAATGTTACCAGTTTAGCCAGCTTTTTAACCACACCCACATCTTCCGCACAGGTGGTGAGGATTGTCCAATAGAGGTGTTTCTTAGCTCTACTCTGATTGGACAGGCTTGAGTTTTGGCTTTAGTAATCTAGCTAACTCAGATCCTGCTTTGCGCTCCGGGACCAGAGTTGGGAAACACACTCTTTACCTCACTCAGGCTGATCTGCATTGTGGTCCAGCTTCCTCCTCACCTGTGTTAGGGTATGCTTTACCTGATTTCTCAGCCTAATGCCTGTCTGCTGGGCTAATAACTCGTTGACAAACATTGCTTTGGCCAGACTTGGGCAGTAAATGTGGATTAGCTGACCTGTCGGTTGGGTTTGAAGCGTCCACTGTACAGCAGGGATGCGGCTGATGACCCTTTTATCAGTTCAGCCATTTCTCTGTAAACAGCCTCTCAGAACGAAAGTCCTTCAGGATGCTTCAGTCTTTTCTTGTTGAGTTTAAGGTGGACTCGCTCGCTCACTGGTGGTGTGGACCTGCCTTACATACTGTACTTCATACACTTTGGTGCAGACCTCATCCTCCCGTATGTCTGTCTTGTTCAGTAAATATTTTAAGGTACGCTAAAATCATCCTTAGTGTGTCTTTTACGTACATCCTCAGTGAACACGTTCCTTAGAATTCTTTCTTTTAACGTATACGTTTAGTTTTAGCTTGTGTCCACTGCCGACAGCTCATCGTTTCACAGAAGCAGCGATACAGGATCCAGGGGAACTGCATGTGAATGAGGTTAACTGTGTATAGAAGAAAGAAAGAACTGTCTGAAAGAGTGACATGATGGGAAGGTAAACCAAAATAAACTTCAATATTTCATTTTTTTTTCGGGGAACGTTGTCAGTTCCTCCTTTTTTGGATAATGTTTCGCTTACAGATACTAGAATGGAAATGTTTAATAAAAACGGTTTTAACTGGAAGCTGGTCCTGTGTTTGATGAACACATACAGTTTACGTTTTGTTTGTTTATATTCAGTCACTGTCTCCATAATCACAACTTTACAGGAGAGACTTCAGTGTTTTAACTTTTAATGCAAGTCAGTGGAACCAGAAACTAATGACAATTTCTGTTTTGGAGCATTCCTATTGGTCCATTCATCATACAACTCTCACAGCATATTAACATCTGTTGTGTTTACATAATACATAAAAATACAAATAGACCAAAATAGAGAGTTTCCAATTAACAGCGACAATATACTCAGCACGCCCGTCAAACCGTCCAGCGGGGGGTGCTGCTGAGGCATGACGACTGCCCAAACAAACAGCCGCGAAAGTCAGAGATGTTCCCTAATACCGTACGCCTGAGCAGAAGGACAAGAAAGGGATAGAGCTGTGTGTGACACATTGTCACCAGTAATAACTTCAGATCTGATTAGAACAGATGTAAATAATCATACATACAATACAAAGTAACATGAATATGTTATTGTGAGAGAAGTAGATCAGATCTTGATCCAGTTTGAAGAACAAAGTTAGGTTCCAGATTTCTCCTGGACGCCCCAGACATTGTATGAATGTGTTCAGTTCCTTCAGCAGCAAATCTTGATTTATCTTAATGAAGTACTGAGCAGTCAAAGCAGGTATTAGATGAGAACTGATAATAATACTGGGTTGTTTATAGAAGGAGAAGCTTGGAAAGGGTTAAACAAACACACTGACTTATGGAAAAGCACTAATTACTCTATTAATACTGTTTAATATTTAAATAATAAAGTAAATAAAAGCTCTACTTACTCTATTAATACTGTTTAATATTTAAATAATAAAGTAAATAAAAACACTACTTACTCTATTAATACTGTTTAATATTTAAATAATAAAGTAAATAAAAGCTCTACTTACTCTATTAATACTGTTTAATATTTAAATAATAAAGTAAATAAAAGCACTATTTACTCTATTAATACTGTTTAATATTTAATAATAAAGTAAATAAAAACACTACTTACTCTATTAATACTGTTTAATATTTAAATAATAAAGTAAATAAAAACACTACTTACTCTATTAATACTGTTTAATATTTAAATAATAAAGTAAATAAAAGCTCTACTTACTCTATTAATACTGTTTAATATTTAAATAATAAAGTAAATAAAAGCTCTACTTACTGTATTAATACTGTTTAATATTTAATAATAAAGTACATAAAAGCTCTACTTACTGTATTAATACTGTTTAAATATTTAAATAATAAAGTAAATAAAAGCTCTACTTACTCTATTAATACTGTATAGTATTTAAATAATAAAGTAAATAAAAACACTACTTACTCTATAAATACTGTTTAATATTTAATAATAAAGTAAATAAAAACACTACTGACTCTATTAATACTGTTTAATATTTAAATAATAAAGTAAATAAAAACACTACTTTATTAATACTGTTTAATATTTAATAATAAAGTAAATAAAAGCTCTACTTACTCTATTAATACTGTTTAATATTTAAATAATGAAGTAAATAAAAACACTACTTACTCTATTAATACTGTTTAATATTTAATAATAAAGTAAATAAAAGCTCTACTCTATTAATACTGTTTAATATTTATATAATAAAGTAAATAAAAGCTCTACTTACTCTATTAATACTGTTTAATATTTAAATAATAAAGTAAATAAAAACACTACTTACTCTATTAATACTGTTTAATATTTAATAATAAAGTAAATAAAAGCTCTACTTACTCTATTAATACTGTTTAATATTTAATAATAAAGTGTGTAGATTTATTCATGTTCCCAAGTACCTCTGCAAAATGGAGACTTTACAATCTCTTCTTTCCATGGAAGTCAATGAAAAGAGATTTTATTCCCAGCTGGGACTTTTCTGTTGGTTCATTCATTGTGACATTTTGACGTGTATAGCTGCTGCGTTAAAATAATGTCTTTTTGTTTTTAATGGTGATTTTTTTTTTTTCCTTGATTGGTAACAAAATGTGGTGTTTTCTGCACTCTCTTTTAAAGCAATTTAACATGTACGGGGAAGGAAAATGGGGCCAGTGCTGAAATTATGGCACTTTCACATTTTTATTGTTCTTTAAACTCAGAAAATAAATTCATAAGTAAAATATTGATTAACATTTGCAGTAAATCAAACTTTTGCATATGGAGGTACATACATACACCATTAGAATCAACTTGAAAAATTATTTAAAGACCTGGGATTTTTCTGTAACATCAGTCCAAACAAAGAAGGTTGTAACATCGGGTTAGTTGTTACACACTGTCTCATCATAAGGGGCAGCTAACAGTAGAACTCTGTATGGGACAGTCTTGCCTTCTTTGTAGTAACTGGAAATTTGCAAACAAGTCATTTACACGTTTGACCACTAGAGGGCGCAAGTTCCATTAGAACTCTTCAACATGATCAGACTGTCAGAGAAAAGAGAATTTCGCTTGTTAACTGACCTACAGAGGTTTAGAACGTCCAAGCTGTTAATCTCCAACACCAGTCTAACACTGACCTGATGTTCAATCAGGATTCAGGAATGTTGGAGGAGCAGCAGAACTCACTGAGTAGCTGAAAAAATAAATTACTTCATCAGTTACTTCATTAACTAATTCTGGAGGGTCCTCAGGAAAGCGGTCACTGTTCTAACGAGGGACCTCTACACTGATCCACAGGCCAGAGTTTAGACAGACACCTGTGGATGAACAGACTGGTTCCTTCACTGCCTACGTCCTTCTTTATCCTGAGGCTGGAGTCAGAGGGCTGAAGGAAGACCACCAGGATTTTAGGGTCGGTGGGTGAGTTTGTGGTCAGCAAAGAAGAGAAACAAAAGGAAACTTACTAACTGAAGTCTCATCTCTTACTCAGAGCTAAGAGAACTCAAGCGATTGTTTAGGATCTGCTATAAGAAAAAAACGACACCACTGTGATTCAAACAGCTGAAAACAAAAGAAGAAGATAAGCTGGAGAGATAAGTGATGGAGATCTGAGAAATCTTCTGAGATCTTCTGTTAAGAGCCAAACAGAAAGAGGAACGTTCTGAAGAAACACTATCCACACTGAAGACAACTCTTAATAATACTTTGTTTACAGGTTTAATTTATACAAATACAAAGAAATAGCAGTTCTAATATATATATATATATATATATATATATATATATATATATATATATATATATATATATATATATATATATATCCGTTAGAACTGCTAGTTCTCTGTATTTGTAATAGAAGTTTTTAGTATCACACTTAGACAGTGACAAGTGAAACAGTGATCCACTTCTACAAAAGAGCTACAACAATGAGCTAACCCAACAAAACATGCTTAGAATAAAACAAAACAACGTGACATGGAAGTTCAGGTGTGCTGGAGAGTACAATCGAATGACACATCCAAAGACATCTTACCCCTCAGACTTTCCCATATCCTGCTGTCACTTCTACTGTGATCAGATATCCTAGTTAACATTCTCTCCTATGAAGCTGTCTCTATAAACAGATCCACCCACTCTTCCCAGTTTGGTCATTTAGATGATTTCCAATGTCTCAATGTTCCAGTGTTATTAGACCTGTAATAACACTTATCCTGAATTCTTCTTTGTTTATGTTTGGCAGAGTCTCTCTGGACTGGAATATTTTTCCAAATCCGTTTTCCAAATAGATGTAGTTTTCTGTATTTGTAAATATATATATATATATATATATATATATATATATATATATATATATATATATATATATATATATATATATATATTTCATTGCTGTCCAATGAAAAACATGTCTCTCCATTTTTGTCAAATTTTTCTACATCATTTGATCACGACTGTTGGTTAGATTATGTGAAAAGTTCATGATAATTGGACCAATAGAAATGCTCCAAAAATCCAAAATCACTTGAAAAAAAATTCTAGTTCCATTGACTTACATGAAAACTAAGTTTGTCTTACATTTACATTTATGGGATTTAGCAGAAGCTCTTATCCAGAGTGACTTAATTAGGTGCTTTGTGTTTGGTCAGAGTATGTATCTCTATCGAGTACAAACAGGTTTAAGTCCAAACTAGCCTTGAGCTCAAACACTGCCAGAAACAAGGACCAGTGCTGAAACCTGGAGAGACGACAACCAAATACAAGGTAAGATGCAGTACAGGTGCAATACCTAGCTAGACAGGAATACCTAGAGATCAGAGAATAAAATAAAACACTACATATAGTATAAGTGCAAAATCAAGTAATACCCAGCCAGTGCTCCTACCTAGAAGATAAAGTTAGCCGCAGCTGCATAAGTGCAATATGAATCATTCCTATGATACAGTAAAGCTACTATTCTGGAGATACTTCTGTTTCTTTGGATGGTGATGATATACAAACTCAGAATATATGTCTAGGTTCACTAGTGGTGTTAAATAAAATGTCTGTACTTGTGTTGTGGAGACGTCTGGTTCCATTCACCTCCACTGTAAAGAACTCTGAGCCTGTACAGTGAAAGTGAAAACTCTCGTGCAGGATCCTGAGCATCACTATTCCAGTCGCCCGGCTCGGCTCTCTCGGACCCGCGTGCTAACACTCGCACAAAGAGGCAGGTGTTTAGTGCGGGGTCTGCGGGGAGGTCAGGGTCAACAACAATGCAGGACTGTGGGTGGGTGTCTGCACACTTGCCTACGCGTGGCTTTATTTGTTCTTGGTTGCTGAGTAACAAAAGGACAGGGGTCATCAGCGACAGCTGTTTGGGGGGGGAGTCTGGAAAGTGGGGTCTTGTAGGGGGTGGGGGTGTATGGAGAGATGACGGGGGGAGGGGACGGCAGGATGAACAAAAGAGAGTCAAAAAGCCAGAATCGGCCCCAGAGTCAAGGGCAGACTTCTCTCGCCGGCCCCCTGAAGTTTGTTCAAGAGGACCCCCGTCTACACCCTGAGTGATGTTTCGTTGTTGTGGGAGGAGGGACGAGTGTCGCTACTGGTTTATTACTCAGTCTGGTGGTAACAGTGAGGCTAATGTCTCTACATGAGCAGGGATTCCTTTAGACTTCCCAGAGACCATTATTCAGAATGAAAGTGTGAGGGTCTTTGATGAGTCAGAGTAGCTCTACACCTCGCTCCAATCTCGTTTCATTGATTGGACTCCAGGTTTGCTTACTTCTGACTCTGAAGTCATTAGCGTAAGGGTCCACTTACTTTTTCCACCAGCACTGTGAATGTTAAATGGATGTGTTCAATACAGATATTAATTTTTATAGCTGTTAGTGTAATATCAGGTTATACACACTGAGATTGTCTGTATTTGGGACTCAGATCACGTTTTATGACCAATTAATGCAGAAAACCAGGTCATTTCAAAGAATTCACATACTTTTTCTTGCCACTGTATATCCAGAATATTCAGAATATTGCATTATTTATTATTTGTATGAGGAGGATGGAAAAGTTCCTACTCATTTACTTGCTGCGTATGTTTTTTTTTCACGTCTTCTCAAAAGAAACATTAGAGTCAAGTGGCAAGCATCGTCTACAAGCCTCCACCTCGTATTCAGTAACAAGCTAATTCACTGACTCATTGATCTTATCAACTTTTTGGCTTTTTAAAGTCTAACTTCACATATAATTTATATCATTTTCAACATCATATTTGTTTATCTGCCTTTTTCTTTCAAAATCAATAAGTGCTGCTTATCATGCTGATCTAAGCTTACATATCGTTGCTCTCCAAAGAGAAACATGTATCTTAATTTTTGTCGATTTGTATTTTTCTACATCATTGAAACGCAGCCACTGTTGTTCACACTGTTCAAAAATTATATTATAAATGGACCAATGGAAAGGCTCCAAAATAAGTTGGAAAACATTCTGGTTCCATTGACTTGCATTGAAACTAAAGACTGATTTTGGCCTCTCCTGTTAAGTAATTACTTTGGAGAGACCTGTTTTTTAAAAACTCTGTTAATTGGTGTTATACAAATGTATCACAATAAATGCTTTTGTATGTTTCCATGGGGACAATATTTCCCTGCTCATGGAAGAAAGACAACAAAATCAACAAAAAGTTAATATAACACGCTTACAAACAAACACAAAAGCAATTTTCAGAGACCTCAGTAAGTCATCTTCACACCATATCTACACACACGTTCAGTTGAAAGTTACTGAGAAATTCTAAGAATGGGTCCCATATGGTATATACTGGTGTTACCTCTCAGTGAAAGTCTGAGCTTTTCCAGTTGGAGGTGTTCCAAAATCTCCTTCATCAGAGCTGAGATGGTGGTTTAGGTTGTTTCCAGTTTAGTAATTTCAGTCTGCGTGCTAGCACTGTGACAAATGTAATTACACAGAGATACCTGGGTTTCACTGGACAGGGATGATATAATCTAGGCACTGAGTTTAATTATCTGTCAGTTAGAAATTAGCTTCTTAATCATTCATTGAAATTATCTTTAATAGTTTATAATCTTGATTTAATCCCATTTTGAAGATCCGCTGTGATCTGACGCATGTTTTTGTCAGCCATTGTCAGAAATATGTGCTGCTAATGATGCTAACGTGTGCTAATATGTAATGCAAGCCAAGCGCTTATGTCTTTGAGCCAAACGGCTTCTTAATCATTAACTAATCATGGTTTCATTAGCGTCTTGCTTTTTATCTGACATTACACGGCATGTTTGTAAAGATCTGGTAGAATCGCAGGCTGCTAATAATGCTAATGTATGCTAATATGCAATGCTAGAGCATATATCATTAATATTATGCTTAATCATTAAGCATTATTTTTATTATTATTAAGTTATGAGGCTTTGAAGCGTGCTAATTAAGTTTTGGTTAATGCTTCAATAACTAAGTAAGCTAAGTTGGTGACTGTTTTCTGGGATGACCATGTTTCAGGACATTGTGGGTGGGAAGGTGGGAAAGACTGACGAAAGCTAAAGGCAACATGAAAATAAAGCCAAATCACAAACATATGCAATTCAGAGATTCTGATTCATTTTAGGATCCAAGAAAGAGGACAATACAGTCGACCTCCCGCTAAAGCTTCAGTGCCCTGAGGGTTTGTAAAGGAATGTACTGCAGGCTTTGGGTTGCATAATTGGCCCTTATTTAAAACATTCCCTGCTAGAAAATATGCTAGAACAGCTCCAGCAAGACCAGCATATCGTCGCTGACCAAAGCAAAATCTCCAAAATAGCAACTTTACAATAGAAAACAAAATCTGTCTTTGCTTTTAATGTAAGTCAATGGAACCAGAATTCTCGCCAGGCTATTTTGGAGCATTTCTATTGGTCCATTTCTCCTGAAATTTCACCACAATGTAAACAAAACTCAACAAAAATGGAGCTGCATGTGTTTCTTTTAGTAGTGATTTGGATTGAGGTGACTTGGAACAGGTATAAGATGCTAGGAATGTTGGTGGACGAGGAAGGTTGGAAATGATAGCGTTAGGTTGAATTTGACACCATGCCAGCAGTAGCTCAGTTACAGCAGACAACAAAACTATCCCTGATTTATCATAACCAGAGCTCACATGGACATACCTGTGCACAGGTAAACTGTAACACCACCTTCACCTACCTGTGTACATATAAACTGTAACACTACCTTCACCTACCTGTGTACAGGTAAACTGTAACACTACCTTCACCTACCTGTGTACAGATAAACTGTAACACTACCTTCACCTACCTGTGTACAGGTAAACTGTAACACTACCTTCACCTACCTGTGTACAGATAAACTGTAACACTACCTTCACCTACCTGTGTACAGGTAAACTGTAACACTACCTTCACCTACCTGTGTACAGGTAAACTGTAAAACTATCTTCACCTACCTGTGTACAGATAAACTGTAACACTACCTTCACCTACCTGTGTACAGGTAAACTGTAACACTACCTTCACCTACCTGTGTACAGATAAACTGTAACACTACCTTCACCTACCTGTGTACAGGTAAACTGTAACACTACCTTCACCTACCTGTGTACAGGTAAACTGTAACACTACCTTCACCTACCTGTGTACAGATAAACTGTAACACTACCTTCACCTACCTGTGTACAGGTAAACTGTAACACTACCTTCACCTACCTGTGTACAGGTAAACTGTAACACTACCTACACCCACCTGTGTACAGGTAAACTGTAACACCACCTTCACCTACCTGTGTACAGGTAAACTGTAACACTACCTTCACCTACCTGTGTACAGGTAAACTGTAACACTACCTTCACCTACCTGTTTACAGATAAACTGTAACACTACCTTCACCTACTTGTGTACAGGTAAACTGTAACACCACCTTCACCTACCTGTGTACAGGTAAACTGTAACACTACCTTAACCTACCTGTGTACATGTAAACTGTAACACTACCTTCACCTACCTGTGTACATGTAAACTGTTACACCACCTTCACCTACCTGTGTACAGGTAAACTGTAACACTACCTTCACCTACCTGTGTACAGGTAAACTAACACCACCTTCACCTACCTGTGTACAGGTAAACTGTAACACTACCTTCACCTACCTGTGTACATGTAAACTGTAACACTACCTTCACCTACCTGTGTACAGGTAAACTGTAACACCACCTTCACCTACCTGTGTACAGGTAAACTGTAACACTACCTTCACCTACCTGTGTACAGGTAAACTAACACTACCTTCACCTACCTGTGTACAGGTAAACTGTAACACTACCTTATTATAGTATAATTAACTCCAGTATTGTTACTACAGTGTTTCCAGGTGATATCTGGTTGCTGTGGTATCTCAGATTGAGTGCTAGGGTGATGCTGTGTTGTTGCTATAGTAGGCCATATGATAACTATAGTGTTTTCAAGCTGTTACTATGGTATTTGATATGTGGTTGCTGTGGTGTCTCTGGTGGGTTGCTGTGTTATTGCTATAATAGCCCACATGGTTGAGAGTGCTGCTAGGCGATTGCTGTGGTATCCAAGGTGGTTGCTAATCTGGCCCACATGATTAAACTGTGTGCACAGACATTTATACCCATTCGTTTCTATGAGGGAGAAAAAAATATCATTTAATGATTATTGTAAAACCATTCATGTGATCAAAAATCTGTATATAAGCCCTGAACAAATGACCTGTGTAGTTGATTTTCTAAGTATAAATAAGTTTATGAATCCAACAGAGAGGATGTAATTCAATGTGAAATATTTTTGCACATTTTCTCTTTATTTAGAAAATAATGTTAATCTCCCTCCAGTCTGTTAAATTCTATTAATAAACAGCGAGTATTAAAATGTGTAGAATTGTGTTCACAGTAAAGAATGCCTTCAATTGTTTTCATTAAAGAGTGGTGCTTTGCATCAGCGAAACTGTGTGACATTCTCAAGGTTTTATTTTATTGTGTTTGTACAGACAGCGTCTGAGCTGCTTTGTGATTGGACGTGTCTGATTCTGGCTCTTCAGTCGTTTTTAAACTCATGTTTTCGGGCTGTATTTGCTTTTAAGGTACTTTAAGCTACGTGAGTCATTTTTCTATCAGACTAGCTGGAGTGTAACGCTGGAGTACAGGCTGCTCTTCACAGCTCTGCTGGTGAACCTGTGAATATCTGTTTGTCTGTGTTGGCTGTGCGTGAGTGACGCAGGTGTTAAACAGGTCAGACCTGCTCAGGTAGGCCGACTTCAGATCATCGTGTTTGGTAACCCTGGCGACGGTACAAACCAAAATTAGGTCATTCCAGCATCATTCCAAACACAAGATACAAGATGACACTGTAGTTCATCTGATTCTCTGTATTCTTTATTACTCTGTTCTTTAATGATCAGGACCCCCACAGGACCACCACAGAGCAGCTACTATTTGGGTGGTCGATCATTCTCAGCACTGCAGTGACGCTGACATGGTGGTGGTGGCGTGTTGGTGTGTGTTGTGCTAGTGTGAGTGGATCAGACACTGCAGTGCTGCTGGACTGAGAATCGTCCACCAACCAAAACTATCCAGACAGCAGTGTCCTGTGGGCGGCGTCCTGTGTCCACTGATGAAGAACTAGAGGAACACAAACTGTGCAGCAGCAGATGAGCTACTGTCTCTGACTTTACATCTACAAGGTGGACCAGCAAGTAGTAGGAGTGTCTAATAGAGTGGACAGTGAGTGGACACAGTGTTTAAACACTCCAGCAGCACTGCTGTGTCTGATCCACTCACACCAGCACATCATTAGTGTCACTGCAGTGCTGAGAATGACCCACCACCCAAATAGTATCTGCTCTGTGGTGGTCCTGTGGGGGTCCTGATCATTAAAGAACAGAGTAATAAAGTATACAGAGAATCAGATGAACTACAGTCTGTAAGTGGAGCTCCTGTATGGTCAGTGGAGCTGATACAGTGGACAGTGTGTGTAGATACAAGGAGGTGGTCCTAAAAAGTAGCCGGTGGGTGTATATTTAAGAAACAATCCTCAGCATCTACATATAATATCAGATGTTTGATTGTTTATTGTGTCTATGTTTATTACAGATTCCCTTCTAATCCAGAGTTTCACTTTCAGTTTCTCAGAGAAACACAAAGTTTAGTCTTAGGAGCTGGTTTAGCTGGTTTTCTGCTTCTCGCCATGCAAATAACCCCAAACACATACAGTGAGGAGCTTCTAGAACGGCTACCTATCCTTTCAGACCCACAGGGCTGAGGTTTCCACTAACCTTCTACCTTCTTTAACTGTCATAATCACTCTGACTGCTCTTCATCTGGACTATAATTTATCTTAGTTCCATCATATTATGATTATATAAGCACACCTGAGCTGAACAGAAGTATAAGGTGGTATAGTCATTATATCAGTACTGTTTGAGTAGTTTGACCAGAGGAGGATGGGTCCCCCTAGTGAGTCTTGCTTCCTCCCAAGGTTTCTTCCTCCAGTTCTGAGGAAGTTTTTTCTTGCCACTGTCTCCTATGGCTTGCTCACTGGGGGTTTTCTATGATTTCTATAATTTCTTTGATGTCCTTCTTTGTTTTAATTTTCTTCTTAGGCTTATTTATGCTCTATTGAACTTTTCTTCTCACTGAATTCCTGAAAGCTGCTTTGTGACGACATCAGTTGCGCTATACAAATACATTTTATTTGATTTAATAAAAAGTGGTTCAATGTTTTGTTGGTAAAACAGTAAAGATGATTAGATGAGAACTGATAATAATACTGGATTGTAGGGTTGTGTGATATTGACAAAAACTGATATCTGGATATTTTATGGAATTTTGTTGATAATGATAATAAACTATATTTAGCATTATTTAATAAGTTTGCTGGGTGTGTGTTTAGCCAGACACCTTAGCTGGTTTTGGTCTTGGACAGTGCGCTCCCGAGGCTCATACGCCTCATACTCTCTTCATACTCTCTTCATACTCCTCATACTCTGTTCATACTCCTCATACTCTCTTCATACTCTCTTCATACTCCTCATACTCTGTTCATACTCCTCATACTCTCTTCATACTCTCTTCATACTCCTCATACTCTGTTCATACTCCTCATACTCTCTTCATACTCCTCATACTCTCTTCATACTCTCTTCATACTCCTCGTACTCTGTTCATCTTCCTCATACTCTCTTCATACTCTCTTCATACTCCTCATACTCTCTTCATACTCCTCATACTCTCTTCATACTCTCTTCATACTCCTCGTACTCTGTTCATACTCCTCGTACTCTGTTCATACTCCTCGTACTCTCTTCATACTCCTCGTACTCTCTTCATACTCCTCATACTCTCTTCATACTCCTCATACTCTCTTCATACTCTGTTCATACTCCTCATACTCTGTTCATACTCCTCATACTCTCTTCATACTCTCTTCATACTCCTCATACTCTGTTCATACTCCTCATACTCTCTTCATACTCCTCATACTCTCTTCATACTCCTCATACTCTCTTCATACTCTCTTCATACTCCTCATACTGTTCATACTCCTCATACTCTCTTCATACTCCTCATACTCTCTTCATACTCCTCGTACTCTGTTCATACTCCTCATACTCTGTTCATACTCCTCATCCTTTGTTCATACTCCTCATACTCTCTTCATACTCTCTTCATACTCCTCATACTCTGTTCATACTCCTCATACTCTCTTCATACTCTCTTCATACTCCTCATACTCTGTTCATACTCCTCATACTCTCTTCATACTCTCTTCATACTCTCTTCATAGTCCTCGTACTCTCTTCATACTCTGTTCATACTCTGTTCATACTCTGTTCATACTCTCTTCATACTCTCTTCATACTCTCTTCATACTCTCTTCATACTCCTCATACTCTCTTCATACTCTCTTCATACTCCTCATACTCTCTTCATACTCTCTTCATACTCTCTTCATACTCTCTTCATACTCTCTTCATACTCCTCATACTCTGTTCATACTCTCTTCATACTCTCTTCATACTCTCTTCATACTCTCTTCATACTCTCTTCATACTCCTCGTACTCTGTTCATACTCCTCATACTCTGTTCATACTCTCTTCATACTCCTCATACTCTCTTCATACTCTCGTCGTACTCTCTTCATACTCTCTTCATACTCCTCATACTCTCTTCATACTCTCTTCATACTCTCTTCATACTCTCTTCATACTCTCTTCATACTCCTCGTACTCTGTTCATACTCATCATACTCTCTTCATACTCCTCATACTCTCTTCATACTCCTCATACTCTCTTCAAACTCTCTTCATACTCCTCATACTCTGTTCATACTCCTCATACTCTCTTCATACTCCTCATACTCTCTTCATACTCTCTTCATACTCCTCGTACTCTGTTCATCTTCCTCATACTCTCTTCATACTCTCTTCATACTCCTTATACTCTGTTCATACTCCTCATACTCTCTTCATACTCCTCATACTCTCTTCATACTCCTCATACTCTCTTCATACTCTCTTCATACTCCTCGTACTCTGTTCATACTCCTCGTACTCTGTTCATACTCCTCGTACTCTCTTCATACTCCTCGTACTCTCTTCATACTCCTCATACTCTCTTCATACTCCTCATACTCTCTTCATACTCCTCATACTCTCTTCATACTCTGTTCATACTCCTCATACTCTGTTCATACTCCTCATACTCTCTTCATACTCTCTTCATACTCCTCATACTCTGTTCATACTCCTCATACTCTTTTCATACTCCTCATACTCTCTTCATACTCCTCATACTCTCTTCATACTCTCTTCATACTCCTCATACTGTTCATACTCCTCATACTCTCTTCATACTCCTCATACTCTCTTCATACTCCTCGTACTCTGTTCATACTCCTCATACTCTGTTCATACTCCTCATCCTTTGTTCATACTCCTCATACTCTCTTCATACTCTCTTCATACTCCTCATACTCTGTTCATACTCCTCATACTCTCTTCATACTCTCTTCATACTCCTCATACTCTGTTCATACTCCTCATACTCTCTTCATACTCTCTTCATACTCTCTTCATAGTCCTCGTACTCTCTTCATACTTCTCGTACTCTCTTCATACTTCTCGTACTCTGTTCATACTCCTCGTACTCTGTTCATACTCATCATACTCTGTTCATACTCATCATACTCTGTTCATACTCATCATACTCTGTTCATACTCCTCACACTCTCTTCATACTCTGTTCATACTCATCATACTCTGTTCATACTCCTCATACTCTGTTCATACTCATCATACTCTGTTCATACTCTCTTCATACTCATCATACTCTGTTCATACTCTCTTCATACTCTGTTCATACTCATCATACTCTCTTCATACTCTCTTCATACTCTGTTCATACTCATCATACTCTGTTCATACTCTCTTCATACTCTGTTCATACTCATCATACTCTCTTCATACTCCTCACACTCTGTTCATACTCCTCATACTCTGTTCATACTCCTCATACTCTGTTCATACTCATCATACTCTGTTCATACTCATCATACTCTGTTCATACTCCTCATACTCTCTTCATACTCATCATACTCTGTTCATACTCATCATACTCTGTTCATACTCCTCATACTCTCTTCATACTCTGTTCATACTCATCATACTCTGTTCATACTCCTCATACTCTGTTCATACTCATCATACTCTGTTCATACTCTCTTCATACTCATCATACTCTGTTCATACTCATCATACTCTGTTCATACTCCTCATACTCTCTTCATACTCCTCATACTGTTCATACTCCTCATACTCTCTTCATACTCCTCATACTCTCTTCATACTCTCTTCATACTCCTCGTACTCTGTTCATACTCCTCATACTCTGTTCATACTCCTCATACTCTGTTCATACTCCTCATCCTTTGTTCATACTCCTCATACTCTCTTCATACTCCTCATACTCTGTTCATACTCCTCATACTCTGTTCATACTCCTCATACTCTCTTCATACTCCTCGTACTCTGTTCATACTCCTCATACTCTCTTCATACTCCTCGTACTCTCTTCATACTCCTCGTACTCTGTTCATACTCCTCATACTCTGTTCATACTCCTCATCCTTTGTTCATACTCCTCATACTCTCTTCATACTCTCTTCATACTCCTCATACTCTGTTCATACTCCTCATACTCTCTTCATACTCTCTTCATACTCTCTTCATACTCTCTTCATAGTCCTCGTACTCTCTTCATACTTCTCGTACTCTCTTCATACTTCTCGTACTCTGTTCATACTCCTCGTACTCTGTTCATACTCATCATACTCTGTTCATACTCCTCATACTCTGTTCATACTCATCATACTCTCTTCATACTCATCATACTCTGTTCATACTCATCATACTCTGTTCATACTCCTCATACTCTCTTCATACTCTGTTCATACTCATCATACTCTGTTCATACTCCTCATACTCTGTTCATACTCATCATACTCTGTTCATACTCATCATACTCTCTTCATACTCTGTTCATACTCCTCATACTCTGTTCATACTCCTCATACTCTCTTCATACTCCTCATACTCTCTTCATACTCCTCATACTCTCTTCATACTCCTCATACTCTCTTCATACTCTGTTCATACTCATCATACTCTGTTCATACTCTCTTCATACTCTCTTCATACTCATCATACTCTCTTCATACTCCTCATACTCTCTTCATACTCTCTTCATACTCCTCATACTCTGTGTGGTGGTCTGTTGGGAGATGATGGAACAGGTTAGGTGTGTTGATCTTTAGCGGCTATTTTCTTGCAAAGTCTGTAAACTGTCGTCTTCTGAGTAACGTCAGTCTTTTCAGATCCAGACCAGCTCCACACGAGTGAAGATGATCCTGGTCTAGGAGTTAAATCTAAGGTGGTAGACTGTAGACGAGGCTGGCTGTGTCTGAGTTTCTTCCTCTAGTTCAGTGTGTTCACTCATTTTCAGCTTTAGGTGTGCTGTTTAGGCAGCTATGCTAGCTTTAGCCTATGCTAGCACACAGTATGGACTCTCTCAATGCACACTCGCAGCAGTCTGTACTGAAGCATGAAGTAGTGAACGCCTGGAGTCGAGGTCTTCTGATTGGTGTTGTTTTCCAGTCAGTAGCGTACTCGACATCAGTTCGCACATCGTTAACACGCCAATTAAGATTTTATTGGAAATAATCAATCCTACTGGGTTGTTTAGAGAAGGAGAAGCTTGGAAAGAGTTAAATAAACACACAGACGTATGTAAAAGCAATATTTACTCTATTTATACTGTTTAAATATTTAATAATAAAGTGTTTTAATAAGTAAATAAATGATTTCTGTCTGGAATATATAGGATTTTATATATAAGAATGTCCCCAAGTGACTAAACCTATTGCACAGTACTGTAAACGTATTATTATGTAGAACTCGCAGACAAACTGCCTTTAAAAAATGTAGTAAACAATAAACAAATAGTAAACAGACTTAATATAAAACCTGTTTAAGCGTTTGCCCGAGATGAGTCACAGGTCAGCTTTTCTCTCTCTGTCTCTTTATTTTATTCTTTGGTCATCCTGCCATCTGGAGCATGTGATGTCATGCCTGGAGTGGAGCGGAGAGCGAGCGAGACAGCGGGCGAGAGACTATAGGGCAGATGTCCAAGCTGAATGTAGGAGAATGTGTCAGTAAGAACATATGTGCTCCACACTCACTGGTCCTGAACACGCCCAGTAAAAATACTGCCTCCATAGATTTACATAGCGCCGCACTGGAAGAGGAACTCCAC
>CM038722.1:32843953-32858953 GCA_021613375.1 Megaleporinus macrocephalus | reverse complement strand
TTAAAGTAGATACTGAATAATGTATAATAGTGGCTGAATAATTTATAATAGTTACTAAATTTGTGGTAGTTACTAAATAATTTATTGTAGATACTGAATTATTTATAGTATATACTGAATCATTTATAGTAGTTACTGAATAATTTATAGTAGATATGGAATAATTTATAGTAGTTATTAAATAATTTATAGTAGTTACGGAATAAGTTATGGTAGTTACTGAATTATTTATATTAAATACTGAATAATTTGTAGTAGATACTAAATAATGTATAGTAGTCACAGTAATTTAAAGTAGTTACTGAATAATTTATTGTAGATACTAAACAATTCATATTAGTTATATTAGATATTGAATAATGTTTAGTAGCTACAGCTCAATGTATAAAACCTGTACAGTGGCAGAAGCTTCAGCTCTAGAATTCTTGCTGTGCTGAAGCTTCCAGGTTGGCTGTGTTTGTGTTGTTACTCATATAGACACTTATCTTATAGATGTGAATCTGCAGATTCTCACATGACGGTTTGTCACTCAAACTCAAGTCAGCCTACAGTCTGAGAGACCTTTCGTTCTGAGCAGTGCAGAGGACTGGGCAGAAAGCAGCTGACTTCCTGGAAACACTGCTTAGAGGGAAATACAGAGATTACAAGAACAAGAGACTGACAGCAGTACAGTGTGATTTTGTTGTCACCAGCGAATGAGCTGCTTTGTGCTGAAGTGACATTCTTCTGAAGAGCAAGCAGAGGAATTACAGCTGACCTTCAAACTGAGGGCCTGTAGTGCATATAGAACACGTTATTATATTATTCATTACAGACCACCTCTTTACTCCAGACCACTGCTTCATTATAGACCACCGCTTTACTCCAGACCACTGCTTCATTACAGACCACCTCTTTACTTCAGACCACTGCTCCATTACAGACCACCTCTTTACTCCAGACCACTGCTTCATTACAGACCACCTCTTTACTCCAGACCACTGCTTCATTATAGACCACCTCTTTACTTCAGACCACTGCTCCATTACAGACCACCTCTTTACTCCAGACCACTGCTCCATTACAGACCACCTCTTTACTCCAGACCACTGCTTCATTATAGACCACCGCTTTACTCCACAACACTGCTTCATTATAGACCACCTCTTTACTCCAGAGCACTGCTTCATTACAGACCACCTCTTTACTTCAGACCACTGCTTCATTACAGACCACCTCTTTACTCCAGACCACTGCTTCATTATAGACCACCTCTTTACTTCAGACCACTGCTTCATTACAGACCACCTCTTTACTTCAGAACACTGCTTCATTATAGACCACCTCTTTACTTCAGACCACTGCTCCATTACAGACCACCTCTTTACTCCAGAACACTGCTTCATTATAGACCACCGCTTTACTCCAGAACACTGCTTCATTATAGACCACCGCTTTACTCCACAACACTGCTTCATTATAGACCACCTCTTTACTTCAGACCACTGCTCCATTACAGACCACCTCTTTACTCCAGACCACTGCTCCATTACAGACCACCTCTTTACTCCAGACCACTGCTCCATTACAGACCACCTCTTTACTCCACAACACTGCTTCATTACAGACCACCGCTTTACTCCACAACACTGCTTCATTACAGACCACCTCTTTACTTCAGACCACCGCTTCATTACAGACCACCTCTTTACTCCAAAGCACTGCTTCATTACAGACACCTCTTTACTTCAGACCACTGCTTCATTACAGACCACCTCTCTACTCCAGACCACTGCTTCATTATAGACCACCTCTTTACTCCAGAGCACTGCTTCATTACAGACCACCTCTTTACTCCAGAACACTGCTTCATTACAGACCACCTCTTTACTCCAGAACACTGCTTCATTACAGACCACCTCTTTACTTCAGACCACTGCTTCATTACAGACCACCTCTTTACTCCAGAGCACTGCTTCATTACAGACCACCTCTTTACTTCAGACCACTGCTTCATTATAGACCACCTCTTTACTCCAGAACACTGCTTCATTACAGACCACCTCTTTACTCCAGAACACTGCTTCATTATAGACCACCTCTTTACTCCAGAACACTGCTTCATTACAGACCACCTCTTTACTCCACAACACTGCTCCATTACAGACCACCTCTTTACTCCAGAACACTGCTCCATTACAGACCACCTCTTTACTCCAGAACACTGCTTCATTACAGACCACCTCTTTACTCCAGAACACTGCTTCATTACAGACCACCTCTTTACTCCAGAACACTGCTTCATTACAGACCACCTCTTTACTCCAGAACACCGCTTCATTACAGACCACCTCTTTACTCCAGAACACTGCTTCATTATAGACCACCGCTTTACTCCAGAACACTGCTTCATTACAGACCACCTCTTTACTCCAGAACACTGCTTCATTACAGACCACCTCTTTACTCCAGTACACTGCTTCATTATAGACCACCGCTTTACTCCAGAGCACTGCTTCATTACAGACCACCTCTTTACTCCAGAACACTGCTTCATTACAGACCACCTCTTTACTCCAGAGCACTGCTTCATTACAGACCACCTCTTTACTTCAGACCACTGCTTCATTACAGACCACCTCTTTACTTCAGACCACTGCTTCATTACAGACCACCTCTTTACTCCAGACCACTGCTTCATTATAGACCACCTCTTTACTTCAGACCACTGCTTCATTACAGACCACCTCTTTACTTCAGAACACTGCTTCATTACAGACCACCTCTTTACTCCAGAACACTGCTTCATTACAGACCACCTCTTTACTCCAGAACACTGCTTCATTACAGACCACCTCTTTACTCCAGTACACTGCTTCATTATAGACCACCGCTTTACTCCAGACCACTGCTTCATTACAGACCACCTCTTTACTCCAGAACACCGCTTCATTACAGACCACCTCTTTACTCCAGAACACTGCTTCATTATAGACCACCTCTTTACTTCAGACCACTGCTTCATTATAGACCACCTCTTTACTCCAGTACACTGCTTCATTATAGACCACCTCTTTACTTCAGACCACCGCTTCATTACAGACCACCTCTTTACTCCAGAGCACTGCTTCATTACAGACCACCTCTTTACTTCAGACCACCGCTTCATTACAGACCACCTCTTTACTTCAGACCACCGCTTCATTACAGACCACCTCTTTACTCCAGAGCACTGCTTCATTACAGACCACCTCTTTACTCCAGACCACTGCTTCATTACAGACCACCTCTTTACTTCAGACCACTGCTTCATTACAGACCACCTCTTTACTCCAGACCACTGCTTCATTATAGACCACCTCTTTACTTCAGACCACTGCTTCATTACAGACCACCTCTTTACTTCAGAACACTGCTTCATTACAGACCACCTCTTTACTCCAGAACACTGCTTCATTACAGACCACCTCTTTACTCCAGAACACTGCTTCATTATAAATCACCTCTTTACTCCAGAACACTGCTTCATTACAGACCACCTCTTTACTCCAGAACACTGCTCCATTACAGACCACCTCTTTACTCCAGAACACTGCTTCATTATAGACCACCGCTTTACTCCACAACACTGCTTCATTACAGACCACTTCTTTACTCCAGAACACCGCTTCATTACAGACCACCGCTTTACTCCAGAACACTGCTTCATTACAGACCACCTCTTTACTCCAGAACACTGCTTCATTACAGACCACCTCTTTACTCCAGAACACTGCTTCATTACAGACCACCGCTTTACTCCAGAACACCGCTTCATTACAGACCACCTCTTTACTCCAGAACACTGCTTCATTACAGACCACCTCTTTACTCCAGAACACTGCTTCATTACAGACCACCTCTTTACTCCAGTACACTGCTTCATTATAGACCACCGCTTTACTCCAGACCACTGCTTCATTACAGACCACCTCTTTACTCCAGAACACCGCTTCATTACAGACCACCTCTTTACTCCAGAACACTGCTTCATTATAGACCACCTCTTTACTTCAGACCACTGCTTCATTATAGACCACCTCTTTACTCCAGTACACTGCTTCATTATAGACCACCTCTTTACTTCAGACCACCGCTTCATTACAGACCACCTCTTTACTCCAGAGCACTGCTTCATTACAGACCACCTCTTTACTTCAGACCACTGCTTCATTACAGACCACCTCTTTACTTCAGACCACCGCTTCATTACAGACCACCTCTTTACTCCAGAGCACTGCTTCATTACAGACCACCTCTTCAGACCACTGCTTCATTACAGACCACCTCTTTACTTCAGACCACTGCTTCATTACAGACCACCTCTTTACTCCAGACCACTGCTTCATTATAGACCACCTCTTTACTTCAGACCACTGCGTCATTACAGACCACCTCTTTACTTCAGAACACTGCTTCATTACAGACCACCTCTTTACTCCAGAACACTGCTTCATTACAGACCACCTCTTTACTCCAGAACACTGCTTCATTATAAATCACCTCTTTACTCCAGAACACTGCTTCATTACAGACCACCTCTTTACTCCAGAACACTGCTCCATTACAGACCACCTCTTTACTCCAGAACACTGCTCCATTACAGACCACCTCTTTACTCCAGAACACTGCTTCATTACAGACCACCTCTTTACTCCAGAACACCGCTTCATTACAGACCACCTCTTTTACTCCAGAAACACTGCTTCATTATAGACCACCTCTTTACTCCAGAACACCGCTTCATTACAGACCACCTCTTTACTCCAGAACACTGCTTCATTATAGACCACCGCTTTACTCCAGAACACCGCTTCATTACAGACCACCGCTTTACTCCAGAACACCGCTTCATTACAGACCACCTCTTTACTCCAGAACACTGCTTCATTATAGACCACCGCTTTACTCCAGAACACTGCTTCATTACAGACCACCTCTTTACTCCAGTACACTGCTTCATTACAGACCACCTCTTTACTCCAGACCACTGCTTCATTACAGACCACCTCTTTACTCCAGAACACCGCTTCATTACAGACCACCGCTTTACTCCAGAACACCGCTTCATTACAGACCACCTCTTTACTCCAGAACACTGCTTCATTATAGACCACCGCTTTACTCCAGACCACTGCTTCATTACAGACCACCTCTTTACTCCAGACCACTGCTCCATTACAGACCACCTCTTTACTCCAGAACACTGCTTCATTATAGACCACCGCTTTACTCCAGACCACTGCTTCATTACAGACCACCTCTTTACTCCAGAACACTGCTTCATTACAGACCACCTCTTTACTCCAGAACACTGCTTCATTACAGACCACCTCTTTACTCCAGTACACTGCTTCATTATAGACCACCGCTTTACTCCAGACCACTGCTTCATTACAGACCACCTCTTTACTCCAGAACACAGCTTCATTACAGACCACCTCTTTACTCCAGAACACTGCTTCATTATAGACCACCTCTTTACTTCAGACCACTGCTTCATTATAGACCACCGCTTTACTCCAGAACACCGCTTCATTACAGACCACCTCTTTACTCCAGAACACCGCTTCATTACAGACCACCTCTTTACTCCAGAACACCGCTTCATTACAGACCACCTCTTTACTCCAGAACACCGCTTCATTACAGACCACCTCTTTACTCCAGAACACTGCTTCATTACAGACCACCTCTTTACTCCAGAACACTGCTTCATTACAGACCACCTCTTTACTCCAGAACACTGCTTCATTACAGACCACCTCTTTACTCCAGTACACTGCTTCATTACAGACCACCTCTTTACTCCAGAACACCGCTTCATTACAGACCACCTCTTTACTCCAGAACACCGCTTCATTACAGACCACCTCTTTCCAGAACACTGCTTCATTATAGACCACCGCTTTACTCCAGACCACTGCTTCATTACAGACCACCTCTTTACTCCAGAACACTGCTTCATTACAGACCACCTCTTTACTCCAGAACACTGCTTCATTACAGACCACCTCTTTACTTCAGACCACTGCTTCATTATAGACCACCGCTTTACTCCAGAACACCGCTTCATTACAGACCACCTCTTTACTCCAGAACACCGCTTCATTACAGACCACCTCTTTACTCCAGAACACCGCTTCATTACAGACCACCTCTTTACTCCAGAACACCGCTTCATTACAGACCACCTCTTTACTCCAGAACACTGCTTCATTACAGACCACCTCTTTACTCCAGAACACTGCTTCATTACAGACCACCTCTTTACTCCAGAACACTGCTTCATTACAGACCACCTCTTTACTCCAGTACACTGCTTCATTACAGACCACCTCTTTACTCCAGAACACCGCTTCATTACAGACCACCTCTTTACTCCAGAACACCGCTTCATTACAGACCACCTCTTTACTCCAGAACACTGCTTCATTATAGACCACCTCTTTACTTCAGACCACTGCTTCATTATAGACCACCGCTTTACTCCAGAACACCGCTTCATTACAGACCACCTCTTTACTCCAGAACACCGCTTCATTACAGACCACCTCTTTACTCCAGAACACCGCTTCATTACAGACCACCTCTTTACTCCAGAACACCGCTTCATTACAGACCACCTCTTTACTCCAGAACACCGCTTCATTATAGACCACCGCTTTACTCCAGAACACCGCTTCATTACAGACCACCTCTTTACTCCAGAACACTGCTTCATTATAGACCACCGCTTTACTCCAGAACACCGCTTCATTACAGACCACCGCTTTACTCCAGAACACCGCTTCATTACAGACCACCTCTTTACTCCAGTACACTGCTTCATTACAGACCACCTCTTTACTCCAGACCACTGCTTCATTACAGACCACCTCTTTACTCCAGAACACCGCTTCATTACAGACCACCGCTTTACTCCAGAACACCGCTTCATTACAGACCACCTCTTTACTCCAGAACACTGCTTCATTATAGACCACCTCTTTACTCCAGAACACTGCTTCATTACAGACCACCGCTTTACTCCAGACCACTGCTTCATTACAGACCACCTCTTTACTCCAGAACACTGCTTCATTACAGACCACCTCTTTACTCCAGAACACTGCTTCATTACAGACCACCTCTTTACTCCAGTACACTGCTTCATTATAGACTACCGCTTTACTCCAGACCACTGCTTCATTACAGACCACCTCTTTACTCCAGAACACCGCTTCATTACAGACCACCTCTTTACTCCAGAACACTGCTTCATTATAGACCACCTCTTTACTTCAGACCACTGCTTCATTATAGACCACCGCTTTACTCCAGAACACCGCTTCATTACAGACCACCTCTTTACTCCAGAACACCGCTTCATTACAGACCACCTCTTTACTCCAGAACACCGCTTCATTACAGACCACCTCTTTACTCCAGAACACCGCTTCATTACAGACCACCTCTTTACTCCAGAACACTGCTTCATTACAGACCACCTCTTTACTCCAGTACACTGCTTCATTACAGACCACCTCTTTACTCCAGAACACTGCTTCATTACAGACCACCTCTTTACTCCAGTACACTGCTTCATTACAGACCACCTCTTTACTCCAGAACACCGCTTCATTACAGACCACCTCTTTACTCCAGAACACCGCTTCATTACAGACCACCTCTTTACTCCAGAACACTGCTTCATTATAGACCACCTCTTTACTTCAGACCACTGCTTCATTATAGACCACCGCTTTACTCCAGAACACCGCTTCATTACAGACCACCTCTTTACTCCAGAACACCGCTTCATTACAGACCACCTCTTTACTCCAGAACACCGCTTCATTACAGACCACCTCTTTACTCCAGAACACCGCTTCATTACAGACCACCTCTTTACTCCAGAACACCGCTTCATTACAGACCACCTCTTTACTCCAGAACACTGCTTCATTACAGACCACCTCTTTACTCCAGAACACTGCTTCATTACAGACCACCTCTTTACTCCAGTACACCGCTTCATTACAGACCACCTCTTTACTCCAGAACACCGCTTCATTACAGACCACCTCTTTACTCCAGAACACCGCTTCATTACAGACCACCTCTTTACTCCAGAACACTGCTTCATTATAGACCACCGCTTTACTCCAGAACACTGCTTCATTATAGACCACCGCTTTACTCCAGAACACTGCTTCATTAAACCACCACTTTACTCCAGAACACTGCTTCATTATAGACCACTGCTTTACTCCAGAACACTGCTTCATTATAGACCACCTCTTTACTCCAGAACACTGCTTCATTATAAATCACCTTTTTACTCCAGAACACTGCTTCATTATAGACCACCGCTTTACTCCAGAACACTGCTTCATTATAGACCACCGCTTTACTCCAGAACACTGCTTCATTATAGACCACCACTTTATTATAGACCGTCTCTTAACTGTAGATCATCACTTCATTATAGACCGTCTCTTAACTGTAGATCATCACTTCATTATAGACCGTCTCTTAACTGTAGATCATCACTTCATTACAGACCACCTCTCTACTCTAGATCACTTCAATATAGACCACCACTTTACTCTAGACCACTGTCTCAATATAAACCACCACTTTACTCTAGATCATCTCTTTCCAACACTGCTTCATTTTAGAAAGAATGTTCTTATAATTGAGTCGTTGGGTTTAAGGTTTATCATCTGTATCTCCTCATTCTTCTCTCTCAGATATCTGCTCCATGTCGTGTACGTCGGGTCTGAAGAGAAAGCTGCAGCCGGAGAAGGAGGATGAAAAGGAAGCTAAAGTGGCGGCCATGCTGGCAGACCCTCATCCAGCGTACTCCCTCCAGAGACAGGCCGTGCTGCAGCTGTCCCTGCAGAAGCTCTACAGTCACACTGAGACGGCTCTGGTGCGCCGCGTCCTTATCACCAACATGCTGAGGTACATCCAGCAGGAGCTCAGCCAGCAGGGGTCGCTGATCATGAGCCAGGCACAGAGCGGAGTCGCGGACGCTGGGCGGGGTAACGGGGTAGGTGCTGAGGGCAGTTTGACCCCGGCGTGGGTTCTGGAGCAGGACGGGGAACTGTTGTTTTCTCTACACTCGTCCGTTCCCACCCATTCAGCCTCGTCCGTCGCCAGATCTTCTCCCAAGGACAGTTTCTCCACAGCCTTGGCTGAAATTGAGGATCTGTGTCCCACCCTGATGATGGGGGGCAGTTCTACCTCAACGTCTATGTGCGTCTCTCAACAGGACCTTCAGAGCTCTCCTACCAGAAACGGTAGACTCAGCGCTCCGGCTGTGGAAACGTCAGAAAAAGAGGCTCAAGTTTATACTGACTCCGCCCACTCGTCCCCAGTCTGTCTCCCCGAGCTGTCGCTGGACGACTTCCTCTTCTCGGACATCGACAACTTCCTGTGCGACTGGAACCCTTGCGGCCCTAACCCGGGCCTGGCCCAGGGCTCTCCGCCGCCATCCAAGGTGGTTTCCATGGTAACGGACGACCTCATGAGGAGCCTCGCCAACCAGCCTTTCAAAACGGACCTAAACGAGCTGGACCACATCATGGAGGTTCTGGTCGGCTCGTGAAGGACACGCGCCAAAGCTGTAATTAAGCGACCGTCGAGATGTAGATGCCCAGAAGTGACCAGTCAGCCTGGACGTGTTGACTCCTGTAGATTTGCACTGGAGCTGCGAGGCTGATGTAGCTGACCAGTAGTGGAAATGAACTTGGTGCAGACCTGCCTTAAACCATGTGTCTAGTTGTTCAGTGAGCGTAAAATCAGACTTGCGTAACACTGCATGATGAACTGTGAGCTGTGAACATGTACCAAATACTATATTGGCATAAAATACAGGCTCTGTCTCAAATCCTAGTGAGTGACTAAGTAGGCTGTCTAGGTAGCAGCTGTGTAAGTATCAGTGTTCTCTCCTCATAAAACAGATTACTGAGACGCTCTAGTTAGAGAGAGACTGCGTCACGGCTTGTTCCCGCCCACTGCAGCACACCACCGGTGGTTTAGCTGGTTGCTAAGCTACCAGCCAGCATCTGAAACAATAGCACGAGGCTTAAAAATCCGCTAGCATAAATGCTAATGTCTGGAGTATAAAAGTGTAAATGGTGAAGGACTCGTACAGAGTTGATAATAAAATACTGTTTTGTGTGATTATATGACCAGAAACACATTAAAACTCCAGAGAATCAAAATAACTCACATTTTAAAACCACTTCACTGCTCGTAGATTAGCCTGTGTTGCATCATGGGATTGTCTTAGCGGCTGAGGAAGCGTTCAATACTTCTTTAAAATCAGGTCTAAATAAGGTTTCTCAGTAGACAGTATGTTTAAGGTATGTAAGAATTGGGACAGTCTACATGTCAGGAGCGCATACTATGATATAAAATACTGTCTATGTAGACCCTCAGTAAATGTGTGTCCAAAATCACCTACTGAGTAGTAGTGACTAGTATGTCTGAATACTCAGTAGGTATTGAGTAGTAGGTGAACGGTACCTGGATGACCTCCTGAATCAGCAGTTATGTTTATGTAGGTGAACACAGCACACTGTGTATCCCATGATTCACCTGGAGTCGTGGATGAATTCAGTGTGGAGTAAATAAACGGTGTAAAGCTGAACGTCGGCTGTGTGTACGTAGTTACTGCTCGTGAACCGCCGCTACAGAAGTTAGTGCTACTGCTGAGATAAACAATGATTACATTCCTCCCGTTTCATCTTCTCTGATCTACAGCTCCACACTGTCTGATACATAATCAGATACAAACACAGATCAGAGTCACTAAAAGAACTAAATCTGTCAGTAAACGAGGTTTTAAATGAATAGCAGGACTTTTACGGTGGTGGTCTGACGTCTTGTGTCACAGGACGCTGGTAATATGGTGGACGTAGTACGTCTGAACTTGTGTGGTACTAAAACTCTACTACTGAAATTACCTACTAGTCTACTGCTCGAGCAGTACGTACTGACTCTAATCCAGTACCTACTGACTAGTAGGCGGTTTCAGACGTACCCTAGGTTTTGAGACAGACCCACAGTGTCAGAAAGCACGTGAGTGGTGATGGGGATGACCTGGCGTCTCCGCTGACTGTGTATATGTTAATGGTTTTAAAAGTAGCTTCAGACTCGCTGCTGTGACAGCAGGTTGGCAGCGTCTGCAGAAGTGAACAGAAGTGAGTATTTATTCATGTGTGCGTATTTATCAGGCAGGGATGTAATATATACAGTACAGATATTCTTCATCTGAGTAAATGATGCTTTATTTTTATTGAGCAGGATTCACTATTCTGCAGGATGTGAAGGGCGCTCTCTTTATTTTGATACTAAAATGTGTTTTTCAAAAATAAAACATATTAAAACCAGTGTGTGGTGATTTGTTTCCACATTATCAGACTGTGGGAAGCTTAAAGGTGGGTAATAATAATATGGTAGGGGGTAAAATTAGAGTATCAGAGTTCGCTCACATGAATCAGTACCAGGCTGTCCAGCGACGTCCCTCATGTTAAGCAGGCCTGACTTTGGACTCAAGTTATCTGGTTAAACTGAGAAACTCTGCTGCAGGAAATAATCACATCTAATTAAAAACATTAACTAGAGGAGTGCGTGTTCTGAAAGCAACGCAGGATGGTTGGGCAGTTTAAGCAGTGTGATGAACGAGGGATGAATGAACGGTAAATGAGTGAGTACATACAGTTTGGAGGCTGAAGGTTAAAACCATATTGTTTGGCTGTGCTTGAAAATCAATGGGACTCAATTGGGGAAAAAGAGGGATTGAAAAAAAAAAAGACAAACAGACGAGTGCGGGGTTGAACCAACACTGCAGTCGTGGTCGGGGGTCTGCCCTGAGTCAATGTAGGGCGTGCACTTTTCCATCCTATTCATTCTCTATGCGAGTAAATCTGGGAAAAATCAGGCTACTATCCGGAATCCGTGCATCCCATCAAAATTCTGTATATAAGCCCAAACACCATCAGACCCGACAGTCTGGAGTTGGAACGGAGTTGAAATTTTTAAAACTGTGGGACGACTTGTGTCAAATATATGGCAGAAAGCTAAAAGCTAATATTACTTTGTAATGCACAACCATAATACACAAGTCTGAGAAACTACTGACTCTACTATCAGTGGATTACTAAATATTATGAATATAATAGAAACTTCTGAAGGTTTTAAATCATGTTAGGAAATCCTATGTGTTTTTTCCAACTATTGGAACTCCTGGAGCAACAACTATTGGCCATCTCAGCCCTGTTAACCCCTGTACACGCAATCAGTGGCCTGTTTTTTAAATTCAGAGACTCACAATATGGTTGAAAGTAGAACCTGACCTACATCTCTCCAGCAGCGCAAACAACTTTCCCCAACAGCTGGACCTTCTACCAGTTTGTCTAATTCTTTAAATAATTAAGACGCGAGTCATTCTGACTGGGTTTGGTGTGAAATGGTTGATTGTAGAGACCTGGATGTTGTTTGCAGTGTTGGTGATGGTAACCAGGCATCATCCTGTCTATAACACAAATACAGCTGTTTTATTTAAAACCACCAGCGACCCTACAAGTACATTCTGATTTTAAACATATTGACCTTTGATGATGGTGTAGTAGTCATAACACATTTTCTTTTGGGACTATTTTGGGTCCCATAACATTCTTCACGTATCCCTCCACCACAAATTAAAACAAATGGATTAAAACACAAGATATAACGTATTCTAGCGTATATATCTATTTCATGTAATAACTGTCTGAGGGAGCTTTTAGAGGTGGACGTCTGGCTCCATTAACCACCACTGTGATCAGACTTACATCAGTGTTTCGTGTTGGGTCAGAGTATGTATCTCTAGTTAGTACAAACAGGTTTAAGTCCAAACTAGCCTCGAGCTCAAACACTGCCAGAAACAAGAGCCAGTACTGAAACCTGGAGAGACGACAACAAACATATGAGGTTAGACACAGTATAAGTGCAGTACCTATCCAGAGTTCTGAAAAGACACTGAGCTATTCAGCAGTGCTTAAGTGCTCAGTTATGATTCATTCCAGTACTTCAGTAGGTTAATGCTTATCAGTGCTTCTAGAATCTACTATGAAGATACTACTAGAGGACTGATTTTTAAACAGCTGATCAAATCTCTCTTCTCTGTATATAAGCAGTCTGATTGGATAATAAGAAGTAGAATTAAACTAGATTAGAAACAAAAATCCAGCTCCTACTTTAAATATGGGTGGACTTGCCCTTCAAAAGAGAACACAAACACGCGGCGACTTCTCTTAAATTACTTTAATTTCTTGTGTACACTAAAAGAAAATTTACACACTTAAAGTTTCCTGTTTGTTTGTCTGTTTGTCTGTTTGTCAAAAAAAGAGCCCGGACATGCTCGTTTCAACCTTCTGAGGGGCTGGGGGGTTGGCGGGGGTGGGCCGGGGGGCTCCTTCCAGATTACCACGTTCATCAATAAGATTGTATTTTTTTTTTCCATAGGAATTCTTTCCCATAACAACAACATCTGTTTTCCTGTCGTTTATACATGTTCCATATCTCACTGTACACAGTCAGAAGCCACAGTCAACCATGTCGTTAAGTAGTTCTTCCATTATATATCTTTACAATGTGCAAAATTCCTCACCAGAGAGAGAGAGACGGACGACACAGAGTGGTAGAACCCAGAAAACTAAACAAAAACAATAAAATTATAATAAAAAAAGAAAAAAAACGAAGAAAGAAGCTTCGAACAAGCTAAACAGGACTTAATCCGGACAACGTTTCCCAGGATGCAGTGCACAGACGGGCTCAAAGGTTGGCCGGAGAAGCCGGTTTAGTTTAGTCACAGCTAAAACAAGCGGGCGGACGTACAGCGTGACAGCAAGACAGACGGTAAGGAGCACTCTGATGACGGGGGCGGAGTCAAACAGCCACAGCTAGAAATGCGTGTATTGGTCCCTTATTCGTCAAGAGCTTCAAGTCAATCCTGATTTTTTTTATCACTTCTAAACGATTCCTTCATCAAATGGATCACATTACAGTCCAGAGTCAGTGGTTCAACTTTTAAAAAGCATCCCTCCATGTTTAAAACAAAACAACAACACACACACACACACACACACTCACACACACACACACTCACACACTCACACACTCACATAAAAATAAATCCAGCAGGAAACTGAGAAACGCAGCTACGTGTTCAAAGAAAGTAAAAGAAACGAAACAGCAGCCGACTTGTGGCTAGTCGCAGACGGGCTTCACCTATGAGGGTCTTCGGCGGCGGAACAAAGCGAGCGCTGCGTACGCTAAACATTCATTAAGCTGAACTAAAGAGAGAGAGAGACGCGGTGATGGGTTAATAAAGGGTTAAGAAACCAACGGGAGAGAAAGAATACACGATAATCACTACGGTGATCATATTAACCGATACTATTAAAAACTAAGGCCTTTATAAACAGAGTCGGGGGAGAAGAACAATCACCCAGCAGAACTTTGCAGGCAGTATGGTTTCAAGTCAGTATATAGAATCTATATTTATATATATATATATATATTTATATGTGTAGATATACGTGTGACTGATCTCACTTCACTCTGATGCCTTCGCTGAAGGACTTCTGAACCAGTGTTTCCTCCTCGACAACATATTTAACATACATTCGTACACACACACACACACACACACACACACACACACACAGAATCATAAAAGACCTATAAGAGGGGAAAAGAGTCTTATCCCTGATTATATACAGACTGAACCTCTAATATGAACAGAACGAGTAAATCAGACTAGAAATAAGGGGGTTCCCTCAAAAACACCGTTCCTCCGTCCTCCTTCAGAGCCGCTGGACGACCGATCGCTCGTTCTCGCGCCTCTCAGAAGCCGCCGCAGCAGAAGAAGAAGAAGAAGAAGAAGAAGAAGAGAACGCAAGACAACGAAACCCTCGGAAAAGAATGTACGAAGCAGACAAGAAA
>CM038722.1:32836453-32838953 GCA_021613375.1 Megaleporinus macrocephalus | reverse complement strand
AACAGCCATCAGTACAAACCTGCGGCGAGTCGGGGGGACAGGTGCTCATCTCCGCGGAGACGGAGGGAGACTGTGCTATGGAGGCGATCATCTCCGCCGCCGAGACGGGCTTCACTGGCTCTTTAGTGGGCTCCAGCATTCCCTACACGGGCAGAGAGAGAAAGAGAGAAAGAGGGAGAGAGGGAGAGAGAGTGTGAGTATATAAAGAGAGTATAGAGAGATAGAGAGACAGAGAGAGCGAGAACAGAGAGAAAGACAGAAAAAGAAAATAGAGAGAAGGAGAGGCAGAGGGAGAGAGAAAGACAGAGAAAGAGAGAACAGAGAGAGAAAGACAGAGAAAGAGAGAGCAAGAGACAGAGGGAGAGAGAAAGAAAGAGAGAGAGAGAGAGGGAGAGAGAAAGACAGAGAGGATAGGGAGATACAGAGGGAGAGAGTAAGAGAGAAAAAGAAAATAGAGAAATAGAGAAAGACAGAGAGAGAGACAGAGGGAGAGAGAAAGACAGAGAGAGAGAATAGAAAGAGGGAGCGACAAAGGGAGAGAGAGAAAGAAAGAGAGAGAGAGAGAGACAGAGGGAGAGAGAGAGAAAGACAGAGAGGGAGATACAGAGGGAGAGAGGGAGAGAGTAAGACAGAGAAAAAGAAAATAAAGAGAGAGAGAGAGAGAGAGAGAGAGAGTGAGAGAAAGACAGAAAGAGAAGAGGAGAAAGAGACAGGACAGAGAGAGAGAGAGACAGAGAGAGAGAGGGCGACGACAGAGGGAAAGATGAAGAGACGAGAGAGAGAGAGAGAGAGAGGAGAGCAGAAAGAGAGAGGAGAGAGAGACAGAGGAGACAGAGAGAGAGGAGCGACAAAAGACAGAAAGAGAAAGAAAGAGAGAGAGAAAATAAAGAGGTCTGATTTATAAAAGTTAGTTAAAGGGATAAAGAGGTTGAATCCTCACCAGACTGGCAGCGTACATGGGTACAATCACCGGCTGCTTCTTCTGACCTGTGAACAACTGAGAGAGAGAGAGAGAGAGAGAAAAGAGAGAGAGAAGAGAGAGAGAGACAGAGAGAGAGAGTGAAGAGAGAGATGAAGAGAGAGAGAGAGAGAGAGAGAGAGAGAGAGAAGGAGAGAGAGAGAGAGAGAGAGATGAGAGAGGAGAGAGATGAGAGAGAGAAGAAGAGAGAGAGAAGAGAGAGGAGAGAGAGAGAGACGAGAGGATGGAGAGAGTGAGAGAGAGAAGGAGAGAAAGAGCGAGAGAGAGAGAGAGAGGTGGAGAGAGAGAGAGAGAGAGAAGAGTAAAGAGAGAGAGAGAGAGCGGATGAGAGAGTAGAGAGAGGAGAGAGAAATGAGTGAGAGAGAAGAGAGAGAGAAGAGAGAGAGAAGAGGAGAGAAGAGGGAAGAGAAAAGAGAGAGAGAGAAGAGAGAGAGAGTGTGAGAGAGAGAGAGAGAGAGAGAGTTAGTCACACGTTGATCAGAAATATCTAGAGATCTGGACTGGACAGTGAGTGACAGTGTTAGGTGTTATGGCTGATCAGTGTTTGTGTTCAGTTAGTTTGTGTAAGTGGTTAAACTCAGTCTGGACACGGACACTGGAGTGTGTTCTCTGTACAGCAACCAAGATAATTCAGCATCACAGACTACTTACAGACCTTCATCTTCAATTAAGTGCTTCAATTAAAAACCCTTTGATACACAAGCTGCTAACAGTGACCCGACTGAAATTTTATTCTCTCTATCCTTACAATAAATTAATTTCATCATTCAAGCTTTCATGAATTCTTCAGTTTACTTGTTTCTGATCATCACAAATCCTGATTCTAGTTTTATTATTTACTTTATAAATAAAAAATCATGTTTGTTTCACTCCTTCTGACACCTACCATCAGAATTAACCCTTATGTGTTCACTATGGAGTGTGATAGGAACTGTTGGCATTTGTAAACATTTACAGTCAGGAACATATTTACACTGTTTCTGTTCATAAAGTAAATAAATAATAATTAAAATAATAATTTAAGATCAAAAACAAGATTGTTAATGAACACTCTGAACATTAAATACTGAATTAAACTGATTTTAATAGATTTACCAAACAGACACTCAGCAGTACATACAGTAACATAGGAAATGAATGCAGGTCAGTTTAATAATGCTGTGTGTTAGACGGGGTTTTCTGAGCTTGTGCATTAAAGGGTTAAAACAGGAAACAGGGTCTTCGCTATCAGCCCATACTCGAGGTCTCAGTATCGGTGATGGAGCAGAGGAAGCGGTATCGCTCCATCCCTACATCAAAACCAACTCACTATGTTTCTTGTGTCGATCCCCAAAGAACAGAGCAGTGTTTTGTTGCTATGGGAACCGCCCCACTGATGCCGGAGGCCAAAGGCGTTGTGGATGTCCTGCAGCTGCCGCCACACATCCTGGAGCACTCTAAAACAGAGAAGTGCATAACAGACCTGTACTGACAGTAGGTAGTGTATGTATACTGTTTAAATAAAAAAATAATTAATGAATT
>CM038722.1:32773953-32831453 GCA_021613375.1 Megaleporinus macrocephalus | reverse complement strand
AATAGAGTGGACAGTGAGTGGACACAGAGTCTGATCCACTCACACCAACACCAAGTCAGTGTCACTGCACTGTTCTTTGGGGGTCCTGATCATTAAAGAACAGAGTAATAAAATATACAGAGAATCAGATGAACTACAGTCTGTAAGTGTAGCTCCTGTATGGTCAGTGGAGCTGATACAGTGGACAGTGAGTGTAGATACGAGGAGGTGGTTTTAAATGTTATGGCTGATCAGCGTATATATTATATATGAGGGCTGTGTACTGGCCAGAACTTGGCGATACAATATGTATCGTGATATATTGCGATACTGCAAGCAAAGTGATTTACTGTGATTTTTCAAATTCTACTATTAAAACACACCACTGTATAAACAGGTTTATCAATGTTTACAATAGCATTGCATCCTTGTGCTGCTTGTTAATGTTGGAGTGGAGCTGAAAATGGATTACAACACTGACATCTAGTGGTCAGAGGTTTAAACACAACACACACTGATTCACTGTCAGCCAGGATATCTGCTAGATCAGGATTAGTGTACTGTATATAAATACATACACTAACTACTACTCGTTAGAACAATCAATAACAGAGACTACAGGCGAACACGCCATGCGTAGGTTATCGAAATATGAGAAAACAGTTTCTCGTGGACGAAGAACACAGTATGAAGGTAACAGTGACTGTTTGCTTTTCCGCTTCATCAGCATGCTGTTGCGAGTGGGTGGACAGGCCTGTCTGGCCACATTCCTGAAGCTAAAAATGAGAAATACTGCCTGCATCAAATTTCCTGCGGGGGTCTGTGCCAGTTTTGAGCCACACCATTCATCAGACCAGGGCCGTACACAGACTTTTAAAGGCTGTACTGATATATTTTTGGAGGAGCTGATACAGTTCGGTTTGACCTTAAAACATATGACCCGTTCTTCCGCCAGTGCACTCTCCTCTCTGACACACTCTGTACCGCCCAGCTCATACGTTCTCATGCACATGGAAAGGGATGGCTGGCGGCTCTACGCTGCCTAAGAAAACCTTGAACTGCATTAGAGAATTTTTCGTTTTATTCCTGAATGAAGTTAATATGTTCCACAAGTCCGCATGACTGAAACAAGCTTTAGCTTAATTTAGGGCTCCAGTCAGGAACTCCAGTCGGGAAGCCTAAACTACCTGATCGAGGTCGATGACAGATTATGTCCGAATTATAAGACAACAACCTGAATGTTACCAAAGTGAAAAACATCAAAACTGAAACGCGACAAACTGGATATTAAGAATACAGTGACAGGGTCAGTCCTCAAGGTGTCAATGCTCCTCATAGGGATATTAAAAATAACTGATATCTAGATATTTTCTGTTATATAGTTGATAACGCTAATAAACGATATGTTGTATTATTTAAAAATGTGTTTGTAAAAGTCTTATATTTTACTAGTGTGCACTTCTTAAAGGATATTAATATCCATCCATCATCTTACGCTTTATCGCGCTAGTCGGGGTCACCAGGGGCTGGAACCAACTCCAGCATCATCAGGTGAAGGCTCTGTTTTAGTGAATGACTCGCTGAAGTTGTGTGTTTAGCCAGACATTTTAACTGGTTTAGGTCTGTCTTGGGTCTCCTGAAGCGGTTCCTACTCGGTTCCTACTCGGTTCCTACTCGGTTCATACTCGGTTCATACTCGGTTCATACTCGGTTCATACTCGGTTCATACTCGGTTCGTAGCCTTGACTTACAACTGATGTATATTGCGTATCACCATTTAGCCAAAACATAGCACCACATGATTTTTTGCTCAAATCACAAAGTCCTACATCAGAGTTAGGGTTGCCCCTAACGATTATGTTCTTAATCGATTAATCTATCGATACTTCTTTTCAATTACTTGATTAATCTAACAACTAATTTATAGATTAGATTTTAGACTTTTTTTTAATTTCAGATTTTTAGATAATGTGAGTGTGGTTTGTAATCAATGGATGCATGGAAAGGTTTGTGTATATATATATATATATATATATATATATATATATATATATATATATATACACACACACACACACACACACACACACACACACACACATACTATGCGTAGTGGAATAGATGACCCTGCACTGTGGGGGGCTCAGAAGCATGAGGAAAAGGCATGCGCTTCTTAATGAATTAAATGAATTAAAATTAATAAATTAAAAAATGATTTAATGAATTAAAGGGTACCTTAAACACACGTGGTTTATAATATAAATGGTTAAAGACTAAGAGTCTACACTCTGACTCGACTTTAGAGGCACAAATGATACGTAGCCTATACGCCTCACACACAAGATCTCAGTTTGTGGACTATATATTTTGTAGAGAGTCGTTTGAGAAGCAGCTACGTGTGTTTTAAAGCTCCGCGGTATCTAGAACAGTCTTAGGTTCTACACTGGACGATTAAGAAACAGCAATGAGACTTTTCAAGTGACTCTACTGAAAGAAACATGTTACACGTGTTAATAATCTATAAATAATCTATAAGATTAGATAAACAGGTAAACAGGTGCTGTCCTGCTGCTGTGTTGATGAAGATCTACGTTTGATCTTCATAGTCTCGTGTAGAGCAGTTGTACTGTTGTGATCATCTCCACTGTGCAGAGCTGACGGAGCACCACACAGTTGTGTTTCTGTGTGAAACACTCCCACAACTTTAGATACACGCGAGTGAGCGATTGTAGCTGCAGCTCGCGCTCCGGATAAATCCATGCTTTCTGTGGGCGTGGCCATCTTTGTGACGCACGTTATGCTAATCGACGTAATTTCGTGTTCGATTGCGTTGACGTGACGCCCCAGCGCTTCTCAGTTTACACTTCAAACCTTTCAGAAACAGTGAAAGAAACAAAATGAACACATACCGTTATGCTGTCGTTCCTGCTGTCCTCGCTGCTGCCACTAGGGGGTGCTAGAGCAGACTGGCCTTCATGCCACTCGTCGTCCCTCTTTTCCGTAAATGCCGAGCCCTGGTCTTGGCCAAATGCCGCCCAGGACTCCCCCTCTTCCAGATTAGACTCTGGCTCGTTGAACGCCTGCCAGCCACCGCTAGCGTCCGCCTCATTTCCAAGAGGGGCCGAACTGAAGTCCGCAAAGCTATCGCTGGCGGGAAAATCTGTGAACTCCGTCCCGTCCTCATGTTCCTGTCCTGCGCTGCCGGGATCTCTAGACGCGTCAAAGTCACCAAAGTCCTCCTCATCCACGAAAGTGGTTTCTGGATTGGTCTGGGAGATCAGTTCCGAAGGTGCGTCCTGTAACGTGGCCCCCTGCTGGTCGAAATCAGCGAAGCCGGCCCCGCCGAAGGAGCTAGCGTCTCCGAAGTCGCCAAAATCTCCAAAATCCTCGTCATCGTCCTCAGCCAGCTGGCTGTGGTCGGCAGGAGTGGCCGTCTCTTCCTGGAGCGGAGGAGAAGGCACGGAACCCGTTGTACTGAAATCTCCAAACTCCTCGAGCGCATCCGTGGACAGTGGCCGACCGAAGGAGGTCTCGGTTTCCGTCTCTGTTTCCGTGTCGTTCCCAGACCCTTTGTCCTCCGTGGGCTCGCTGCTGCTGCCTCGTTCGTCTTCCGAGACAGGCGACACCCTGTTGTCCACCTTGTCCTTGACTTCCAAGCCGTTCTGTGCTACGCCGTTTTGGGCTAACGGTTGCTCGGCGCCAGCAGCAGCGTTAGAGTTCTGATGTGCGTTGTCAGTTTGCAAATCCCTTTGTTCCAAATCCGACCCCGCATGGAAACCCCAGTCTCCATTGCTAAGGCCGTCAGAAGCCTCCACAGCGAACGCTAGTGAGGCAAACCCTGTAACACAAGCGCCTTTGTCGTTGTCCATCGCCTTGCTGGCCACTCTAGCTATGCTTTGCTCGGCATTGCTGTGCGGCTCGTTAACGATGTCCTCGGATAGTCTCTCGCCGCGATTCGAGTTTTCCCAGTTCGCGCCTCCACTGGAAGCGTCAGCATTTGAAAAAGCAGAGAAGTCCGCAAAATCGTCGTCATTGTCATTGGGGACAGTGTCGGGACAGTAATCCACTGAGGGGTTCCCAGATTCCCTGTGTTTGTGGCACGAGGGTGGGGTCCCCTCTGTGTCAAAAGTTGCAAAGCCATTCGTCAGGGTTTCAACCCCTCCCACGCCACCATTGCAGTCCACAGCATCCCCAGCAGTCCAACCGTCCGCCGAAATGTCCGAGCGGTTTGTGTACGCGCACTCCGCCGCCTTTTTTAGCTCCTCCACGTTAACAGTCCTGCAAGGAGGACCGTCACCCTGCTCGCTGTTTGCAACCCCGCCGTTGGATTTGACGGGTCTCGTGGGTCCGTGTATCCCTACGATCCGCCCGTTGGTGATCAGCTCCGGCGGAGACGTGGCGTTCAGCGCCTGCAACTGGTCGAACGTGGTCGGCGTCTCGAATTCCGTGAAACTGACGCTGTTGGGGACGCCGGTGAAGTCGCTGAACTCGTCCTCCTCCTCCTCGGCGCCGTCCTCCATGGGAGGAGGGGAGGAGGAGTACATGCGGATCACGTCCGGCTCCATGGCGCCTCCGGCAGAATCACGCAGCCAAGACTTCACACCTGAGAAAGAAGAGCTCGGTTAGTAAACGGTAGGTATGACATCATTTACATCAGAAACTCAGCTAATAGAGAACACAAGGACATCCAATGCTACGTCCCTGAAGATGAAGTGTATTGTTTTTATGAAACAAGCCATTTAAATAAAAATGGGATGTAAGCAACTAGAGATGGACCGATCTGCGTTTTTGAGGCCGATTCCAATCGCCAACCACCTTCAGCACGATCAGCCAATCAAGGGCGGGGTTATATCCCACGGCAGGCCTACATGTAGTTATTAGCACAAGTTATGAAACATGGTCTAAACTGGTTTATTACCATTTTTAACGAGCTTATATGAAACAGCAAAATATTTTAAACAAAATTAACAGTAAATAAACAAAGTAAATTAAACAAATATCCCCAATACTGCAATCATTACATTTAGACCCTTAATTTAAAACTAAAAAAGATAATTAAATACATGCAGTAAAACCAGCACACATTAAACGCAGACTCTGTTATTTTAAACTAAATCTGTGATCATTAAATGTAGATCTTGAGTTGCTGCTGCTGTTCTGTTAGTACCGGTCAGATCTGGTCTGTAGATGTTCTGGGTTATTAGTTTTGTGCTAGCTGTGCGTGCTAGCTCTGCTGTTTACTGATACTCACTGTATTTGGTTCCCCAATGAGACACGCTGATTTTACAGATGCTACAAACTATCCTGGATGAGTCTGAGTCACATACGGTAAACACTGCCAGATGGACGATGTTTTCTAGCAGCGCATGCGGTGAAAACCATAAACTGTTCTCGTGAGGCCGCTGCTTTGGTCAGTCTGTGGAAAATGAAAGGGTGTGTATTTCCACCTAGTGGTTCAGATAGGAATTGTAGGGAGCTGGCCGGAGGGTGTTCTCCTCTTCCTGGATGAAACGCTAGCTGGAAATACAGAAATTAGGCTCATTTATTTATCGCCCTCGTTCGGCTCTCGGGATCGACTACATTGGAGAAATATCAGCCGATCACATATTTTGATTAAAAGTCAGCCGATACTGATACATAGCCGACCAATCCTTCAATCTCTACGAGTAACATCTTCGTTAAAGCTCCAACCGTGCAGAAAGAAGACTTGGCTCAATAAAGACCTGCGGAAAGCAACACCTGTACACTGGTTTCCTGCCAAGGGTAGTTATTCTTACAGCTCGCTTTGACTTTGGTTTGTACTTCCTGGTAGTACGTCTGCTCAGCCTTAATTGTTTACACATTACCTGGCGATCTCTTGCACCACTCGCCTTCGAGTGCAAAGCACCTCTCCAGATTTTACCTGATGTTTGTTAAGCTGTTAACAGTGTTTGACGTGATAGATTCACACTGACCTCACGAACAAGCCCGCTGGCTGCTGTGCGTCGCTCTGGGGCCTGTTTGCAGAGTCTGGCCTTGTTCTCCAGCTCAAATTAAATCAGCCGAACCACTTAAGCAGGAGTAAAGGCAGATGGATTGCGTTGGGACGGACAGTAATTAAGTGCTACTGTGTGAAGTGATAAGAAGGGCGACGGGCGGAAACACCAGACTCGCTGCAGAGAACGAGCAAAGGCTTTGTGACCGTTTCAGTTCCGTCTCTCAGCATAACTACTCCCGAGGAGAGGCAAGTAAACAAGAAGAGCCCAGCTCAAACAAAACAAGGAGCTCCCAGGAATGTCTATTCACACCTCTGTTTGTTTAAAAGGGGGGCTTGGCTGGAACCCGGAGCTTGGTTTTTTGTGTAAAAGGTCACTTCAGCCTGACAACGCAGGGCCGGTACGTTCTCAGAGGAACTACTCTAAATGAGTTATACACCTTAACCTACTGCGTGGCGTGATGGCTCGACATGGTGGAGAAACTAGTTCACACTAAAGTTATAAGGCAGGGGGCACTAATAGGCGGACCGTGGTCCGGGTCCGGACCCAGACGTTGTGCAATGTGGACCCAAACCAATAAACTATTGAGAATGATTTAATTTAGACTGTGTTTATTTTAAGAGGCGGAGCTTTTCTAGTCTTTATGGTATACGGGTTACAACACAGTGAACTCACAGACCAATCACTTGCACTGTAAGATCACCGAAGGCTCCTCAGCCAATCAGATCTGTGCAGATTGCGGCACAGACGAGGTATGAAGCGAGGAGCAGCAGTCGGAGACTAAAGCGAGTCAGAAAGAATAAGGAGCTCTAAAAACAGAAAAGTGTTTAACAGGAACGGTTCTGGAATGAACCTGCTCGTCTAGTTCTGGAGAACACCGCTCTGTACAACCTACATGTTAATCTGAGAAGCTGAGTTAACAAGAAGACACACGTTTTATTTACTTTCTCTACAAATAAACACTAAGCTGCTTTTTCTTTCTAAAGCATTCAGTTTGTTTAATGTAGCTCTTGTTTTTATTGAAGTGAGTAAAACATTTATTAGAAGTATTAGAATTATAATAATTAATTCAGTTCAGTATTTAAACAGTAAATATACTGAACGGTATGTGTGATGTGTTGGTGTTTCAGTTGTTGATGGTATAAGATGCTGATACTTCAGTAAACAGGATACACCACTGAATCAGAACACACGTTAGAAATGATGATGGTCCAGACCGGCTTGAGGAGATCTCCTCTAACTGGACCTTACTGACTCTAATAAATACCCCTGTTATAAAGAGTGTTGCAACCCAGAATGAGGCTCAATACAGGACAGACAATCAGATCAGAGCTGATTTACATATATCAGTCTGAAAGGTAAAGGGTAAACATTTCTCTATAATTAATGGTTGAGATGTAAACACACTTACAGGCTTGACTGACTGTAGAAAAACCTACTGACTGGCTGTGCACTAGTCAGAACCTGGTGATACGAATCGTGATACAGGGATTACAATATATAGTGATATGGTAAACAAGACGGTATACAGCCATAAAATTTTATTTTAGTGAAACTGTTATGATGTAAAAATACGCCAACACATGCATGCGCCCTTACACTTCTTGTTTTCGTTGGAGTGAAGAGGTCTAATGACTGAATATAGATTACAACGCAGCTATCTATTTATACAAATTAATTAATAATCCATATTGTGTTTTTGAAAATCAGTACAATATCAAAAAACATAACATTGCAATAGTGTCAACATATACTTACATCCCTGATAGGAACCAGGTGTTGTCATCACACATACAGCATTTTATTTACTATTCAAACCCCCCAAGTGAACCTACACTTGTATGTATAGCTAAAGCTGAAGGTAAAAGTTTGTACATATCCACAAATTTTTACTTTTACAGGCTCTTGTACAAGAAAGGAGGGGCGGGGTTAGTGGCTTAAAAGTTGGTAAATTATAGAAACAAATAAAAACACATACATCTAAACTCAGCAGTACTCAAAAAGAAGGCCACTACACTTGCTTGGGGTGGACTGAGGTCAGGAAAGTAAAAGTGGCAGAGCTAAAAGTAATCTTAATATATTAGTACAGGTGACTGAGGCCTGTTTGGGCCTGTTTTTAAACCTCTTTACTGGCTACTTCCTCAAGAATTTACCAACGAGAAGCAGTAAAGTACATAAGAAACAGTGATTATAAAGTAAAATAGTGATTTTTTTATCTAATGTCAGGAAGACTGTTTAGTATAAAAACACACTTCCGTATGTATAAGCTTGTAATGCTAATGTTAGTGATGCGCCCTTGTGCTACTTGTTTACATTGGAGTGAAAGAGTCTAAAGGCTGAATATAGATTACAACACTGCTATGTAGCGCTCAGAGGAATCATGACACTATTAATTATTCATCCATACTGTGATTTTGAGAATAGACACAATATCGGAAAGCATAATATCGCGATACGCATGTGTATCAATATATTCCTACATCCCTAATAGGAACCAGGTGTTGTCATCACATGTACAGGCTTTTTATTTACTGTCCAAAACCACCAGTGAACCTGTACATGGTTATATAACATTTTTCCAGAGTGGCTAAACAATAATATAAATTAAGAAATGATAAAATAAAAAAAACTGAGAGTGTAAACATTAACTGATTGGCTTAAAAGTTGGTAGATTATAGAAACAAACATAAACACATGCATCGAAACTCAGCAGTACTCAAAAAGAAGGCCGCTACACTTGCTTGGGGTGGACTGAGGTCAGGAAAGTAAAAGTGGCAGAGCTAAAAGTAGTCTTAATATATTAGTACAGGTGACTGAGGCCTGCTTAAACCTCTTTACCCGTGACTTCCTCAAGAATTTACCAACGACAGGCAACAAAGTACATAAGAAACAATGATTATGAAGTAAAATAGAGTGATAAAAGCTACACGCCTCAGTACCATATGCTGAAACAATCAATACTAGTAAGGGTTAGGAGTTGCCTGCACATACTTCATTAGAGCATAAATCAAACCGTTCATATGAGTGACAGCTGTCAAAACAATCGACAGCCAAGGTTGAAAGCAGTAAAAGACAGAAAGGCTGCCAGCAAGTAGTTGTCTGAATGTGGAAGTTCAGCAGCTGAGCTAAGCTAGCGTTAGGAGTCACCTCAGTGCTGGAAAACACCACCACCACCAGTATCTTTACAATAAGCAACACATGTCACACTGTTGACCTTTTATTAATCTAAAAAGCAGCAAACGAGAGACTAAAGCAGGACAAGCCCGGCTCTAAGGTCGGACTGCACCTGTGTTTGCTAAAGGGGCCCAGCCCAGTTCAACTGACGAGGCTGAAACTGGCTTCTTGTTTCGCTTTTAGCGGTTCCACCTTAAACGCTCCAGCGGCTCCAGTCTGACGCAGCACAGGCCGGAACGTAAATAGCGCCGCGTTTAAGGTGGAACTCCAACTTCAGCTGGATTAGCTTAGCTGGCCAGCTTCTCACTTACTCACTACTCAGTCATGTCACAGCTAATAGCGCGTGTCGGGGGTAAAATGTGTGACGGGAGCGACAAACGTTTAAAAGGACGGACTCGTCAGCGCTCGACTTCACCCAGCAAGACAGCCGCGGCGTTAGCAAACATTAGCTGTTAGCCGTTAGCTCAGCCACACTCAGGAGGGGGGAACTCACCTCACTGAGCCGCAGAAACGAGCCCATCCTTGTATATACCGAACCAGTCCGTGTTTGGGTAAACAGTCAGACGTTCAGGCCGTGAGGGTCGACGTTCCCGGGAGAGAAAGACAGTTATCCGGCGGAGGAGAGCTGAGCTGAGCCCGGCTGCGGCTAAAGCTAACGCTAAACTACAGTCACTCTGCGCCGCCGTCTCCAGATCAGCGCCCAGCGAGCAACTAGTGACGGAGCTCGAGCTCCATCCGCCGCTCACAGGGGGACTTTTATTCTATATTATCCGTGTTTATTGTGCGTTAATATTGAGCCTCGTACTTATTTTGTTTTCATTATTTTTTTTATCAGTTTTGCTTTATTTTTGGTCTTTATTTAGTTTAATTTTACGTTTTAAAATTTTCAAAATAAAACAATTAATATAAATATATGTTATTTTAATTGCTTTAATAATTGTTTACTTTACGGATAAAAAATACAACATATTAACGTTATTATTAGGAATAAAAATCTAAATGGCATATGAATGTTTATTATATATTAATAATATTATTATTTTTTACAAATATTAACATTATTTTATTACTATTATATTATATTCTTATTACATATTATACATTTGCTATTATTGTATAAGTATTATAATTATTATATATTTTTGGTGTCACTTTTGTTGGAGACATAATAACACATGAGGGTCACGAGTTCAGATAATCATTAACAAATGCAAGTCTATTAAAAGTAACACTCAAATCTACTGTTCATACTTGTTTCATTAAAATTCTATTAATTTCTAACCCATTTTAATTCACATAAGGCTCAATGTGTAACAATTAGCTTTAACGTCTCACATGTGCCATTGGTGGAGAAACATTATTAATTGTTATTTATTTGTAAATATTATTAACTGTTAGTTTCATTTGTAAGATGATTATACGTCCTCTTTTTCCAGAATACATCTGCTTTTTGGAACATAAAAAGCACCCGGCTGTAGTTTCTACAATATCTGTGATTTGACGTTGCTTTCAAGGTGATTTTTGATTTCTACATGGGGCACATGGGGTCACCCTATTATATTTGTTAGGTCTGCATTGCAGCCAGTGAAAGTCATAAGGTGTCAAAAGTTACATTCTACATTTAAACAGTGTTTGGTTACTAAATCTAGTAAATAAGAGGCTAAAAAAAATTAATTGCTTTGGACAGTTAGTGGTTCTCTGTTGTTGAGGACGTTTGATTATATGGTATGTTTTTCAGGCTGCTTTATAATTTTAGTGTGTTTATTTTATACAACCTGTAAGTTCTGGCCCACTGATAAGACTGACTATCAATAATTAGTATTTTAATATTTGTTACCCATATTATAATATAGTTTAGTATGGTGAATTATAGTATAGTGTATTATTTTAGGTTAGTTTATAATATATTATAGTATAGTATAGTAATGTGAGTGAATTATCTACAGAGTATTTTATATATTAACAATAATAACAATATAATGTATCAATTCTAAACTAAAAAACAATTTAAATCAGTCCTGTTACTAAAACTAGTCAATAAGACATTCTGTATTTTTTAGTTTTATATTTTTTAGTTTAGTATAAAAACTTTAGTATAACTTTTTTCTATAAAAATGTTCGGCCATTGACTGAGCGACTGATGGGGTTTGGCAACTGTCTGGTAGGCCAAGTCAAATGTTCTTGCACACCAACTTTGGCCCCACAAGCTTCACTTCAGGAAGCCCCGCTCTAAAGGAAAGATACTGGGAGGAAGTCAGCAGCAGAAAGATAAGGAAGTTTGTAAGAGCACAGGGAAGAGAGATAACAGGGTCTGTGTAGGCCTAGTAATGACCCTGTACAGCTACGAACTGTAAGAATAGCAGCAGAAAAACAGAAGCTAGCTTGTTTTTTATTCTTATTGAGGCTGATTTAGGTTAGAAATACAAATACAGTGAGATTACTGTGAGACATTCAGAGAGGGTTTGGAGTGAAATGGTTCAGTTGTTGTTTACAGTGGTGGTGATAGTAACTAGGGGTTACCATGTCTGCCACTTGGGGGCAGTGAAACACCCACATATACACACACTAGTAAACATACACACTAGGGGGCAGTGTAACACCCACATATACACACACTAGTAAACATACACACTAGGGGGCAGTGAAACACCCACATATACACACACTAGTGAAAACACACACTAGGGGACAGTGAAACATCCATATATATACACACACTAGTGAAAACACACACTAGGGGACAGTGAAACATCCATATATATACACACACTAGTGAAAACACACACTAGGGGACAGTGAAACATCCATATATATACACACACTAGTGAAAACACACACTAGGGGACAGTGAAACATCCATATATATACACACACTAGTGAAAACACACACTAGGGGGCAGTGAAACATCCATATATATACACACGCTAGTGAAAACACACACTAGGGGACAGTGAAACATCCATATATATACACACACTAGTGAAAACACACACTAGGGGACAGTGAAACATCCATATATATACACACACTAGTGAAAACACACACTAGGGGACAGTGAAACATCCATATATATATACACACACTAGTGAAAACACACACTAGGGGGCAGTGAAACATCCATATATACACACACTAGTAAACACATACACTAGGTGGCAGTGAAACATCCACATATACACACACTAGTGAACACACACACTGAGCACACTTGCCTGGAGTGGTGGGCAGCCCTATCCACAGCACCCAGGCAGCAGTTGGGGGTTAGGTGCCCTGTGCTGTTGGCCCAGGGGCCCCAGGGGGCCCAGGGGGCCCAGGGGATCGAACCAGTGACCTTCAGGTTACAAGACCGGATCCCTAACCTTCAGCCCACGACCGCCCAGTTTTAGATGGTTTAAGTCATATTTAAATCACATATGCAGTTCATGGTTGCACTGGGAAGTTATTCACCAAGAAAATGTAATATTTCATGTGGGGTTCCACAGGGCTCCGTTCTAGGGCCTTTGCTTTTCTCATTGCACATGTTAGCTCAAGGTGATGTTATCAGGAAGTGTGATATAAACTTTCATAGTTATACTGATGACCCACTATTATACATTTCTATTCCCTCTGATAGTTTACATTCGGTAGACAGACTTATATCTGTGTGTCAGATATTTCTCAGCAGATGTCACAACATTTTTTACAATTAAATTTAAGAGAAAACTGAAAAAACTGATTCTAGGTACTAAAACTTTACGATAGATTTGGTTTTTAGATACTAATATCAAACCTGAAGAAACTATTAAAACATATGAAACTCAGAGATTAATTAAAACTTTTAAATTGTAGTAATTATAAATTTGAACTATCTTTGGCTAATTAATATTTTATGTTATTACTGTTTAAAACTGTCTGTAAAGCACCTTGAGCTGCCACTGAAAAGTTCTCAAACATATATTATTATTATTATTATTATTATTATGTGGAATATTGTTGACGGTGAAATAGTCATAAATCTGAAAAATCCAAACCACAGTGAATAGGAATTGTTCCTCCATTGGAAGAAAACTTCATACTGCACATGGCGTAGTGAACAAGAGTTTATCACTTCACAGGAAACAAAAATGTACCTCTTAGTCATCTCGTATCTCTTGAAGATGTGTGTCCACATCCTGTACTGAAGTGTGTAGGGAATATGACAGTACTGCTGAGGGACCCTGTGGAATGGGATGAAGCTGCTGTCCCAGACATCAAAACCATTTACTGTAATAACTTTATGAGAGGGAGCTTTAAGAGGTGGACGCCTGGTTCCATTCACCACCACTGTGAGCGGTTCTGACTCACTAAGCTTCTCTACAATTGTAGTTTGTTTCACACCAAAACCTTTCTGAATGACTAGCCTTCAAAACCTACTTACACATGTCTATGTTTGTTCATGTTCACTGCCTCTAATGCTGCCCATGGACTATGAAGGCAGCCTCCTGTGCGGATTCACAGGAAAAAAGGAGTTTGTATGAATCTAGCCAAGAACATGCGGCAGAAATAAAACTTAAATAAATCTTAGAGGGATTAAATCCCAACACTCTGCAACAGGCCTACAATTGAGGTGGCCGAGTCTGCAAGCCCAGCCAGGAGCAGCAGTAGCAGTGCTACACAGCCAAGTCACATTATTATGAACACTGCCTACTTTTAACAGCAGCAATGTATATATATATATATATATATATATATATATATATATATATATATATATACATATATAATATATATATATATATATATATATATATAAATATATATACATTTTTGATTTTGTTTTCTACTTCATTTAAACACTCATTTAAAATGGGTGTTTACATTGTATGAAGATTTCATGATGAATGGACCAATAGAAGTGCTCCAAAATGGCTTGGAAAAAATTCTGGTTCCACTGAAGTTAAAGTAAGCTTTTGGTTGCAATTTTGGATATACTTGTTTTTCATTGGACAGCAACAATATATATATATATATATATATATATATATATATATATATATATATATATATATATATATATATATATACTGTTAGGCCCATAAATATTTGGACATCAACAATCTTCATGGTTGGATTTGAAATTAAACAACAACGCAATTGATTTGTAGACTTTTAGGTTTAATTCAAGAGGTTGAACAAAAATATTCTATGAAATGTTTAGGAATTGCAACCATTTTTCTACAGAGCCTCCTCATTTCAGGGGCTCAAATGACTGCCTGATACTGGAACCCCTTGACATCACCAAACACTGGGTTTCCTCCTTCTTTGCCAGGTCTTTACTGCAGCTGTCTTCAGTCTTTAGTTTTGTCTTAAGCAGTGAAATGCATGCTTAGTCGGATTCAGACCTGGTGTTTGACTCAACCATTGCAGAATATTCTACTTCTGAGCAGAAAGTATATCCACTTCAGAATTCCTCCAGCTGCTTCTGCCTTCTATCACATTATCAATAAACACCAGTGACCCATTGGAAGCCATGCAGGCTCATACCATCACACTGCCTCCACCATGTTTTACAGAGGATGTGGTGGGTGTGCTTTGGTGTTTTCTTCTTCTCATCATTCTGATTCAGGTTGATCTTAGTTTCATCTGTCTAAAGAAAGCTGTTCCAGACCTGGGCTGGCTTCTTTAGATGTTTTTTGGCAAAGTTTAATCTGGGGTTTCCTTGTTTAGGGGTTAATTCATGGTTTGCACTTTGTGGTGAACCCTCTGTATTTGCTCTGTGAATGGGAATATATACATTCTACATCATTTGAACACACCAATGACCGTTTACATTATGAGAAAAATTCATGACGAATGGATCAATGAATTCACCACCATGACCACAGCATTGATTAGAAATCTTTAATTAATCAGCAAAGACAAAATTATTAAACATTCAATACTGAATGGCCAGTAAACGAAAAATCACAACACAAAAGTATCAAAATAATCCCATTGCATTCATCCACCATCTGCAGCTGCTGGTCCAACGTATTGCCATATTTCATAAAAAATAAAAGGAAAAGGCTCTTTATATTTTAATGTCCTGGGTGCTTTTCTAGCTACAGTACAAAAACGCTCTATACATTCATTTTAAAGGCCTACATCCTTCCTTTAAATCTTCTTTATCATCTATATCATTTCATCCATCACACCAAATATCACTACCATCCAATATCACGGTTCTCCTCCCGCCCGTGTACAGTATCTGGAATGTCTATATCACCATATATTACACTTCTTTAGTTCCTCACATGGATCTCTATGTACAATAAGACATTTACAGTATGTTAGAGAAATAAATACGTCTGTGCTGTGTTCCTGAGCGTCTAACTCTTTACATCAAGATCAGTCGGAACCCGCGTTACTCATTACTGGCTTCAGGAAGTGTGTTAGTTGAGTTGTTCCTGGATGAAGGAACACCAGCCGCTGAACCTTCTGTCTGCTTTTTTCGTTTTTCCTGCTGAGACCGATCTACTCAGAGTTAACCCGTCCATGCTCCGCCCACAAAGGAGCTTACTCATAGCAACGGTTGCTAAGTTAGACAAGAGAGAACGTTGGCATGAAAAAAGTCACATGCGCCCTAATGAGAACCAGGAGCGATCTCGTTTTAGGGTGGTCTCTAGAGATTACGCGCCAGGGGGACAACCGGGAAAACTTTTCATGCTGGAGAAGAGAAATCCACAGTCAAGAAAATCCCATCCTACAAAAGCAAGACAAGGCTTTCAGCTGTAATGACTTGCCATACGTTTGTGGACCACCCTGTATTGTGATGATGGTCTACAGCAGGGGAGCTCAATCCTTGCTCCTGAAGATCTCCCAGCCTGGAGGGTTCAGGTCCAACACATCTGGCTCTAGTATTCAAAATACTCCTAATGCATTGGTTACCTGGATCAGGTGTGTTAGTGCTGGAACTAGGGAGGAAGATCTCCAGGACCAGGATTGGTGACGGTTGATTATTCACATTGACTTAAGTTTAGGTTTTGTGTTTGTTCAGATCCAACAGCCTGCTCACACTCAACTTCAAGCTCATAGAATGGAACAGATGTGTAGTTGAATGGTAGTTGAAGACTGACTGAGCATCTACCAAGCATCTAAAGGGGATCATCAAAACAAGGTGGTCCCTATTCAAGGGCAAACAGCTGGCTTAGACATTTCATGCAAAGTTTGTTCCTATAATAATAATAATAATTTATTTAGACTCCCACCAACATGTAGTATAAAACTCCTCATGGCTGCGCCCAGACGTTCTTGTTGTAAGATCACATCTGTACAGAAGCTCAGCGAGGTAGTAGATTTCTAGATTGTTATCTTAAGATCATTACTTAATGGTCTTGTGATCTAAAGACAACAAACACAACTTACTTTCCTGTGATCTCAGGATATCAAATGTTGGGTTCTCAAGATCACAACTTGTCTTGTAGTATTCAACATAAATGATTTAGAAAAAAAAAAGTTGGTTATCTTGAGATGACAAGAAAGTAAGCTGTGATCTTGAGAAACCAACATTGGATATCCTGAGATCACAAGAACAAAAGCTGTAATCTTGAGAAACCAACATTGGATATCCTGAGATCACAAGAACAAAAGCTGTAATCTTGAGAACCCAACATAGGATATCTTGAGATCACAAGAAAGGAAGTTGTGATCTTGAGAAACCAACTTTGGATATCCTGAGATCACAAGAACATAAGCTGTAATCTAGAGAACCCAACATTGGATATCTTGAGATCACAAGAAAGAAAGTTGTGATCTTGAGAAACCAACTTTGGATGTCCTGAGATCACGAGAAAGTAAGTTGTGATCTTGGGAAATCAACGTTGGTCATCTTGGGATCACAAGTCATGTTCCCAAGATAATAGCCCAGAAAGTTATAACTACTTCATGGGCTTCTGTACTTCTGGCTCTACTCATTATAGATAATATTTATTGATAATATTGCACCCACATGTGTTTTCAGTGATTACATCATGTTGGGACTTCACCGAGGTAAACACTCCCAACAGGCACCGTGAACGGATCATGAGCGGATCACTGAAGCCACACCCAGCGCTGGCCACGTTTAACCCAAGTGTAAACGGACGACCGAACAGTGAAGCGAAAGTGGAAGGATACGCGAGTTCCTAAACCACAGAACCCAAAGTGACCGGGGCTGAAAGTGTCCAGGCCAGACTTGCCAGCTCTTATCATAAACAGGAACAGAAGAAAAGAACACATCAAACAGAAATTCAACTTGCTGATGTGTGAAAGTAAAACCGGATCTCATTTGGAGACGCAGTGCATAAAAAAAAAGTGTAAACAAACTCTATTCAAGGTTCAGCCAAAAACTGAGCTCCTCTGGTGTTGTGGTTCCTTGAAATTAGGCTGGCTGGAAACAACAGATTGGCCAGTTATGCTAACGTTAGCTCGACTACACAACAGAAATGTATGTGAACAGTTTTAAATGCATACAAAACCAGTAACGCACTGCTGATCATTTCAAACTGGGCTACAACTCCTCAGTAGATGCAGTGAGATGTTTGATAAATGGTTTGATTGAAGCTTGTCCAGCCTAAAACAGCTGCTGGGCAAGAACGCACTTGTGTTAGGAGCATGGACAGAACTGTGCTGTCACTCATTTTTACTGACACAAAGACTAAAGCTCCTGCAATACTTACAAGCAATTAATACACGTTAAATAAACACAATGTGACCATAGCAACATTACACATAGCTCCTTTAACTGATATCTACAACTGATTCACACTAGAGCTGCACAATGTATCGTTGTTAACTGTAATACAAGCCTCTGCTGTGCTGACGTCTCAGAGAGCTGGAATATGCAAACGAGCCCCAGCGCAGTGTTCATCCACTGCGACCAGTCACAGCTCCAGATGAGTTTCTGTGGGTGTTTTGATGAACTTAGCTGATTAAATTTACAAGTAAACCATTTCAATCAATCGCAATTTCAGTGTGTAGCAATATAATCGCAAGACCCAGTTCTACTCCTTCCAGATTCCACTCAGACTATACTTAACTTAAACTAAACCTCCAACCAAAATCCTGCATTTTAACACACAAGGAGAAACACTGCGTCCTAAACTCAACCTAGAGATGCAGAAGATTCAGTTGAAAACTCTAGAGAATCTAGTAGAATTTTAGATACGGCTTTCTAAAGTTCTAAAGCTCTAGCCATGGCCATCTAGACTCTCAGCACATTCTATCGCTCTAAAGAACGTCTTGGTTCTGTCCTAAACCCAACCTAGAGGTGTATAATTTCAGTTCACAGTTCCAGGCTGACTCTCAGAGGATCAGACCTTCAGTAATTATAAAAATCTTCAGAGACTCTAAAGCTCAACAGCACTAGAGAGCTCCAGTAGTTAAGGAACTGATGCTCAAAATTATGGACCTCTGCTGATTTTTAAAAATCTTAGAGGTTTGAAAGATTTTGAAGACGGTCTTCTTGGAGCTCTACAACACTCTTAAGAGCCTAGAACCACCTTTCTGGGAATCATGGGGCTCTACCAACTGTAGAATTCACAGACAGTTGCAAAATTCTAGAGGTTCTAGTGATGGCTTTCTGAGAGCTCTGTAACTTCAGATATTCTAGAAGTAGCTCTTTAAAAATTATGGAGTTCTAGAGACTCTAGACATTCTATAATTAGTTCTCCAGGAATTGTGGAGCAACAGATTCTAGAGATGGCTAGTGACTTCAGATATTCTAGAACTAGCTCTCTAGTAATTGTGGAGCTCTACAGATTCTGGTGATGGCTCGGAGAGCTCTATAACTTCAGATATTGCAGAACTAGTTCTCTAGGAATTGTGGAGCTCTACAGATTCTGGTGATAGCTTTCTGAGAGCTCTGTAACTTCAGATATTCTAGAACTAGCTCTCTAGGAATTGTGGCACTCTAGAGATTCTGGTGATGGCTTTCTGAGAGCTCTATAACTTTAGATATTGTAGAACTAGCTCTCTAGGAACTGTGGGTGTCTAGAGATTCTGGTGATGGCTTTGAGAGCTCTATAACTTCAGATATTGTAGAACTAGCTCTCTAGGAATTGTGGCCCTCTAGAGATTCTGGTGATGGCTTTGAGAGCCCTATAACTTCAGATATTGTAGAACTAGCTCTCTAGGAACTGTGGGTGTCTAGAGATTCTGGTGATGGCTTTGAGAGCTCTATAACTTCAGATATTCTAGAACTAGCTCTCTAGGAATTGTGGCACTCTAGAGATTCTGGTGATGGCTTTCTGAGAGCTCTATAACTTTAGATATTGTAGAACTAGCTCTCTAGGAACTGTGGGTGTCTAGAGAGTCTGATGATGGCTTTCTGAGAGCTCTATAACTTTAGATATTGTAGAACTAGCTCTCTAGGAATTGTGGCCCTCTAGAGATTCTGGTGATGGCTTTGAGAGCTCTATAACTTCAGATATTGTAGAACTAGCTCTCTAGGAATTGTGGCCCTCTAGAGATTCTGGTGATGGCTTTGAGAGCTCTATAACTTCAGATATTGTAGAACTAGCTCTCTAGGAATTGTGGCCCTCTAGAGATTCTGGTGATGGCTTTGAGAGAGTTGTATTTCTGTAGCGGAGGCTGACAGTGCACAGTTTTAGACTGACAAAGGCTCTGTGTGCTTTGAACTGCGCTGTTGTTCAGGCTGGTGTGAAAAAATGCTGATGGGTTTTTTCTCCTCAGTTGAGTTTGGTGATGGTCAGGCTGCCGTTGATCTGAATGGTGTCGATGGCCAGTAAGGAGCGTACGCGGTGACAGAAGTCAAAAAGCGGCTGACCGTCAACTAACACACGAAAACTCTGGTGCTCACAGTGGATCTCCAACTGGACACAAAAGAAAAAGAGTTACAGGATAATTATATAACTGTTCCTTTTTAATACAGCCAACATTAATAATCACATTAATAAGAACTTGCACTGACCTGGAGGGGGTTCTGCTCCATAGAGTGTAGAATGTTTTAATAACTTATAGGTGTATTCAGTGGTGTTTGCACATTTAAAAATTGCAGTAATAAAATTATTTAATTTATTTAAGTGTGTTGTGATTTTAATGAAGAATCAAACCACTGATTTACACCCCTTGTGATGACAGATATGCTGGTGACTGCACTGTGCAGCAAGGTTATAACAGTTTTTGGCTTTTTAATTACAGTTAATTTTTATTTCATTGTGACATTTTTCTCTAATCATTAGTTTTAATTTGTTTTTAGAGTGGGCTTGCTAGTTTTATAGTATTTATTTAAGTTTAAAAACTTCTAGTATTAGTTTTAGATTTTTTATACTTTGGGTTATTTTTCAGGTGCAGGAATCAAAAAGGTCCACAATAAAAACACAACAAAAGACAGCGTTTAAAAAAATATATTAAATTAATGTTGAACAAACCAACTGTCCCCAAAAACTGTAACACTCCACAAGATAGCAGCCTTAGCAACCTGGCCGGGATGTGGCTTCTCTTTTCGGCAGCTGCTCAGAAAGGCTAGCTTGCCAACGTACTCGCAATTAGCCTTCTTGTGAGCTTCTCAAATGAACTTTGAGACTGGTGGGGTTTTTGCCCCTTGAGAAGAACTCCACATATTCTATCACCTGTTTCCGCTACAGAACACTCACTTTTATCTTTCTCGCAGTCATATTCAAAGAAATCCCATATAGGACCCTATGTATAAGCTGCTTTCTCCCAACGTCTGCTGTCGTCAGTTAGCAGGCTAGCGTTTTGAGCAAGACTGTAAACAAGACGTGCTGTCAGGGAGCCGTACGGTGCCGTAAAATAGCTCCACTGGAAAAAATCTATTTCGTATCATATCAAATCTAATTTATTTGTATAGCTCTTTTAACAACTGATGTCGTCACAAAGCAGCTTTAGAGGAATTTAGTGATAAGAAAAGTTCAATAGAGCATCAATAAGCCTAAGAGGGAAATCATGGAAACCCATAGGTGAGCAAGCTATAGGTGACAGTGGCAAGGAAAACTCTCTCAGGACTCACTAGGGGGACCCATCGTCCTCTGGTCAAACTCCTCAGACAGTACCTATATAATGACTATACCACCTTATACTTCTGTTCAGCTGCTCAGGTGTGCTTATATAATCATAATATGATAAAACTAAGATGACTTATAGTACAGATGAAGAACAGTCAGAGTGATGACAGGTGATGAAGGTAAAAGGGTTGTGGAAGCTAGTTAGAGTCCATGTTAATATAAATTTAAATAAAGAGTCTGTAGTGAAGGTTAGGCATATCAGTCCACAAGGCTTATAAATACACTGACAAATACAAAGACGAAGGGTATTCCATCTATAACGTCAGTACGCTTCAGTTAGGTTTCTAAACGCATACTACGGTTCCAGTTAGTTACTGTTTTTATTTATTTCAGTTAACAGATTTCAGTTCTCGCTACTTTGTACGTGTTTTCGCTGTGTAGTAGTTAATCAAGCCAAAAGTGTGAGACGACCCACAATCCAATCACCTTGACTCACTACTACCAGAACCTGTTTGACTGAAACCCTCACAGACACGGTGTATACGGTATACTCACCCTGAACGGCTGGTGTGGGATGAAGGGGAAGAACTGGATGGCGGTCTCCTCTTCCCCCCAGGAGCCAGAGACGTGAGCGTTTCTCATCAGCTGCTTCTCCTCGAACCTCGCTGTGAGCTCCAGAGCCACATCACCACAGCCGCACGTGAGACTGATGTCAAAACTGACCAATGAGAGGATCAGGATCAGTCTCAGCCCACAAAGCAGTATATAGTATAGAGTAACTGATGTACAGTTCACAGATAAACTGGATTTATTTTAAATTTTATTAATTATTTTATCATGACTGGCCAATGTCACGAATACTGAAGACACAGCTGGTTCATTGGAGTTACAACCCACAACCTCTACTTGCTTTTCAGTATCAGCAGTGACACTGATACTAATTAAATCATTCATTTACTCAATATAACCTAATGAATATGAGTCTACTCTATTAAACTCTATTAGCTTAACTTACTCTAACTGGGACTTCATATATCTTTTTTTTGGTGTAAATTGTATAATGCAAACATTAAATTATTGGTTACTGGTATCGGACAATGGCCAGAGCACTGTGAGGTAAACCAGTCCCCAAAGAAAATTATATTTTTCAGACTTTCAGTTAATTTACCATCAATAATATTACATAGATAGACATCTTATTTGCTATAAAAAGTCTTCTGGGTTTATCTCGTCGCTGTTCAATGAAAAACATGAATCTTCATTTTTGTTGATCTTCAGTTCTCTACATTAGTTGAACACGACAATAGTCGTTTACATTGTGTAAAAATTGAATGTTGAATGGACCAATAGAAATGCTCCAAAATAGCTTGTAAGAAATTCTGGTTCCATTGACTTACATTGAAAATAATGTATGTTTCTGGTCTCTTCTGTAAAGTTGCAATTTTGAAGACTTGTTTTTCATTGAACAGTGACAATATTTGTGTTGTAGACATGGTGACGTCTGGTTACCACTACCACCACTGCAAACAACAGTCTCTACAATCAACCATTTCACACCAAACACACTCTGAGTGACTCTAAGAGAGAGCTAAATTACGCAGATCTCTCTTACAGCTATGTTGAATTACTCGTTTAAAACACATGCCTGCCTAACAGCGTTAATGAAAAGCCCATGTTACATGTGTGTGTTTATATCCGGAGGATCTGAGAGATCACAGACATTCCAGCAAGACCAGAGAAAGATCTAAATCACAGACGGCACAAAAACAAAAATATCTCTGTCGTCAAAAGATAACATCAGTTTTCTGGGTGTGACACCAATTCGTCCTGTAACAGTCTCTACAGGAGCTTCTCACCTGTCTGGCTCTGGATCCACAATCCCCATGATGGTGATCTTCTTCCCCGGTCGCATCCCGCCCTTTATACTGCCACAGAACGGCACCGCCTGCCCAACAACACCAAAACACACTCATTAGTTTTCCTGTCTTTGTGTTAGAGGAGAACCATCAGAGGAGAACCTAAAGAAAAGATATATCTCTGTAACGTTATAGTTCCGGAAGTTTGTCGTAGAGTCTTTTTTCATTGTTAGATTTTGGGTGGTCTCGCAATGTCCAGCAGAAAAGTGTCCAGTCTGGACAACTCCTCTGTGGTTAATGGCAGATACAGCCAAAGCGAGCTTCCCCATTGGTTCCAACCCCAGGAGCTAAGCTGAAGGTTTTGTACGTTGGATTAACTACCAACACTATTAGGAACTGAAATTATCAACCAATCACATTCTGATTAACTTTGGGCCCAATTTCATGGTAAAAACATATGACTCTAGACTCGGGGTCGCACAGCATCACGTTATTTTTATTTTAAGTCAACACTTGTGTGATGAAAGTCGAGTCGACTAAACCGTAGGAGAAGGGAATGCTAAAAATCTGTGCCGAACCCAAACTCGATGGGTCAGTAGACCGTAATGTGCCCTGGATCACATCACTAGTCTTCCAGAATCTATAACACGAATGCCGGAGTCTTGCTCATTTGCAACTGATTTAGGCACACCCCAGGCGGCCCTGCCGAGACACTCGCCGGCGGCTCCTGTCTGGAGAACCAGAGGACTTTAGAGGGCCTTAGGGTGGCAAAAACACGACTAGTAAAGTCGACTAGTCTGTGCAACTCTACTACTGCACTACTAAACGCAATTGCTATCTCAACAAGGTTCCAGGTAGTTGTTAGGAATGGAAAGAAGCAACCGTCAGGACCCTTTACTGAAAGAGTCAATGCAAAAATTAAATATTCAAGGCAAAACATCATCACTGTCCAAAGAAACACAGCTATATCCATTTTTTATAAACATACCAATAGAAATGCTTCAAAAAAGCTTTGAATTTTTTTTTTGGTTTCATTGACTATAAAAGTGAAGGAAGTTTTTTGTTCTTTCCTGTACCATTTTGTAGATACCTGTTTTTCTTTGGACAGCGACGGCATGTTAATGTCTTTTACAAGCGAATGCCTGCATCTAATTTGAAATTCTTGTTATTTTTACCACTATTTTAATGTTTTTATGTATTTAATCGAATTATATATAATCTGTTCACTAGCACAGACATACTTACAGCAAAGATTAACACTTTTAAACTATTTCTTTAACAAAAGCTGGAGCATTAGTGGAGATAAAAAAAAAAATAGGTCAAATTTTGGTTTAGGTTTAACGTGTCAACTACAAACAGACTGCCAAACATTAGTACATGTGTTATATATTTTACCAGCAGCTGTTGCTCATCTTTGCTGGGGGAAACAAACATTGGGGAGCCCCCAAATGATCTGTCCAGCCTTCTCTCAGGTGTTTCTGACATCTGTAGACAGAACAAAGGACAGTCAAACCAAGAAAACAAAGCAGAAACTCTCCAAACACAAGATCAAGTCAGCTCCTACCTCGAATTTCCAGTTCCACCTTAAATAATCTCAGGCGAATGTTACTGCTGCCCTATTTAAGGTGGAACGGGAAATTCGAAAAACAGCTAATTCCAGAGCCAGCCTAACATTAACACCACCTTAATCTAACTATCAACCCAAAAAAGATAAATAAAGATGTTATTTTCTCTACCGTGAGTCCTGTTGGGTCGTTATAAACAGAGAAGCTAAGTTAGACCACTAAACTCCTCCGACCGAAAACACCGCCACACACTCCTTACTCTGTATTAAAACAATACTCACGACTTCCTCTCGTACTCTAAGCTCCGCCATGTAGAAGAGAAAATGAAAATAAAGGCATTAAATGAGGAGGAGAAAGAGAAAGAGGAGAAGAGAGCCGCTAAATGCGCCCACAGCAGAGCCGCAGCGTGAGGCGGAACGTCAGGTGACGATTAAGGGACTTCACACGGAGGATAAAGCAGCGAACGCCCTACAGTGTCCTTTTTTCAAATCCCACCCGCTTTCGGACAAACCCCACCTCCTTTCCTGTTTAAAGAGCCCACAGTACAGCCTTATACTTTATTTACATACTTTATACTTTCTCCTACATGGGGTTTACTCTTATACTTTATTTACATACTTTATACTTTCTCCTACATGAGTTTACTCTTATACTTTATTTACATACTTTATACTTTCTCCTACACGGGGTTTACTCTTATACTTTATTTACATACTTTATACTTTCTCCTACACAGGGTTTACTCTTATACTTTATTTACATACTTTATACTTTCTCCTACATGAGTTTACTCTTATACTTTATTTACATACTTTATACTTTCTCCTACACGGGGTTTACTCTTATACTTTATTTACATACTTTATACTTTCTCCTACATGGGGTTTACTCTTATACTTTATTTACATACTTTATACTTTCTCCTACACTGGGTTTACTCTTATACTTTATTTACATACTTTATACTTTCTCCTACACGGGGTTTACTCTTATACTTTATTTACATACTTTATACTTTCTCCTACACGGGGTTTACTCTTATACTTTATTTACATACTTTACACTTTCTCCTACACGCTTTTATACTTATACTTTATTTACATACTTTATACTTTCTCCTACACGGGGTTTACTCTTATACTTTATTTACATACTTTATACTTTCTCCTACACGCTTTTATACTTATACTTTATTTACATACTTTATACTTTCTCCTACACAGGGTTTACTCTTGTACTTTATTTACATACTTTATACTTTCTCCTACACGCTTTTATACTTGTACTTTATTTACATACTTTATACTTTCTCCTACACGCTTTTATACTTATACTTTATTTACATACTTTATACTTTCTCCTACACTGGGTTTACTCTTATACTTTATTTACATACTTTATACTTTCTCCTACACGGGGTTTACTCTTATACTTTATTTACATACTTTATACTTTCTCCTACACAGGGTTTACTCTTATACTTTATTTACATACTTTATACTTTCTCCTACACGCTTTTATACTTATACTTTATTTACATACTTTATAGTTTATCCTACACGGGGTTTACTCTTATACTTTATTTACATACTTTATACTTACTCCTACACTGGGTTTACTCTTATACTTTATTTACATACTTTATACTTTCTCCTACACGGGGTTTACTCTTATACTTTATTTACATACTTTATACTTTCTCCTACACGCTTTTATACTTATACTTTATTTACATACTTCATACTTTCTCCTACACGGGGTTTACTCTTATACTTTATTTAAATACTTTATACTTTCTCCTACACGCTTTTATACTTATACTTTATTTACATACTTTATACTTTCTCCTACACGCTTTTATACTTATACTTTATTTACATACTTTATAGTTTCTCCTACACGGGTTTTACTCTTATACTTTATTTACATACTTTATAGTTTCTCTTACACGGGGTTTACTCTTATACTTTATTTACATACTTTCTTTACACTTTTTCCTTATACTTATACTTTGTTTATATACTTTTTAAACTTTTCCTTATACTTTTTTGATATTTTATACATTTAGTTATACTTTATACATTTTCTTTATACTTTTAATTATACTTTGTTTACATACTTTATACTTTTACTTATACATATTCATATACTTTGTTTGTATACTTTCTTTATACTTTTAATTATACTTTGTTTACATACTTTATACTTTTACTTATCCATTTTCTTATACTTTGTTTATATGCTTTCTTTACACTTTTAATTATACTTTGTTTATATACTTTTACTTATACTTTTACTTATACTATGTTTATATAATTTCTTTATACTTTTATTTACACTTCGTTTATATACCTTCTTCAGACCTTTTCTTTTGCTTTATTTATATACTTTCTTTTATATTGTTTATATGAACAATTTTCAAGCTGACTGATGTATGCAAATGAGGGTTGTTCTGATTTGCAGCCCTCTTTCATTCAAATCACAGTCCGTGACAACTGCAACCTCAAAGTGAATCAGCAGGACTACACTGCCGAAGGCTACCACCACCATTTGTTTTCCATTATTCAATAGTTCATCACAATGACTGAATTATGCCTCATTGAATTATTACCGTCATTACAGCCTTCCTTCTTTTCAGGAGACTTCTTTAAACAATGTCTCAGGCAACGTAACTTTGCATAACTTTGTTTATGTAATGACTTTCAGTGAGGGAGCTTTTAAAGGGGGACGTCTGGTTCCATTCACCATCATTGTGGACAGTTCTGACTTTCTCTAGAACACAGTGTTTCACGCTAAACCCCTCTGACCAGCTTTGTTTACCCCTCAGAAAGTCATCACATAAACAAAGTTATGCTGCTGGTGTCCATTGCCAGGAAAGCACAGCAGAGAATGTTCTTCCTGAGACATTCCTGAAGAAACTCAGATCCCGATGATCCAGTTCTACACAGCGAGTTCATCCTCACCATCTGGTTTGGTTCCTCCACCTCATGCAAACGAGCCAGACTCCATAATCAGGACAGCAGAGCGGATCCTTGGATGAAGTCAGCTAGCATTTCAGCTACAACAGCAGGGCACCACAACATGTGTGCACTCACCAAGTGATTCTGATTAAAATAAAAACATTTTATTGTGTAGATGTTTTGAGGAATCAGTAGAATTTAATTACTATGGGTGAAGGTTATGCACTGAGTGCGTTTATCCAGTCTGAGCGATAAATGGCAGCAAACTATTAATACTTTAGAGTGTTCTTGAGATAAATCTTGCTTATATTGCATTGTATTAGAAGGCTCACTGTAGGGAAACTTACAGACTAACACAAATACAGACATTATACCTACTATCTAAACCACCAGTGAACCTACATGCATCTCTTGAGGGTTTCATATGAAATATTGATGTTAAAATAGTCATAAATCTGGAAAAATAGGTTTTCTTTGGGGACTACTTTGCCTCACAGCACCCTGCATACATCCTTCTGCTATTAATAGATTGAAATAAATGGATTAAAATACATCTTAGGTCAAAACCTTATCACAAAACTATCATAATACAATGTCTTAGGTGCCAGGCAGCATATCCATAACTATTTTATATAATTATTTTTAGAGGTGGATGTCTGGTTCCATTCCCAGTTAATTAAGTAGAAATTTAGAAAAATTGGTGGAGTTCCCCTTCAATTACACCAATTTACAGTAACAGAAATAGGTTTCCACAGTCAGACTGTGGACGCACCGCTTAGCAGATGGCTGCTCCTTTGACTCTAACTGTGAAGGTCAGGAGTCTAAAGTGACTCCACATACAGGCAAGTTTTACTGATTCGAGACTTCATGATGTCCAATCAGAGGTCTGATAAGCGCTTGTGTCTTTTGTTGTTTTGCAACAGGTTTTAAAGCAGATGCAATCATGTGACAGCAACAGGGCAATCCAGCAAACATCACTGCGTCTGATAAACAGCTGGAGATGAAAAGAGGATAATGACCCTAAACACACCCCAAAACACACAATAGGCTATATCACGAGGTGCAAGCTGAAGGTTTAGCCACCTCCCTGACAGCCCCCTGACCTAAACATCATCCGGAGGAGTGCAGGCAAGATGACCCAAGAAATAAAACTCCAAAACAAGAAAGGCTGAAACATTCTTAGATGCTACAAAAAGTGTTTGAGGGCTGTGATGCTTCCAAAGGATCTTTGCTTTAATTAATTGTTCTAGATGAAGAAACCTGCTGACTGATGAAGCCTGTTGAGTAATATCAATGTATTGGATAGTATATGTGTGTGTGTGTTTGTGTGTGTGTGTGTGTGTGTGTGTGTGTGTGTGTGTGCACTCCCAGCCAGTCACAGCACAGGAAGGCGGGGCTTGTCTGAACACAGGTGGGAAAAGCAACCCAGCGCAGTATGAGAGCAGGGCTGATTACGCAACGAGGGGAGGTTAATCCAGGAGTCAGTCTTCCACATAATCAGCTGTCTGAGCTTCTGTTTGACCCTTTTTTTCACCCACAGGACCAGATTTAGCTTCTCTCAGACAAAACCAGCAGTGAAAGCACTAAAAGCAGCTCAGCGGCTGAAGAACGAGTGACTACATACCCAGCAGAAGGTAAAAGGAGGTGTCGAACTTTGAATTAAACCTGAGTGAATCACTTTAAGACTGGATAAACTAGTTTTTAGGCTCAACTGCAACCTGTAAACAAACTACCCACATCAGAGGTCTGGCTCGTACGTCGTGTTAAACAAGAGTACAAGGTGTGACATACAGTTTGTCCTGGTGGGTCTGGGACCCCCAAATTAACCTCTCTGACCCTCTACATGTCTTAAAATTCAATCTTCTGGTCCATGTAGCTAATTGGTTTACTCAGTTCATCCTTCATGGCCCAGTATCTGTAACTATGCCTGAGAAAGCTGAGTATGAGTAAGATCTCAGTTAATGTGAGTGAGATAGCAGCCAGTCAACATGGGGACCAGCCTAAATATCAAGGGTGTGAAATGTTTCTCAGTATTTGGGGGTCCCATGTTCGCTGGCCATGTAGTCTAATATGAAATATAACTTCACAGGAGGAGGACAAAACATACTTTATTTACTTCCCAAATGATTTTGCTTAATTCTTTCCTTTCATAACCATAACTTAATGTCAACAACTGAAAAAGGACAGTAGGAATCTTTCCAGACAGGATTCTTTTACTTTATTATTAAATATTAAACAGCATTAATAGAGTAAGTAGAGGTTTTACATACGTCAGTGTGTTTATTTAACCCTTTCCAAGCTTCTCCTTCTATAAACTACCCAGTATTATTATCAGTTCTCATCTAATACCTGCTTTGACTGCTCAGTACTTCATGAAGCTAAATCAGGATTTCTGCTGAAGGAACTGAACACATTCATACAATGTCCTGGAACTACACTTTGTTCTTCAAACTGGAGTCAAGATCTGATCTACTTCTCTCACAATAACATATTCATGTTACTTTGTATTGTATGTATGATTATTTACATCTGTTCTAATCAGATCTGCTGTTCTTACTGGTGAACATACACAGTTCTTTGTGAAAAAGTAGTAAATATTTATATAAAAAGCCAATTTAATTGTAATTGAAAATAAACTATGACAGTTTTTACTACATAAAAGTATACAAAGGTCATTATTATTATTATTATTATTATTATTATTATTATTATTATTATTATTATTATTATTATTATTATTATTATTATATTGATCATTCTACCTAATTGCTTCAAAGTCTGAGTTTATACTTGCAACTTATTCTAGACTTTAGACTAAAGCCCTGTAGCTTTGAGTGACCATATACTTTAACTGTGTTTATTTCATTAAAACTGATGATTGAAAATGTTACATATTTAGTAATAAAACAGACCAAATATTTCAACGTTAGCTCATTAAGAACAGAACTTTATGTTTATAGTGACATTTATGAACATAACTTTATATGTTAATATCTATTATCTTATATCTAATAAATAAACAGATATTTGGTTATAAAAGTCCATTATGGCTTTTAATAGTGGCATCTGTTTTGTGTAGTACATGAACAGTGATTTAATTTTGATACAGTGGCCAACAGAGGGCGGTATGACATCGCCTCAAACCATTTTCAGTTGCTAGTCTCTCTCTCTCTCCTTCACCTCAGCAAGTAGCCGTCCAGTGTTTTTTGTCCCATTTTCCATGTAATAAATACTCATTACGTGTCGTTTGTCCTGTGCTGTATTAAGTCTACACACAGAGCTGACCTTTCAATAATGTCCCATCTACACAACCTCATTTTCCACCACGGCTGCCATCGCAGAGTCTCCAGCCACTCCAGCAGTGAGACTGTGGACGCACCGCTCAGCAGACGGCTGAGTCTAACTGTGAAGGTCAGGAGTCTAGAGCGGCTCCAGACACAGGCAGTTTTACTGATTAGAGTCTTAATGATGTCCGATCAGAGGCCTGATAAGCGTTTGTGTTTTTTTGCAACAGGTTTTAAAGCAGATGCAATGCGAGTGACAGCAACAGCGAAACCCAGCAAATAACACTGCGTCTGATAAACAGCTGAGGAAGAAAAGAGGATAATGACCCTAAACACACCCCAAAACACACACACATCCTCACTGGCCAAAAACATACCATGATCTTCATTTTTGTCCATTTTTATTTTCAGACAGCATTTGAAGATGACAGCTGCCATTGTGCAAGTTTCATGACAAATGGACCAATAGAAATGCTCCAAAATGGCTTGGAAAACATTCTGGTTCCATTGACTTAGATTAAAAGTGAGGATATTTCTGTCCTCTCCTGTAAAGATGTCATTTTGGACATACTTGTACACTGGACAGCAATATATATGTAAATTATATATTTTTTAAATATAACTTAACTGTGTTTTTTTCATTAGTACTTATGATCGAAAATTTCTAACCACCTTCAGACAGCCTGTACCTGTTTTATATCTAATTTTGCCTTTTAATTTTATTTTTTATTTTTTTGTCCCTTTAATTATCTAATTTTTATGCTTTACCTTTTGCCCTTTTATTTATTTTTTTTATTTCACCCTTTTATTTATTTTATTTCCTGTTCTATTTTTGTTCTATTTTACCTTTTTTATTTTATTTATTCTGTACTTTTATCCTACCTCGGTTTTACATTTTATTTTATTTTCATCATTAACTTTCTTCCTAATACTTGGTGTTATTTAATTTACTTGATTTTTAAATCTTCTATTACTTAATTGGGTTTATATTCTATTGTTCTAATTATTATCTCTTCATTTCATTGCTTTATATTTTTAGCTTGTCCACTTATCCTTCTGAATTATTTATTTCTTCTTAATTAACTCTTATATTGTTTTTGCCTGTTTTTCTAATACTTTTATCATTTCATTCTTTTTGTTTTACTCATGAAGTACCTTATTTCAGCTTCCTTGATTAAGGAACTGTCAAGTGAATGTTTGGGGGTCAGGGCATGGCTGGATTACTGACCGAGCCAGTAGGGCCAGCACCCAGGGGCCCTTGAGGTCAGCCCAAAACATTTTGCGATGCCTATCAACATTAATGATACAATATATTTTTTTATTTCTGAGGGCCCTCCATTTTAAGGATCCTCTAAAGTTTAGGGACTTTGACCCCAGAGCCTCTTGGGGGCCCAAGCCATGCTTTTGCGGGCCTTTTGAAAATGGGCGAGACGTTGGGGCACTGCTCTGACCGCGACTTCTGGCTATTAGGGCTCCTAGGAAAGAGGAAGGCATAATTTTAGAGGGCCCTTGACTACGTGGGGCGCGGGTTGGGTGGTATCCCTGGGCAACATTCCTTCTACACAACACACTTCTGCTGCACATTCTAACCTCTTATTTGCTGAATCACCAAAAGATGGTATATGTAAGTTCTATGCTCTGAAAGAATGTTCAGCAGAACTGAACTGATGGAAACGATACTGGAACCAAGTTTCAGTCTCGCTGCTGTTTGTTAAACTTTGCTCTTCTCCAACTTTCAGAGTGGTCACTGCAGCGTCCGGTCAGTTTGGAAGCACATCTGGCAATAGAAAATATGGCGATGTGCCAACAACAGCGAGGCTAGGTGATCAATCAAAGCTTAGAACGTACGACGACAGCCTCGGGGGGCAAGAGACGCTCCATATGCAAATACATGAAGCCTGGAGCCAACCACATCGTCTCTTCTGCTCCAGCTGCTAATGGCAACAGACTAAACTGAATTTCAATATGCTGATTCAACTCGGAGGTCCTGTTTGAACACAGGACATCATGAACCCCCCCCCCCCCCCCCCCCCACCCCCCCCACCCCACCCCCCTCGACCCAGAGTAGTTGAGTAATGTGGCGTGTAATCCTGTTTTCAGGACAGCAGGCAGTTATTTGGGTGTCTCACGATAGCAGCAAATCCTGCGAGACGCTCAAAGCCAGACTTTTATTCGACTTCGGCTGCTTCGGGATCAGCGTTCTTTCAGCTTTAACACTTTCAGTACATTCATAACATAGTGAATAATCAGTTCAGTTTAAGGGCAATTCAGAATACTGATTAATTCGGAGTGGGTCTGGTGTGGAATGCTTGATTGTAGAGACTCAGATGTTGTTTACAGTGGTGGTGATGGTAACCAGACGTCACCATGTCTACAACACAAACATAAACATTTTATTTACAATCCAAACAGAAAACCTCTACTGTGAAGCTGGACAGGTAGCTTGAGGTGCCGGAATGTAACTGCTGCCATACCATTTAAGGTGGAACGGGGACTTTTGTACAAGAAACTGGACAGGCAGCCTGAGACGGTAGAAGGTAACGACTGTACCATTTAAGGTGGAGAAGGATCATTTGAACAAAAAGCTGGACAGGCTGCCTGATGTTCCAGAATGCAACTGATGCATCATTTAAGGTGGACTGGGAAAGTTCAAATAGAAATCTAAACAGGCAGCCAGAATTGGCAGAAAGTATTGATTGCACCATTTAAGGTGGAATGAGAAGTGAAATGTAAGTGAGAAGCTGGACAGGTAGCCTGATGTTTTAGAATGCTGGACCGTTTAAGGTGGACTGGGAAAGTTTAAATAGAAAATTGGACAGGCAGTCAGAGTTGACAGAAAGTAATGGCTGTACTATTTAAGGTGGAACAAGAAAATTTAAGCAAGAATCTGGACAGGTAGCCTGATAGTCCAGAATGCAACTGCTGGAATGGGAATGGGAAAGTTTGAATAGAAAACTGGACAGACAGCCAGAATTGGGAGAAAGTAATGACTGTACCATTTAAGGTGGTATGAGAAGATTTTTAAGAAAAGCTAGACAGGTAGCCTGGTGTTCCAGAATGTAACTACCAGACATGGGTCACTAATATGCAAGTAACAAGCAAGTCTCAAGTCTTGACAATCAAGTCCCAAGTCAAGTCCCAAGTAAATACAAGGAAGTCTTGAGTCAAGTCCCAGGTCTTAAACTTTGAGTCCTAGTCAAGTCACCAGATGTAACGTCATTTCAGTATTTAACACAACTGATTAGTAGTATATTAAACTAACATTAATATAACATTAACATTTTTAAAGTTTATATTATACCAAAAATAACTTGCATATGAAATTAGATCATTTCAAGCAGTTCTAATCACTAATCACCTCATTACCAGTCCATTACCAGCCCAATCACCTCATTACCAGTCCAATACCAGTCTAATCACCTCATTACCAGTCCAATCACCTCATTACCAGTCCATTACCCAGTTAAAATAGGTGTTGAAGCAGAAAAAAACACTAAAATGTGAGGCAGTAGGTCTCGAAGGCCGAGGCTGAGAAACACTGCACTGTATGGAAGTATTAGTACACATCACACCTACAGGAATTTTAATAACATCACATTCTAAACCATAACCATTAATATTTGGATGGGGTCTTTCAGTTCTAACAGCATGTGTGAACTCTGCAGTAGCTCTGCATGTACTGATCAGTGTTTGTACTGTTCTGAACTACTGGAACACTTCCTGTCTGAGATGCTGTGGTTCCTATATGCTTTAATGTTTCAGTAAAATTCAGTGCTTACGAGGGAACCCGGCGCACCTTTGGAAAGGTAGTTCTGACGATTTGTTAAATCCCATGTTTTCTGATCTAGGTGGTCTTATTTCACAGTTGGGTTGGTGGGACCTCCAGATCTCAAATGTAAGTAAATAAGAAGAGAGTTTTTCCTAATATCTCAGCTTTAACTTGTTGTGTATGGGTTCTGTGTGTCTCAGGCTGAACGCAGCAGAGTCAGAGGTGGGAAACTGCAGTGAGTCTCTAAAGGCGGAAGGTTGGGCTTGTTTGGCGACTTCAGTGGAGGCTGATGTTTCCAGCTGCTCTTACTGTGCCATTTTATTGTACGCTCTGTAAAAACTAATCTCCAGTCTCGCTTCCCTCTGAGGGCTTTTGGGAAACAACATGAGTCAAAGGAAATGGTGTGTTTTTTTCTTTCAGAAACCATCAAAATAAACCCCAAATAGCTGCAGGACACATTAGTCTGATTACATGAGAACAGCGCTGCTCAGAGCTGCAGTGATTCGGGGCGGTTATGTTTACTGCTGTACGTTTCCTTTAATTGTAAGAAATGACACAAACATGTGCCTCAAACATCCACCAAGAACAAACCATAAACACACAGACTGTTTATCTGTTTGATTGCTTGTGAAGAAGCAGAAAAAACTCCACTAACAGTAATGAGTAATATAGTAATATGTAAAGAAATAATGTGTAATATAGAAATGTGCAATATAGTAATATGTAATATAGTAATGTGTAATATAGTAATATGTAATATAGTAATATGTAAAGAAGTAATATGTAATATAGAAATGTGTAATATAGTAACGTGTAATATAGTAATATGTAAAGAAGTAATATGTAATATAGAAATGTGTAATATAGTAACGTGTAATATAGTAATGTGTAATATACTAATGTGTAATATAGTAATGTGTAATATAGTAATATGTAATATAGTAATGTGTAATATAGTAATGTGTAATATAGTAATATGTAATATAGTAATGTGTAAAGTAGTAATGTGTAATATAGTAATGTGTAATATAGTAATGTGTATTATAGTAATATGTAATATAGTAATGTGTAATATAGTAATGTGTAATATAGTAATGTGTAAAGTAGTAATGTGTAATATAGTAATGTGTAATATAGTAATATGTAAAGATGTCATTTGTAATATAGAAATGTGTAATATAGTAATGTGTAATATAGTAATGTGTAATACAGTAATATGTAATATAATAATGTGTAATATAGTAATGTGTAATATAGTAATGTGTAATACAGTAATGTGTGATATAGTAATGTGTAATATAGTAATGTGTAATATAGTAATCTGTAATGTAGTAATTTTTGATGTAGTAATGTGTAATATAGTAATGTGTAATATAGTAATGTGTATTATAGTAATATGTAATATAGTAATGTGTAATATAGTAATGTGTAATATAGTAATGTGTAAAGTAGTAATGTGTAATATAGTAATGTGTAATATAGTAATATGTAAAGATGTCATTTGTAATATAGAAATGTGTAATATAGTAATGTGTAATATAGTAATGTGTAATACAGTAATATGTAATATAATAATGTGTAATATAGTAATGTGTAATATAGTAATGTGTAATACAGTAATGTGTGATATAGTAATGTGTAATATAGTAATGTGTAATATAGTAATCTGTAATGTAGTAATTTTTGATGTAGTAATGTGTAATATAGTAATGTGTAATATAGTAATGTGTAAAGTAGTAATATGTAATATAGTAATGTGTAAAGTAGTAATGTGTAATACAGTAATGTGTAATATAGTAATGTGTAAAGTAGTAATATGTAATATAGTAATGTGTGAAGTAGTAATGTGTAATACAGTAATGTGTGATATGGTAATGTGTAATATAGTAATGTGTAATATAGTAATGTGAAAAGTAGTAATGTGTAATACAGTAATGTGTAATATAGTCATGTGTAATATAGTAATATGTAATATAGTAATGTGTAATATAGTAATGTGTAATATAGTAATGTGTAAAGTAGTAATGTGTAATATAGTAATATGTAATATAGTAATGTGTAATATAGTAATGTGTAATATAATAATATGTAAAGAAATAATGTGTAATATAGTAATGTGTATTATAGTAATATGTAATATAGTAATATGTAATATAGTAATGTGTAAAGTAGTAATGTGTAATATAGTAATGTGTAATATAGTAATGTGTAAAGTAGTAATGTGTAATATAGTAATGTGTAATATAGTAATATGTAAAGAAGTCATATGTAATATAGAAATGTGTAATATAGTAATGTGTAATATAGTAATGTGTAATATAGTAATGTGTAATACAGTAATGTGTGATATGGTAATGTGTAATATAGTAATGTGTAATATAGTAATGTGTAAAGTAGTAATATGTAATATAGTAATGTGAAAAGTAGTAATGTGTAATATAGTAATGTGTAATATAGTAATGTGTAATGTAGTAATGTGTAATATAGTAATGTGTAAAGTAGTAATGTGTAAAGTAGTAATATGTAATATAGTAATGTGTAAAGTAGTAATATGTAATATAGTAATGTGTAAAGTAGTAATGTGTAATATAGTAATGTGTAATGTAGTAATGTGAAATATAGTAATGTGTATTATAGTAATATGTAATATAGTAATGTGTATTATAGTAATATGTAATATAGTAACGTGTAATATAGTAATATGTAATACGGTAATGTGAAATATAGTAATGTGTAATATAGTAATGTGTAATATAGTAATATGTAATATAGTAATGTGTAAAGTAGTAATGTGTAAAGTAGTAATGTGTAATATAGTAATGTGTAATATAGTAATATGTATTATAGTAATGTGTAAAGTAGTAATGTGTAATATAATAATGAGTAATATTATATGTAATATAATAATGTGTAATATAATGTTTAATGTAATAATGTGTAATGTAGTAATGTGTAATATAATAATGCGTAATGTAGTAATGTGTAATATAATAATGTGTAATATAATGTGTAATATAGTAATATGTAATATAGTAATATGTAATGTAGTAATATGTAATATAGTAACGTGTTATGTAGTAATATAGTGATGTGTAATGTAGTAATGTGTAATATAGTAATATGTAATGTAGTAATATGTAATACAGTAATATGTAATGTAGTAATATGTAATGTAGTAATATGTAATATAGTAATGTGTAATATAATAATGTGTAATATAGTAATATGTAATGTAGTAATATGTAATATAGTAATATGTAATATAGTAATATGTAATATAGTAATATGTAATGTAGTAATATGTAATATAGTAATATGTAATATAGTAATGTGTAATATAATAATGTGTAACATAGTAATATGTAATGTAGTAATATGTAATATAGTAATATGTAATGTAGTAATATGTAATATAGTAATGTGTAATATGTAATGTGTAATGTAGTAATATAGCAATGTGTAATGTGTAATATAGTAATGTGTAATATAATAATGTGTAATATAATAATGTGTAATGTAGTAATGTGTAATATAGTAATGTGTAATATAATAATGTGTAATATAATATGTAATATAGTTATATGTAATGTAGTAATATAGTAATGTGTAATATAGTAATGTATAATGCAGTACTATAGTAATGTGTAATGTAGTAATATGTAATATAGTAATATGTAATGTTGTAATATGTAATATAGTAATGTGTATTATAGTAATGTGTAATGTAGTAATAAAGTAATGTGTTATGTAGTAATATAGTAATGTGTATTATAGTAATGTGTAATGTAGTAATAAAGTAATGTGTTATGTAGTAATATAGTAATGTGTAATATAGTAATGTGTAATGTAGTAATATAGTAATGTGTAATGTGTAATGTGTAATATACCAATGTGTAATATAGTAATATGTAATGTTTAACATAGTAATGTGTAATGTAGTAATATAGTAATGTGTAATATACCAATGTGTAATATAGTAATATGTAATGTTTAACATAGTAATGTGTAATGTAGTAATATAGTAATGTGTAATGTGTAATATACCAATGTGTAATATAGTAATATGTAATGTTTAACATAGTAATGTGTAATGTGTAATATAGTAATGTAGTAATATAGTAATGTGTAATGTGTAATATAGTAAAACGTAATATAGTAATATGTAATGTAGTAATATGACTCTATTTCAGTTCCAGTATAAAGTGATTGTGTTATGATGTAAGTTCTCTACATTTTCTCAGCTTATAATAATACTACTACTATGAATCTGTACAGAAATGTCAGATGTGCAGAATGATTAACAAAGCTGTTTCATAATCACTGAGAAAGCTGTAGAACATTAAGAAGAAATAAACATTAGTGTTGCAGTCAAGACCACTAGAGCCACGTTCGAGACACATCGAGTCAAAACCCACACTTTTAGTACTTCTATCCAAGTGAAGACCAAGACTTTTAATATTTAAGTCTGACTAAAGACAAAGACTTTTAATAGACAAATCTGAGTCAAAATCAACACTCTTAAATCCAAGTCCAAGAAAATACCCTTAGTAATCAAATCCAAGTAAAAACAATACCCTTAGTAGTCAAATCCAAGTCAAAAACAATACTCTTAGTAATCAAATCCAAGTCAAAAGCAATACTCTTAGTAATCAAAGCCAAGTCAAAACAATACTCTTAGTAATCAAATCTGAGTAAAAAACAATACTCTCAGTAGTCAAATCCAAGTCAAAACAATACTCTTAGTGCTCAAATCTAAGTTAAAACAATACTTTTAGTAGTCAAATCCAAGTCAAAACAATACTCTTAGTGCTCAAATCTAAGTTAAAACAATACTTTTAGTAGTCAAATCCAAGTAAAAAAAATACTCTTAGTAATCAAATCCAAGTCAAGAGCAAGACCTTTAGATATTCTTTAGATATTGTTCTACTCTGTGTATTTTCAGTTGTAGATATTCTGAAATTCTACTCTGTGTATTTTTTTTAGGTGTAGATATTCTGAACTTCTACTCTGTGTATTTTCCGGTGTAGATATTCTAAAGTTCTACTGTGTTTAGTTTCAGGTGTAGATATTCTGAAGTTCTACTGTGTTTAGTTTCAGGTGTAGATATTCTGAAGTTCTACTGTGTTTAGTTTCAGGTGTAGATATTCTGAAGTTCTACTGTGTTTAGTTTCAGGTGTAGATATTCTGAAGTTTTACTCTGTGTTTGTTTTCAGGTGTAGATGTTCTGAAGTTCTACTCTGTGTATTTTCAGGTGTAGATGTTCTAAAGTTCTACTGTGTTTAGTTTTAGGTGTAGATATTCTGAAGTTCTACTCTGTGTATTTTCAGGTGTAGACATTTTGAAGTTCTACTGTGTTTAGTTTCAGGTGTAGATATTCTGAAGTTCTACTCTGTTTATTTTTTTAGGTGTAGATAGTCTGAAGTTCTACTCTGTGTTTTTTTTTAGGTGTAGATAGTCTGAAGTTCTACTCTGTGTTTATTTTCAGGTGTGGATATTCTGAAGCTCTACTCTGTGTTTTTTCAGGTGTAGATATTCTGAAGTTCTACTCTGTGTATTTTCAGGTGTAGATATTCTGAAGTTCTACTGTGTTTATTTTCAGGTGTGGATATTCTGAAGTTCTACTGTGTTTATTTTCAGGTGTGGATATTCTGAAGTTCTACTGTGTTTAGTTTCAGGTGTAGATATTCTGAAGTTCTACTGTGTGTATTTTCAGGTGTAGATATTCTGAAGTTCTACTCTGTATTTATTTTCAGGTGTAGATATTCTGAAGTTCTACTCTGTGTTTAGTTTCAGGTGTGGATATTCTGAAGCTCTACTCTGTGTATTTTCAGGTATGGATATTCTGAAGTTCTACTGTGTTTATTTTCAGGTGTAGATGTTCTGAAGTTCTACGGTGTTTATTTTCAGGTGTAGATGTTCTGAAGTTCTACTGTGTGTATTTTTTTTTAGGTGTAGATATTCTGAAGTTCTACTCTATTTATTTTCAGGTGTAGATATTCTGAAGTTCTACTGTGTTTAGTTTCAGGTGTAGATATTTTGAAGTTCTACTGTATTTATTTTCAGGTGTAGATGTTCTGAAGTTCTACTCTGTGTATTTTCAGGTGTAGATGTTCTGAAGTTCTACTCTATGTTTAGTTTCAGGTGTAGATATTCAGAAGTTCTACTCTGTGTTTACTTTCAGGTGTAGATATTCTGAAGTTCTACTGTATGTTTAGTTTCAGGTGTAGATGTTCTGAAGTTCTACTGTGTTTAGTTTTGGGTGTAGATATGCTGAAGTTCTACTCTGTGCATTTTCAGGTGTAGATATTCTGAAGTTCTACTCTGTGTTTATTTTCAGGTGTAGATATTCTGAAGTTCTACTCTATGTTTAGTTTCAGGTGTAGATATTCTGAAGTTCTACTCTGTGTATTTTCAAGTATAGATATTTTGAAGTTCTACCGTGTTTAGTTTCAGGTGAAGATAGTCTGAAGTTTTACTCTGTGTTTATTTTCAGGTGTAGGTATGCTGAGGTTCTACTCTGTGTTTAGTTTCAGGTGTCGATATTCTGAAGTTCTACTGTGTTTAGTTTCAGGTGTAGATATTCTGAAGTTCTACTGTGTTTAGTTTCAGGTGTAGATATTCTGAAGTTCTACTGTGTTTAGTTTCAGGTGTCGATATTCTGAAGTTCTACTGTGTTTAGTTTCAGGTGTAGATATTCTGAAGTTCTACTGTGTTTAGTTTCAGGTGTAGATATTCTGAAGTTCTACTGTGTTTAGTTTCAGGTGTCGATATTCTGAAGTTCTACTCTGTGTTTATTTTCAGGTGTAAATATTCTGTTCTGAAGTTCTGAAGTTCTACTCTGTGTTTATTTTCAGGTGTAGATATTCTGTTCTGAAGTTCTACTCTGTGTCATAGTAACTCAGTTTGGAAGTGGTTCAGGTTGTCTGAGGGAGGAACAGGACTGGGTGGAATGTCTAAGGGTTTAGTTTGTTTTCTGTCACAGCACTTATAACATTCCTAGCTTTGGAAAAAATAGTGTATTAATAGATCATGTTCAGATCTCACTGGTAAATATTAATGTGTGTGTGTATGCGTTTGTGTGTGTGTGTGTGTATGTGTCTGTTTGTATGTATGTGTGTTTGTGTGTGTGTGTGTGTCTGTCTGTTTTTGTGGGTATGTGTGTGTGTCTGTTTGTATGTTTGTGTGATTGTGTGTGCTTGTGTGTATGTGTGTGTGCTTGTGTATGTGTGTGTGTGTCTGTCTGTTTTTGTGGGTATGTGTGTGTGTGTTTGTGTGTGTGTGTGTGTGCTTGTGTGTGTGCTTGTGTGTGTGCGTTTGTGTCGGTCTGTTTTTGTGTGTATGTGTGTTTGTGTGTGTGTGTGTGTGTGTGTGTTTGTGTGTGTGTGTGTTTGTGTGTGTGTGTGTGTGTATGCATGTTTATGTGTGCATGTGTGTGTGTTTGTGTGTGTGTATGCGTGTTTGTGTTTGCATGTGTGTATGTGTGTGTGTCTGTTTCTGAGTATGTATGTGTGTGTGTGTGTGTGTGTGTTTGTGTTTGTGTGTGTGTATGCGTGTTTGTGTTTGCATGTGTGTATGTGTGTGTGTCTGTTTCTGAGTATGTATGTGTGTGTGTGTGTGTGTGTTTGTGTGTGTGTGTGTGTGTGTGTTCTTTCTCTCTGTTCTCTCTGCTCTTTTTCCTTCTCACTCACCCTGTCTCTGTCTCTCTCTCTCATGACCGTAACCTTGGCAACTCTGTAATCAATGTTGCGGGTTTTACAAACAAACAAACAAATAAATAAGGAACAATAAAAGTAACAAGGTAGATTTTAAACTAGGGTTTTAAATATAGCACTGCAGACGCTATATCATTTATTACTGTACTTCAGTTTTAATTATCTTAATCATTAATATTAGATATTTTATATGATATAAATGATGTTTTATCTGATCTGTTGATCTCTGTTGTAGTGGGATATCTACGTATAAATAAGTAAACACAGAGATCTGTATGTGTTCTGTTTTGTTTATTTGTATATTAGTGTGTTAAAGTAGTAAATAAGGACAGTGCAGTGAAATGTAGAAGAAGTGTTTACTGTAGAAACATCAACAAGACACGTCCAAGTTTACACCCCACTGTATATATATATACATGCATCTGCCTGTCTCTCTCTGTATCTCTGTTTTTTCTCTGTGTGTACTCCCTATATATATATATATATCTCTGTGTACTACCTATCTCTCTCTCTCTGTACTCTGTATATGTCTCTCTCTCTGTACTCCCTATACGTCTCTCTCTTTATGTACTACCTATCTCTCTCTCTGTACTCCCTCTATCTCTCTCTCTCTGTACTCTGTATATGTCTCTCTCTCTGTACTCTGTATATGTCTCTCTCTCTATGTACTACCTATCTCTCTCTCTGTACTCCCTCTATCTCTCTCTCTCTGTACTCTGTATATGTCTCTCTCTCTGTACTCCCTATACGTCTCTCTCTCTATGTACTACCTATCTCTCTCTCTGTACTCCCTCTATCTCTCTCTCTCTGTACTCTGTATATGTCTCTCTCTCTGTACTCCCTATACGCCTCTCTCTCTGTATTCCCTCTCTCTCTCTCTCTCTCTCTCTCCGTATACGTCTCTCTCTCTGTGCTCCCTATACGTCTCTCTCTCTCTGTACTCCCTCTATCTCTCTCTCTCTGTACGCTGTATATGTCTCTCTCTCTGTACTCCCTATACGCCTCTCTCTCTGTATTCCCTCTCTCTCTCTCTCTCTCTCCGTATACGTCTCTCTCTCTGTGCTCCCTATACGTCTCTTTCTCTCTCTGTGCTCCCTATACGTCTCTCTCTCTGTGCTCCCTATACGTCTCTCTCTCTCTGTGCTCCCTATACGTCTCTTTCTCTCTCTGTGCTCCCTATACGTCTCTTTCTCTCTCTGTGCTCCCTATACGTCTATCTCTCTCTGTGCTCCCTATACGTCTCTTTCTCTCTCTGTGCTCCCTATACGTCTCTTTCTCTCTGTGCTCCCTATACGTCTATCTCTCTGTGCTCCCTATACGTCTCTCTCTCTCTGTGCTCCCTATACGTCTATCTCTCTCTGTGCTCCCTATACGTCTCTTTCTCTCTCTGTGCTCCCTATACGTCTCTTTCTCTCTCTGTGCTCCCTATACGTCTATCTCTCTGTGCTCCCTATACGTCTCTCTCTCTCTGTGCTCCCTATACGTCTCTTTCTCTCTGTGCTCCCTATACGTCTATCTCTCTCTGTGCTCCCTATACGTCTCTTTCTCTCTCTGTGCTCCCTATACGTCTATCTCTCTGTGCTCCCTATACGTCTCTCTCTCTCTGTGCTCCCTATACGTCTCTTTCTCTCTGTGCTCCCTATACGTCTCTCTCTCTGTGCTCCCTATACGTCTATCTCTCTCTGTGCTCCCTATACGTCTCTCTCTCTGTGCTCCCTATACGTCTCTTTCTCTCTCTGTGCTCCCTATACGTCTCTCTCTCTGTGCTCCCTATACGTCTCTTTCTCTCTCTGTGCTCCCTATACGTCTCTCTCTCTGTGCTCCCTATACGTCTCTCTCTCTCTGTGCTCCCTATACGTCTCTCTCTCTCTGTGCTCCCTATACGTCTATCTCTCTCTGTGCTCCCTATACGTCTATCTCTCTCTGTGCTCCCTATACGTCTCTTTCTCTCTCTGTGCTCCCTATACGTCTCTTTCTCTCTGTGCTCCCTATACGTCTATCTCTCTGTGCTCCCTATACGTCTCTCTCTCTCTGTGCTCCCTATACGTCTATCTCTCTCTGTGCTCCCTATACGTCTCTTTCTCTCTCTGTGCTCCCTATACGTCTCTTTCTCTCTCTGTGCTCCCTATACGTCTATCTCTCTGTGCTCCCTATACGTCTCTCTCTCTCTGTGCTCCCTATACGTCTCTTTCTCTCTGTGCTCCCTATACGTCTATCTCTCTCTGTGCTCCCTATACGTCTCTTTCTCTCTCTGTGCTCCCTATACGTCTATCTCTCTGTGCTCCCTATACGTCTCTCTCTCTCTGTGCTCCCTATACGTCTCTTTCTCTCTGTGCTCCCTATACGTCTCTCTCTCTGTGCTCCCTATACGTCTATCTCTCTCTGTGCTCCCTATACGTCTCTCTCTCTGTGCTCCCTATACGTCTCTTTCTCTCTGTGCTCCCTATACGTCTATCTCTCTGTGCTCCCTATACGTCTCTCTCTCTCTGTGCTCCCTATACGTCTATCTCTCTCTGTGCTCCCTATACGTCTCTTTCTCTCTCTGTGCTCCCTATACGTCTCTTTCTCTCTCTGTGCTCCCTATACGTCTATCTCTCTGTGCTCCCTATACGTCTCTCTCTCTCTGTGCTCCCTATACGTCTCTTTCTCTCTGTGCTCCCTATACGTCTATCTCTCTCTGTGCTCCCTATACGTCTATCTCTCTGTGCTCCCTATACGTCTCTTTCTCTCTGTGCTCCCTATACGTCTATCTCTCTCTGTGCTCCCTATACGTCTATCTCTCTGTGCTCCCTATACGTCTCTCTCTCTGTGCTCCCTATACGTCTCTCTCTCTGTGCTCCCTATACGTCTATCTCTCTCTGTGCTCCCTATACGTCTCTTTCTCTCTGTGCTCCCTATACGTCTATCTCTCTCTGTGCTCCCTATACGTCTCTTTCTCTCTGTGCTCCCTATACGTCTATCTCTCTCTGTGCTCCCTATACGTCTATCTCTCTCTGTGCTCCCTATACGTCTATCTCTCTCTGTGCTCCCTATACGTCTATCTCTCTCTGTGCTCCCTATACGTCTATCTCTCTGTGCTCCCTATACGTCTATCTCTCTCTGTGCTCCCTATACGTCTATCTCTCTGTGCTCCCTATACGTCTATCTCTCTCTGTGCTCCCTATACGTCTCTCTCTCTGTGCTCCCTATACGTCTATCTCTCTCTGTGCTCCCTATACGTCTCTCTCTCTGTGCTCCCTATACGTCTCTCTCTCTGTGCTCCCTATACGTCTATCTCTCTGTGCTCCCTATACGTCTCTCTCTCTGTGCTCCCTATACGTCTCTCTCTCTGTGCTCCCTATACGTCTATCTCTCTCTGTGCTCCCTATACGTCTCTCTCTCTGTGCTCCCTATACGTCTATCTCTCTCTGTGCTCCCTATACGTCTATCTCTCTGTGCTCCCTATACGTCTCTCTCTCTGTGCTCCCTATACGTCTCTCTCTCTGTGCTCCCTATACGTCTCTCTCTCTGTGCTCCCTATACGTCTATCTCTCTCTGTGCTCCCTATACGTCTCTCTCTCTGTGCTCCCTATACGTCTATCTCTCTCTGTGCTCCCTATACGTCTCTCTCTCTCTGTGCTCCCTCTATCTCTCTTTCTCTGTCTGTATTCCCTCTATCTCTCTTTCTCTGTCTGTATTCCCTCTATCTCTCTCTCTCTCTGTACTCACTACATCTCTCTATCTCTCTCTCTGTACTCACAACATCTCTCTATCTCTCTCTCTGTACTCACAATATCTGTCTCTCTCTCTCTCTATCTCTCTCTATCTCTCTCTCTGTACTCACTACATCTCTCTCTCTCTCTCTCTCTGTACTCACTACATCTCTCTCTATCTCTCTCTCTCTCTGTACTCACTACATCTCTCTCTCTCTCTCTCTCTCTCTCTCTCTCTCTCCTGCTGTCCGAGTTCAGTGCAGGGTATTTAAACACGCTGTAAACAAACCGGTGCGCATGGCAACCGTTGCCCGGCGTCGGCATAACATTGTCCTTGCGTAACCGCGGAGGCGCGCGCCCCTCCACCAATCACTGCAGTTTAGAACGGTCGGCGCGAGCCGGTTGCTATGTTGCCGCGCGCGCCAGGCGGTTGCTATGGCGTCGCTGTGTTGGGCTTTTGCAACGGAGGCAACAAAAAGTGAAGCGCTAAGCTGGTTCCTTCCTTCTCCGAGCATCTGGAGATAAAAGAGAGGAGAACCGCCCCGGGAGGGGCAACAGAACACAGACAGAGAGAGAGAGAGAGAGAGAGAGAGAGAGAGAGAGAGAGAGAGAGGCTGTAGAGAGAGAGAAAAAGAGAGAATACAGAGAGAGAGAGAGAGGAGAGAGAGAATAGAGACAGAGAGAGAGAGAGAGAGTACAGACAGAGAGAGAGAGAGAAAGAGAGAGAGAGAGAGAGAGAGAGAGAGAGAGAGAGAGAGAGAGAGAGAGTACAGAGAGAGAGAGAGTACAGAGAGAGAGAGAGAGAGAGAGTACAGAGAGAGAGAGAGAGTACAGAGAGAGAGAGAGAGAGTACAGAGAGAGAGAGAGAGAGAGAGAGAGAGAGAGAGAGAGAGAGAGTAGAAAGAGAGTGTACAGAAAGAAAGAGAGACAGAGAGAGAGAGTACAGAGAAAGAAAGAGAGAGAGACAGAGAGAGAGAGAGAGAGAGAGAGAGAGAGAGTAGAGAGAGAGAATAGAGAGAGAGTAGAGAGAGTGTACAGAAAGAGAGAGAGACAGACAGAGAGAGAGTACAGAGAAAGAGAGAGAGAGAGAGAGAATACACAGAGAGAGAGTGTACAGAAAGAGAGATACACAGAGTACAGAAAGAGAGAGAGAGAGAAACAGAGAAAGAGAGACAAACATCTATATTAACTGTTAGCTCTCTGGGTCGTTCCACTTTACACAAGCGCTCTCTCTCTTTCTCACTATCTCTCACTATCTCTCTCTCTCTCTCTCTCTCTCTCTCACTATCTCTCACTATCTCTCTCTCTCTCTCTCTATATATATATATATATATGGAGAGAGAGAGAGAGAGAGAGAGAGAGGTGGATTTATGAAAACCATAACAACGAAGTGTGACTACGGGATTGTGGGAAGGAAGTGAGGGCAAAGAAGTCCTGGATTCTGTAGGTCACTTCAGGGGTGGCTAAAAAAGCCCCCCGGGGTAATAAGTGGGGGGAGATTGGTGCTGACAGGCGGTCTGGAGTGAAGGAAGCGAGATGTGTTGTGCTCTGGTGTTGTTGTGCCGTGTCTCTGCGAGGCTGAGTCACTGAGCCGCTGTAATTTGGAGGCCTCTTACATAATTGGAGCAAGATCATAAAAACGTGTGAGTGATCCCATGACTTTCCCCATGTTTAGGTTTGTGTACGCCACATCCATGGCTACACTTCCACGCTCGCCCGTGAATAATCACATGTGAATATGCTGACATGGAAGCCGCAGCTGTTCACCCAATGGCCTACAAAACAGATCTGATCTGTCTGACACATTAAAACGGCTGCCAGTGCCTCATATTTACCTGTCTGAGTTCTGTTCACCGCGTTGCTGGGCTGGACGGGGTTGGGGCATGTGGTCAGACGGGACAGTCTGTTAACCCTAAAGAAGTTCCTACTTTCATTTCTCCGCAGATGGAACTGCAGAACTAACAATACGGCATTCCACATACACCACACCACGTACAACACACTGCAGCACATCGTAACCCACATAGCAGCACACCAGCACGGTCCACAGCAAAACAAGCCTCTCCAGAATGACTTTACAGGAGAGCACAAAAACTGACCTCACTTTCAATGTAAGTCAATGGAACCAGAATTTTTCCAAGCAGTTTTTGGAGCATTTCTATTGGTCCGTTCATCATTAAATTTACACACAGTGTAAAGGACAGCTGTTGTGTTTAATTGATGTAGAAAACTAAAAATCAACAAACGTGAAAATACATGAGTTTTTCTTTGGACAGCTATGATATATGGGCTTGTTAATCTCAGCCCCCTGCTGACTGTACGCCAACGTTGGTCCAACCTCTGATTTTTGCCCTGCGTACAATATCATAAAACAATAACTGTGCTCGTATTTTCTGTGCTAGACGGAATTTTTTACTAACTGAGTGGAAAATGAGCAGTAATTGAGAAATTTGGTAACATATTATATCATAATATATCAAATTAATATCCTGTAAAGTATCACATTGGGCGTGTCTGAAATCACACCCTAGTTACCGTTTAGTGTTCTATTCAGGGTGTTGGCCATTTTATAGAATTCTCAGTGGACAGATTGGTTCCCTATATAGTTCACTATATTCTTACCCACAATGCACCGTAAAACTAGTGGACAGCCAATGTACACTACTTACAGGCTGACGCCCCACAATGCATAGCGGTTTTCTCTCGTCCGAATTCCCTCCACTGTCCCCCTCACTGCTCCCCTATATAGTGTTCTACCTAGCTACAGAGTTGATAATAAAATACTGTTCTGTGTGATTATATGATCAGAAACTCATTAAAACTCCAGAGAATCAAAATAACTCACATTTTAAAACCACTTCACTGCTCGTAGATCAGCCTGTGTTGCATCATGGGATTGTCTTAGCGGCTGAGGAAGAGTTCAATACTTCTTTAAAATCAGGTGTAAATAAGGTTTCTCAGTAGACAGTATGTTTAAGGTATGTAAGAATTGGGACAGTCTACATGTCAGGAGCGCATACTATGAGGTAAAATGCTGCCTATGTAGGAGCTCAGTAGGTTTTGAGATGCAGCCACTGACAATTTAGCAGTTTTATACTCGAGCCATTAGCATTTATGCTAGCGGATTTTTAAGCCTCAGTGGGCGTCCGAAACCGCCTACTAGTCAGTAGGTACTGGATTAGAGTCAGTACGTGCTGCTCGAGTGGTAGACTAGTAGGTAATTTCAGTAGGTGAGTTTTAGTACCACACAAGTTCAGACGTACTATGACCGCCATATTACCAGCGTCCTGTGACTCAAGACGTCAGACCACCAGCGTAAAAGTCTTGCTATTCATTTAAAAGCTCTGTTTACAGATTTAGACCTTTTTGTGACTCTGATCTGTGTTTTTATCTGATTATGTATCAGACGGTGTGGAGCTGTAGATCAGAGAAGATAAAACGTGAGGAATTCAGTCATTGTTTACCTCAGCAGTAGCGCTAACTTCTGTAGCTTCAGAGGTAGCGCTAATTACACACAGCCGACATTCAGCTTTACACCGTTTATTTCCTCCGCTTTGAATTCAGATTCAGTAGGTCATCCCGGTACCGTTAGCCTACTATTCCATGCCTACTAGGTATTCGGACATACTAGCCCTGCTCGCCTACTGATTTACTACTGAGTATTCAGACATACTAGCCACGCTCGCCTACTGATTTCACTACTGAGTATTCGGATATACTAGCCACGCTCGCCTACTGATTTCACTACTGAGTATTCAGACATACTAGCCACGCTCGCCTACTGATTTCACTACTGAGTATTCAGACATACTAGCTACGCTCGCCTACTGATTTCACTACTGAGTATTCGGACATACTAGCCGTGCTCGCCTACTGATTTCACTACTGAGTATTCAGACATACTAGCTACGCTCGCCTACTGATTTCACTACTGAGTATTCAGACATACTAGCCACGCTCGCCTACTGATTTCACTACTGAGTATTCGGATATACTAGCCACGCTCGCCTACTGATTTCACTACTGAGTATTCAGACATACTAGCCACGCTCGCCTACTGATTTACCTACTGAGTATTCAGACATACTAGCCGCGCTCACCTACTGATTTCACTACTGAGTATTCAGACATACTAGCCACGCTCGCCTACTGATTTTACTACTGAGTATTCAGACATACAAGCCACACTCGCCTACTTATTTCACTACTGAGTATTCGGACATACTAGCCGCGCTCGCCTACTGATTTACTACTGAGTATTCAGACATACTAGCCGCGCTCGCCTACTGATTTACTACTGAGTATTCAGACATACTAGCCGCGCTCGCCTACTGATTTACTACTGAGTATTCGGATATACTAGCCACGCTCGCCTACTGATTTCACTACTGAGTATTCAGACATACTAGCCACGCTCGCCTACTGATTTACTACTGAGTATTCGGATATACTAGCCGCGCTCGCCTACTGATTTACTACTGAGTATTCGGACATACTAGCCCCGCTCGCCTACTGATTTACTACTGAGTATTCAGACATACTAGCCACGCTCGCCTACTGATTTCACTACTGAGTATTCGGATATACTAGCCGCGCTCGCCTACTGATTTACTACTGAGTATTCAGACATACTAGCCCCGCTCGCCTACTGATTTACTACTGAGTATTCAGACATACTAGCCACGCTCGCCTACTGATTTCACTACTGAGTATTCGGATATACTAGCCGCGCTCGCCTACTGATTTTACTACTGAGTATTCGGACATACTAGCCCCGCTCGCCTACTGATTTACTACTGAGTATTCAGACATACTAGCCACGTTCGCCTACTGATTTACTACTGAGTATTCAGACATACTAGCCACGTTCGCCTACTGATTTCACTACTGAGTATTCGGATATACTAGCCATGCTCGCCTACTGATTTCACTACTGAGTATTCGGATATACTAGCCCTGCTCGCCTACTGATTTACTACTGAGTATTCGGACATACTAGCCCCGCTCGCCTACTGATTTACTACTGAGTATTCAGACATACTAGCCACGCTCGCCTACTGATTTCACTACTGAGTATTCGGATATACTAGCCACGCTCGCCTACTTATTTCACTACTGAGTATTCGGATATACCTAGACAGCCTACTTAGACATTCACTAGGTTTGAGACACATCCAAAGTATCATATTTTGCTGCTGCACAGCAACCATGCATTATTCAAATGAGCGGATTTGCATATCCTGTCCCAGTCCGAGTAACCAGAGCCACATTTGACTACCATGTGTACATGTACATGGCTAAAATCTTATCAGATAAAATCAGTATCATTGCTGAGTCAGAACAGTTCACAGTGGTGGTGAATGGAACCAGACGTCCACCTCTACAAGCCAATTGACATATATATATATATATATATTTATATATATATATATATATATATATATATATATATATATATATATATATATATATATATATATATATATATATATATATATATACTAGTAAACATCTACTGGATGCACAGACTCAGCATTGGGAGTTGGCTCTGTATTAGCCTGCCTGCCCAAAGTCTAAAAAAAGACTACAACGCCCACAATCCTTTGCGTGCTGGTTTATGTGACGCCCCTGTGTGCTGAGCTGAGGGACACTGACAGAATCCAGCATGAGTTACTCTGTTCGACCACTGAAGGCTCTCACACACACATCTGTATACACAGACACACACACACACACTTCCACACACACACATATACATAGATACATACACTAACACACACTCACACATATACCCAGAGCAAAGAAGGATCCCTCAGTGACTTTTCTTCTCAAACCAGGACCTGTTTGCTGCTTTTTCTATTTAATATTTATTTATCACAGCCCTGGACGTGTTCTTTGTGTGCGCGCGTGTGTGTGTGCGCGCGCCCTTAAGGAGGAGTTGCTGCGACAGGTAAGGTTTGTTTGTCCGGCCTGTGGATTGCATGCATTTTAAATGATCTTCGTGTTCACTTAAGTTGCTCGTGCGAACTTTCCCGTTCCACCTTAAATGGTGCAGCAGTTACATTCTGGCGCCTCTGAGAGGCGCCAGAATGTAACTGCTGCACCATTTAAGGTGGAACGGGAAAGTTCGCACGAGCAGCTGAATTGAATGTGAAGCTAACTTCATATTTATCCTTCATTGTGTTCTTAAGACTCTCTGACCTGCAGTAATAATAATAATAATAATAATAATAATAATAATAATAATAATAATAATAGTAGTGGTGCTGACTGTGAGAGCTGTTCTGGGTGTGTGGTAGAGGAGCTGGGTGATGGGTGTTGTGGTGAAGGTCCTGAGATTATTAAACAGAGTGTTTTCGTTTTTGCTGCTGATTCTGATGCGGATGCATTTATAAATAACTGAGTGTGTGAGCTCTCTGCTGCACTCTTTCCATTCCTCAAAAGGCCCACATCTCTCTCTCTCTCTCTCTCTCTCTCTCTCTCTCTCTCTCTCTGTCTCTCTCTCTCTCTCTCTCTTTGTTGCAGCGACTAGTGTTTTAAAAATGTTTGAATTGTCGCGCGGCCGCCAGGGGGCGCACACCTGAAAGATAGATTGATCGACAGATTGTAGTACTGTTATAGATAGATAGATAGATAGATAGATAGATAGATAGTAATACTGTTATACTGTGATAGATAGATAGATAGATAGATAGATAGATAGATAGTAATACTGTTATACTGTGATAGATAGATAGATAGATAGATAGATAGTAATACTGTTATACTGTGATAGATAGATAGATAGATAGATAGATAGATAGTAATACTGTTATACTGTGATAGATAGATAGATAGATAGATAGATAGTAATACTGTTATACTGTGATAGATAGATAGATAGATAGATAGATAGATAGTAATACTGTTACACTGTGATAGATAGATAGATAGATAGATAGATAGATAGATAGATAGATAGTAATACTGTTACACTGTGATAGATAGATAGATAGATAGATAGATAGATAGATAGTATAACAGTATTACTATCTATCTATCTATCTATCTATCACAGTGTAACAGTATTACTATCTATCTATCTATCTATCTATCTATCTATCTATCTATCTATCTATCTATCACAGTATAACAGTATTACTATCTATCTATCTATCTATCACAGTATAACAGTATTACTATCTATCTATCTATCTATCTATCTATCTATCTATCACAGTATAACAGTATTACTATCTATCTATCTATCTATCTATCTATCTATCTATCTATCTATCTATCTATCACAGTATAACAGTATTACTATCTATCTATCTATCTATCTATCTATCTATCTATCTATCTATCTATCTATCTATCTATCACAGTATAACAGTATTACTATCTATCTATCTATCTATCTATCTATCTATCTATCTATCTATCTATCTATCACAGTATAACAGTATTACTATCTATCTATCTATCTATCTATCTATCTATCTATCTATCTATCTATCTATCTATCTATCTATCACAGTATAACAGTATTACTATCTATCTATCTATCTATCTATCTATCTATCTATCTATCACAGTATAACAGTATTACTATCTATCTATCTATCTATCTATCTATCTATCTATCTATCACAGTATAACAGTATTACTATCTATCTATCTATCTATCTATCTATCTATCTATCTATCTATCTATCTATCACAGTATAACAGTATTACTATCTATCTATCTATCTATCTATCTATCTATCTATCTATCTATCTATCTATCTATCTATCTATCTATCTATCACAGTATAACAGTATTACTATCTATCTATCTATCTATCTATCTATCTATCTATCTATCTATCTATCTATCTATCTATCTATCACAGTATAACAGTATTACTATCTATCTATCTATCTATCTATCTATCTATCTATCTATCTATCTATCTATCTATCTATCACAGTATAACAGTATTACTATCTATCTATCTATCTATCTATCTATCTATCTATCTATCTATCTATCTATCTATCTATCTCAGTATATGGCAGAAGCGAGGCAGCAGGTGTTTACAGTTTGCATAATCTTACATATTTATAGATTTTCATCTGAATGTGTGTTGAGGTGTTATGAACACTCTTGTGAACACTCTTGTGAACACTCTTGTGAACACTCTTGTGAACACTCTAGTGAACACTCTTGTGTCTTATTGTTGTGGCTCCTCAGCCGTAACAGCAACACACACAGATGTTTAAGAACTCGTTGCTCTACTTGGGCTCAGTGGAGCTCAGTGGAGTGAAGCTGTGTGTGTGTTTGGAGTGAAGCTCAGTGGAGTGAAGCTCTGTGTGTGTTTGGAGTGGGGTGAAGCTGTGTGTGTTTGGAGTGAAGCTCAGCAGAGTGAGGCAGGATCTGTGGTGAACTTGAAGAACGAGCAGGGCTCACGTTTCTCAGGCCTTGCATGCTCAGAGAGGTGTGTAGCCTATATAACCGCCTGTATATTCTGTCGCCCCGGCGACAGCCCAGTGTGTTTTCACCCGGCCCGGCGAGTGTGAGCCAGCGCTTGGCTCGGTTTCAGGGACGGGGAGGAGGCGCTCCAAGTCAGGCACTCGCACAACAGGCCGGACATTATCTGCTCATCGTCGTTCCTGCTTGCCTGACTGCTCTGCCCTGGCATGAGACTGCAGATAAGGCGTCGCCATGGCAACAGGCAAACACAAACGCAGGCCTGCGGCGATTTGGTATTTATCAGCTAATGGCCACCTGACGCTTCCGCGAGCCGTCAACACGTGCAGGTTTGTTGCAGCCGAGCGTTCAAAGAGGAACCTGACTGTGTTACATAAACCGTAAGTGTGAGCGCATTCTCTAGGGGGCGGTCTAACAAAACTGGGGTCATTTTTATTTTTCTACTTCATTGGACCACGGCAGCTGCCTCTTACGTTGTGTGAAAGTTTCAGGATGAACGGACCAATAGAAACGCTCCAAAACAGCTTGGAAGGAATTCTGGTTCCATTGACTTGCATTGAAAGTCAAGGCAGTTTTTGGCCTCTCCTGTAAAGTTGCAATTTTGGGGATGCTTGTTTTTTATTGGGCAAGTGCTTCACTTGATTGAGTTCAGGTCCAATGCTGTATCTCCGCCTCCAGTATTGGTTCTCATCACACCCCCTTACCTCAAATATGGCCCTTTATTTATTATCGAACCCAACAGTGATCCTACACGAGTCCTCTAAGTGCTTGTATGTGATGATGCTGATGATCCCGTTGTGGTAAATCCAAGATAAGCTCTCCAGAGTCTTGTTTGAGGGCTTATAATATAAAAACTGAGGTTGGACGTCTGGTTCCATTCACCACCACTGTGAACAGATCCGACGTTCCAGAGATTGCAGTGTAACAAAGTCAGAGATGTGTTGTTGTGATACAGCTGCTGCCAGCTTATCTTAACTTGCCAGGACGAGTGAAACTAGTACAGCGCCCTGTGAGAAACTTTCACTTCCTTCCACGCTTGCTTTTGTGGTCTGATGTGAAACGGTTCACTGTAGGGAAACTTTCTTTACAGTGGTGCTGATGGGAACCAGGGGTCACCATGACTACAACACTAATGTAGATGTTTTATTTACCATCTGAAGCCCCAGTAAACCTACACGTGTCCTCTGAAGGTGTTTATATGGAATGATGATGATGATGATGATGATGGGGAAATAGTGAATTACCTCTAGCTGAATTAGCTCTTAGAGTTGGACGTCTGGTACGTATTTAACGTATTTATGTTCTGGAATATCGGGAAATCACGTGTGGAATTCCTGTGTATCACTTGTAGGTCGTGCTAGTGAAGGCATGTGGTAATTAATCACATTGGAATGACTTTGTGTACGTCTCAGTGCCTTAAATCACTTGTGTGAAAATTGGTGGAATTCCCAGTCGAAGTGAAGATGTTGCCATGACAACAGGCAAACACAAACACGGGCCGGCGGCGTTTTGGTATTTATCAGCTAATGGCCAACTGACGCTTCCGTGTGCCGTCAACGAGTTTGGGTTTGTTGCCAAGCATTCAAAGAGAAACCTGACAACGTTACATAAGCGTGAGTGTGAGAGCGTTCACTAGGGGGCGCCTCCCTGACTGCAGTCTGACCAAACTGAGGTCATTTTTATTTTTCTATAGCATTGGACCACGACAGGTGCAGCTTATGTTGTATGAAAGTTTTATGATGAATGGACCAATAGAAACCCTCCAAAATAGCTTGGAAGAAATTCTGGTTCCATTGACTTGCATTGAAAGTCAAGACAGGTTTTGGTCTCTCCTGTAAAGTTGCTATTGTTTTTAATGGACAAGCGGTTCACTTGATTTCAAATGTATTAACTGTCTCCTCACGGCAAGATGATCTGGGTTGGATTCCCGGTCCGGGCCATTCCGTGTGTTCTCCCCTTACTTGAGTGGGTTTCCTAAGGGTACTCCGGTTTCCTCCCACAGCCCAAACACATTCATGTTAGGTTGATCACTCACTCTAAACTGCCCATAGGTGTGAGTGTGTGTTGGACATGTTATAAACTGGTGACCTGTCCATGGTGTACCCCCCCCTTCGTCCAATGTCGCTGGGATTGGCTTCAGACCCCCCGTGACCCCGACTAGCGGGATAAAGCAGAAGATAACAGATGGATGGATGTTATATCATACTGGTTTGATATTAAATGGTTCGCTGTAGAGAAACGGACTGCAGTGGTGGTGATGGGAGTCAGAAGTCTGATAAGTTTAGTGTCTCTAGAACCCCTTAAATAAAACTATTATATGAAATGGTTATAAATACACTGCCTGATATCTGAGACAATGTTTTATGATAGTTTCTGGTCTGCAATTGGTTTGTTTTTAAACACATTAATAGCTGAGGGGCACATAAAGGGCGATATAAGGTAATAAAACATATATTTCATATATATTATAATAGGGCTGGTGATACAATACAGATTGTGATACAGCGGTCACGATTCAATATATCATGATATACTGTGATACTGCTAGCAAAGTGATATATTGTGATTTTCTAAATGCTACTATTAAAATGAACAGGTTTATCAATGTTTACAACAGCACTGCACCCTTGTGCTGCTTGTTAATGTTGGAGTGGAGCTGAAAATGGATTACAACACTGACATCTAGTGATCAGAGGTTTAATCACAACATATAAGTATTCACAGTGTTTTTAAGAATCGATACAAACATAATATTCCGATATTCAATATTTCGATATTTTCTTACACCCCTAGTATTTAAGACTTTTAACTACCTCCATCATCAACATTTCATATAAACACACTTTGAGGAAACGTGTAGGGTTACTGGCGGCTTGGCTATTACATAAAATCTCCATATCTGTGTTGTAGACACGGTGCCCTCTGGTTCCCATCAGCACCACAGTAAGGAAACCTGAGTCAGTAAGCTTCTCTACAGCGAGCCGTTCCACAGACCACAAAAGCAAGCGTGTGAGCGGAAGTGAAACTTTCTCACAGGGTGCTGTGCTAGTTTCGCTTGTGAAGCCCTGGGAGCTAAAGATCAGCTGGCAGCGCCTGCGTCCTAATAAAAGGCCTCTGA
>CM038722.1:32736453-32768953 GCA_021613375.1 Megaleporinus macrocephalus | reverse complement strand
ACCCCAACCTTAACCCTAACCTTAACCCTAACATTAACACCAACCCTAACCTTAACCCTAACCTAACTTTAACCCTAACCTTAACCCTAACATTAACACCAACCTTAACCCTAACTTAACTTTAACTTTAACCTTAACCCTTACACTAACCTTAACCCTAACATTAACACCAACCTTAACCCTAACCTAACTTTAACTTTAACCCTTACACTAACCTTAACCCTAACATTAACACCAACCCTAACCTTAACCCTAACATTAACACCAACCTTAACCCTAACTATAACCCTAACTATAACTTAACCATAAACCTAACCTTAACCATAACCTTAACTTTAACTTAACCCTAACACTAACCTTAACCCTAACACTAACCCTAAACCTAACCTAACCGAATTAAACTCTAATGATATCCTGATAAGCAGGCGTAGTGAATGGGTTGTCATATCAGGGACTGTGCTGCATTGAGTTTTATCTTAATTATCTAATAATAAACCTTCATCGTATACTGGGAGTATGAGCTCTTATGTGGGGTACCCCAGGGCTCCATTCTTGGCCCTGTTTTATTTTTTACTTTTCATGCTTCCTCTAGATGTTTTAATATTTCTTTTTCGATTTTGAGATGATATCCTAATTTATCCTAATTATTTCATTGTGACGCACTTTGTAGCTCAGCCCTTAAGAAAAGTCCATTATAAATAAAGTGTATATACTGGAGATTAGACAAATGAAGGGTGTTGTCTGACTCCAGCACCGTACTAATACTGTAATAACATGTTTATAGCGCTCTACATTGAGCCCAGTCTGTCACGCTCTGGTCTGGTACCACTGTCTTCTCTCTAATAAAGGTCTGGATTGAAGCACACACTGCTGTAGCTGAATACTGATATGGCTGAACGTAAACAGCTCCGACTTTCTAATAATATTTAGAACCGAGTGCAGCTCGGGCTGCTGGGACAGCGTGTAATAGAATGTGTACTAAGTGTACTCAGCTGAGCTTGGTAGGTGACAGTGTAGGTCACTCTAACCTACTTCAGTAAGTCCTCTCCTCACTGTTACTCTTTTCTCCTGAAGGTGATCAGTAAGAACAGCCAGCACAGTGTGTCGTACACGCTCTCGTGGTCGGAGACGGTGGTGGTGGAGTACACTGACGACAATGAAACTGACATGTTTCAGGTACGTATACACCTAATAGTAATAATAATAAAGTACCTGCACTACCGCTCAAAAGTTTGGGATCACAGTGAGATGTTCTTGTTTTAATGGAGTATCTTCTTCCTTAACACAACAATGGACTGACGGGTCTCTAAAGAAAGTTCTTTCTTTCTGGTCATTGTTAGTCGGTCAGCAAGCCATCAGCTGCTGATCTTCAGATACTAAACTAACCTAGAATGTTGTTCCCTTTTATACTCACTTATTAGTAGAATGTTTTTCAGCTGTGCATCACAATTGATCAAGAGTGTCCTAACAACCAATTAGTCCAATAACATCCTTAACTTGGATTGGTGGTCGTACCAGGAGATTTAGACAGAGGACTGAGAATTACTGATAATAGACTATATGTAAAATAAGCCTCTATACAAAAATAGACTTTAATACAAACATTTTTATTCTTTAAAAATCATCTGATACACTTACATTAATAGTGAAATGGACAGTATTGTTTGTGAATTGCATGAAAATGGCATGAAATGAAATTCTAAAGTGATCCTAAACTTTTGAGTGGTAGTGTTTATAGTACCTATAGTTATATAAGACCCCGCCTTCCATATTGGACTGTAGTCCATCTGTATACTTGGTTACTATGTTCTTCAATGATCAGGACCACCACAGAGCAGGTACTATTTGGGTGGTAGATCATTCTCAGCACTGCAGTGACACTGACGTGGTGCTGGTGTGAGTGGATCAGACACAGCAGTGCTGCTGCTGGAGTGTTTAAACACTGTGTCCACTCACTGTCCACTCTATTAGACACTCCTACTACTTGCTGGTCCACCTTGTAGATGTAAAGTCAGAGACAGTAGCTCATCTGCTGCTGCACAGTTTGTGTTCCTCTAGTTCTTCATCAGTGGACACAGGACGCCGCCCACAGGACACTGCTGTCCGGATAGTTTTGGTTGGTGGATGATTCTCAGTCCAGCAGTGAGACTGAGGTGTTTAAACAGCAGCTGGAAAGAGTAACGTTCTCTATTAGGCTTCAGAATAATAGATTTGTAAGAATTTGGAAGAAGTGGAAAAGTTATATCCCTGAAATATCCTACCTTTGTTTAAATATATTAATTATACTTCTGTTTTATATGCTGTACCCATAAGTCTCGCATGTATGTTTTATTCTTAACTGAACCCCAAGTTTTATTTTATTTTATTTTATTTGAGATTTGCATGTTTTACTATATCCTTTTCTTATTTTCCAACAATTTTTGGATTTTGTAATTGTAAAAAGAAAAAATGGATAAACGATGAATCACAGAATGGGGGGTAATCTAAAATATTGTTATATGTAAATTCTGTTGTACTGATATGTGATTTAAAAAAAAAACAGTTCAGCATCCTTGCTGTGTCTGATCCACTCACACCAGCACAACACAGTGCTGAGAAAGTACCTGCTTTGTGAGGATCCTGATCATTAAAGAACAGAGTAATAAAGTATACAGAGAATCAGATGAACTACAGTCTGTAAGTGTAGGTCCTGTATGGTCAGTGGAGCTGATACAGTGGACAGTGAGTGTAGATGCATGTACTTATATATATTACTATAACTATTAATCTCAGTAACCAAAGAAAATGTTTTTTATGCTTTTGATAATAAAAAAATAGTAGTTTAGCAACAAACAATAAATATAAACAACAACAAAAACCACAGCCTTAGTTCAGACACACATAGACACTGAGAGTGTTCCAGAAACCTGCATACAATTACAGCCCATGTGATAATTACAGTGGTGACTATGATAATGACAAGTCTTTACCTCCTCCTCCTCTCTCTCTCTCTCTCTCTCTCTCTCTCTCTCTCTCTCTCTCTCAGATTGGTAGATCTACAGAAAGTCCGATAGACATTGTGGTGACGGAAACAGCTGGTGGTAGGCATGGCAACCCCATGCGGCCCCTGCAGAGCACCGTCTCGCGGTTTGCGTGTCGGATTGTGTGTGACCGGACTCCGCCCTACACCGCCCGTGTTTACGCCGCCGGCTTCGACTGCTCCAAAAACATCTTCTTCGGGGTGAGTTTCACCGCGAACACATCAGCTCAGCAGCTCAGCGCCTCAGCCGCGACGGCGGATCAGCTCTACACTCAGCTCATCTTCAGATCAGAGCTAAATTCAGAAGTGTGCTGGTTTTACACTGAGGTCTAGATGTTAGCTCATCAGTTCTACTTAAAAAAGAATTACTTTGAAGGAACCTTTTATTAATGGTATAATAATATGGCCACAAGTTTGTGGACACTTGACTGTGAACCCTACATGAGCTTATTGGAAAGCCTAAAAGTTTGAGCCCCCCTGTTGTGGCTATAACCCCCTCTACTCCTCTGGGAAGCTTTCCAGAAGATTCTGGAGTGAATCTTTGGGAATTTGTGGGAATTTGATGATGGCTGAGAAGGTCTGGGTCACAATTAACATTCCAGTTCATCACAAGGTCAGGGCTCTGTGCGGTCACTGGAGTTCCTCCACACCAAAAGCATTAAACATGTCTTGTTGGAGCTCACTTCCATGATGGAGCAGGAACCTATTTTCCCCAATGTGTTAACATGTCTATAGCGTTAACATCCCCCTTCACTTGAACTCAGGTGAACCTCAAACCCTGAAAATCCCCCAAGACCCCGCATTATCCCCCCTCCACCAAACTTTAGACACTATACATTTCAGTTGGTGGCGTCTCCTAGCTTCATCCTCCAAACCCACATTCCTTTATCAGACTGTCGAATAGTGAAGTGTGATACATTACTCCAGAGAACACGTTCCACAACTCTGTGCCTTACACCACTCCCGCTGACACTAGGGGTTGCACATAGTGATCTTAGGCTTGTTGCAGATGCTCAGACTCATTTCCTCACTGTTCTTTTGCTGATGGCACTTCCAGAGGCAGCTTGGAAAGTGTCAAATGGTAGAAGATGTTTTACATGCTTATGTGTGAGTTTGTGTGGTCGGTTGCTTGTATGTGTGGTCCTAGATGCTTCCCCTTCACAATAATTGCAGTGACAGTTGGCCAGGGCAGCTCTAGCAGGGCACAAATTTTATGAGCTGAAGGTGGGATCCTATGACTGTTTCTCATTTAAAGTCACTGACTTCAATACCACTCATTCTGCTGAAGTAATTAGGAGGGCCACATACACATATGTCCACATACTTTTGGCCATATAGTGTAGCTCCAGTAACTGATTGTGTGTACCATGGCAATGTACTCGATTTTATACACCTGAACTCAGTAATTAGGAGGGGTGTCCACATACTTTTGGCCATGCAGTGTAGCTCCAGTAGCTGACTGTGTGTGACGTTTACCAGGAGAAAGCATCTAAGTGGCGGACGTTTGGTGGTCAGATGGACGGCCTGACCACTAACGGAGTTCTGCTGATGCAGCCCGCCAGCGGCTCCAAACCGGCCGTGTGGAGAGAGATATCTGTCTGTGGAAACGTGTTCACACTCCGAGACACCTCGTCAGCACAGAACAGAGGCAAACAGGTCAGACTCCACAACACTCACACCAACATATCATCACCGCCAGCACACAAACATCACAAACATCACAAACATCACAAACATCACAAACTTTAAATGTAGCACAATATTTTGCTGGTGTAACAATTTCTATCAGTCTATTTCAGTTAGTAGTTACTAATCCCACCAATCCCACCATCATTGGGCAAAGTTACTAATCCCACCATACTAACCACTACACCACCGTACTAACCACTACACCACCATACTAACCACTACACCACCATAATAACCACTACACCACCATACTAACCACTACACCACCGTACTAACCACTACACCACCATACTAACCACTACACCACCATACTAACCACTACACCACCATAATAACCACTACACCACCGTACTAACCACTACACCACCATACTAACCACTACACCACCATACTAACCACTACACCGTACTAACCACTACACCACCATACTAACCACTACACCACCGTACTAACCACTACACCACCGTACTAACCACTACACCACCGTACTAACCACTACACCACCATACTAACCACTACACCACCGTACTAACCACTACACCACCGTACTAACCACTACACCACCATAATAACCACTACACCACCGTACTAACCACTACACCACCATACTAACCACTACACCACCATAATAACCACTACACCGTACTAACCACTACACCACCATACTAACCACTACACCACCGTACTAACCACTACACCACCATACTAACCACTACACCACCGTACTAACCACTACACCACCGTACTAACCACTACACCACCATACTAACCACTACACCACCATAATAACCACTACACCACCGTACTAACCACTACACCACCATACTAACCACTACACCACCATACTAACCACTACACCGTACTAACCACTACACCACCATACTAACCACTACACCACCGTACTAACCACTACACCACCATACTAACCACTACACCACCATACTAACCACTACACCGTACTAACCACTACACCACCATACTAACCACTACACCACCGTACTAACCACTACACCACCATACTAACCACTACACCACCATACTAACCACTACACCACCGTACTAACCACTACACCACCATACTAACCACTACACCACCATAATAACCACTACACCACCGTACTAACCACTACACCACCATACTAACCACTACACCACCATACTAACCACTACACCGTACTAACCACTACACCACCATACTAACCACTACACCACCGTACTAACCACTACACCACCATACTAACCACTACACCACCGTACTAACCACTACACCACCGTACTAACCACTACACCACCGTACTAACCACTACACCACCATACTAACCACTACACCACCATACTGACCACTACACCACCATACTAACCACTACACCACCGTACTAACCACTACACCACCATACTAACCACTACACCACCATACTAACCACTACACCACCGTACTAACCACTACACCACCGTACTAACCACTACACCACCATACTAACCACTACACCACCATACTAACCACTACACCACCGTACTAACCACTACACCACTATACTAACCACTACACCACCGTACTAACCACTACACCACCATACTAACCACTACACCACCATACTGACCACTACACCACCATACTAACCACTACACCACCGTACTAACCACTACACCACCATACTAACCACTACACCACCGTACTAACCACTACACCACCATACTAACCACTACACCACCATACTAACCACTACACCACCGTACTAACCACTACATCACCTTACTAACCACTACAACCACCGTACTAACCACTACACCACCATATTAACCACTACACCACCATACTAACCACTACACCACCATACTAACCACTACACCACCTTACTAACCACTACACCACCATACTAACCACTACACCACCATATTAACCACTACACCACCATACTAACCACTACACCACCGTACTAACCACTACACCACCGTACTAACCACTACACCACCGTACTAACCACTACACCACCATACTAACCACTACACCACCTTACTAACTACTACACCACCATACTAACCACTACACCACCATACTAACCACTACACCACCGTACTAACCACTACACCACCGTACTAACCACTACACCACCGTACTAACCACTACACCACCACACTAACCACTACACCACCGTACTAACCACTACACCACCGTACTAACCACTACACCACCTTACTAACTACTACACCACCATACTAACCACTACACCACCATACTAACCACTACACCACCGTACTAACCACTACACCACCGTACTAACCACTACACCACCGTACTAACCACTACACCACCTTACTAACCATTACACCACCGTACTGACCATTACACCACCGTACTGACCACTACACCACCATACTAACCACTACACCACCGTACTGACCACTACACCACCATACTAACCACTACACTAACCACTACACCACCATACTAACCACTACACCACCATACTAACCACTACACCACCGTACTAACCACTACACCACCGTACTAACCATTACACCACCGTACTGACCTTTACACCACCGTACTAACCACTACACCACCATACTAACCACTACACCACCGTACTGACCACTACACCACCGTACTGACCACCATACTAACCACTACACCACCATACTAACCACTACACCACCGTACTAACCACTACACCACCATACTGACCACTACACCACCATACTAACCACTACACCACCGTACTAACCACTACACCACCGTACTAACCACTACACCACCGTACTAACCACTACACCAACTACTTAAGTACTAAGTAACTTTTTAGTAAATCCAGTATCAGAATAATAGAACTGAAGGCTTGAAGCCTTTTAAAATTATTAAGGTCTAAAATGAAACGCTAAACCTCCAAAATCAGAGATGTGACCAATCACAGAGCAACACAGATGATACAAAATGTTCATCCACATGTTGCCTGCATTTACACATTTTTACCAGAGAGGGCTCCAAATCCCCAAATCTTACATAGTGCAGCTTTACAGCTATTTATTTTTAGCAGATTCTGATGTTTATGATTAGAAAAGATGAAATTTAATTCAGTAAAGATGAGAAAAGGTGAGAAAGGATTCTTCTTTTAGAGCATAAAAGGAGTTAAAAGTTAAAGGAAATGAAGGGTGGAGCTTCCTAAAGTTCAGAAGGTCATTAAAAGTTCCGGAGAAAATGGGGCTTCTGTCAAGACCACCTTAACGGTCCACATCAGTTACATGTTTCAGATCAAATTTCAAAGTGAAGAACGTGACAAAAAATAATGTTCATATACAATTCTAGAGAAATATTTATGGTTTATTAACTTCCTGTTGGACATGCTTGAGTAACACACCTCTAAATACATGAAAAGAAAAAACTTGTGAACATGACAAGTGACTCCAGACTCCTGGATGTGTGTGTTGATGTTGTTTCTAGGGGTCAGTGGCGTGGCTGACCGAACATTGTGTTTCTTTGTGAGTGTGGACCACACACCGTGTGGAAACTGGACTGCAGAGTGAGCGTGTTATATAATGTCCACCCACTTACGCAAACGGCCTGTTTTTAAAAACTCGTTTCTTTGGAGTCATTAGTCATTCCTTTAATCTCCAGCGTTCTCCAGCCGAGAGTAAACACAGCGTGCGTGCTGTGCTGAAGAGTCAGCAGCTCTGGTCACGACACAGTGAAGTACAGGTCAGAACAGGGGGACGAGTAGTCAAGGTGTCAGTACTGTAACACTGTAACCTCCATCAGGTATTCACAAAGTCTGAGAGACATATGACGCGGGTGATTGACGAGAAACTCAGTGTGCGAGAGACGGTAATTACTTAAAGCCAGATAGGACCTTCAGACAGCTAGAGAGAGGGACAGTGGGACGCAGAGAGAGTGTGCTGTCATGAGTAGTGTAATGTCATGGTTCTTCATGTTCTACCCATTTTCACACAAATTTAGCTTTACTTGCATTAAAGGACAATGTAATAAGAACACATGCTGATGTGTGCTGGAGCCTAAAGTGACTGAGTGTTACCCTAGAGCAGCTAACTGTATCCCCTTTAGAAGTAAAGTATGAATGTACAGATATATATATATAAAATACTTGTGTATATACATATGATCGTATATATGGATGGATATTTGTGTGTGTGTGTGTGTGTGTGTATATATATATATATATATATATATATATATATATATATATATATATATATATATATATATATATATATATTATACTTGTGTATATACATATGATCGTATATATGGATGGATATTTGTGTGTGTGTGTGTGTGTGTGTGTGTATATATATATATATATATATATATATATATATATATATTATACTTGTGTATATACATATGATCGTATATATGGATGGATGTTTGTGTGTGTGTGTGTGTGTATATATATATATATATATATATATATATATATATATAAAAGAATGGATACATGTCTGTAGCCATACAGGTTTTCCTAATAGCAAATGTTTATTAAAATAATATCCAGAATAACTAATATATATCTTATTAATAATAATAATCAAGTAGTATTACCTTCAATGCACAAGTACACAAGTTACAAGCAAGTACTCTTTTGATATATATATCAAGTACATTTAATTATAATCACAAACACAAAAAATACAAATACACAGTAAATTATCCATTTAAAAAAAATAAGTAGCCCAAAAAACAAATAAGTCCAAAATTTAAATTGCAAAGCTAAAAATGTAGAGATTTGACTGAAAAATTAATTGTATTGTGTTAATTGTATTAATTGTATAGTAATTGTATTAATCTTACCTACATTTATAGCATTTGGCAGATACTCTTATCCAGAGAGACTAGTAGTGTTACAGTTTACCTGTACACAGGTAGGTGAAGGTAGTGTTACAGTTTATCTGTACACAGGTAGATAAAAGTAGTGTTACAGTTTACCTGTACACAGGTAGGTGAAGGTAGTGTTACAGTTTACCTGTACAAATGTAGGTGAAGGTAGTGTTACAGTTTACCTGTACACAGGCAGGTGAAGGTAGTGTTACAGTTTACCTGTACACAAGTAGTTGAAGGTAGTGTTACAGTTTATCTGTACACAGGTAGGTGAAGGTCGTGTTACAGTTTACCTGTACACAGGCAGGTGAAGGTAGTGTTACAGTTTACCTGTACACAGGCAGGTGAAGGTAGTGTTACAGTTTACCTGTACACAGGTAGGTGAAGGTAGTGTTACAGTTTACCTGTACACAGGTAGGTGAAGGTAGTGTTACAGTTTACCTGTACACAGGTAGGTGAAGGTAGTGTTACAGTTTATCTGTACACAGGTAGGTGAAGGTGGTGTTACAGTTTACCTGTACACAGGTAGGTGAAGGTAGTGTTACAGTTTATCTGTACACAGGTAGGTGAAGGTAGTGTTACAGTTTACCTGTACACAGGTAGGTGAAGTCAGTGTTACAGTTTATCTGTACACAGGTAGGTGAAGGTAGTGTTACAGTTTATCTGTACACAGGTAGGTGAAGGTAGTGTTACAGTTTATCTGTACACAGGTAGATAAAAGTAGTGTTACAGTTTACCTGTACACAGGTAGGTGAAGGTAGTGTTACAGTTTACCTGTACACAGGTAGGTGAAGGTAGTGTTACAGTTTACCTGTACACAGGTGGGTGAAGGTAGTGTTACAGTTTATCTGTACACAGGTAGGTGAAGGTGGTGTTACAGTTTACATGTACACAGGTAGGTGAAGGTAGTGTTACAGTTTACCTGTACACAGGTAGGTGAAGGTAGTGTTACAGTTTACATGTACACAGGTAGGTGAAGATAGTGTTACAGTTTACCTGTACACAGGTAGGTGAAGGTAGTGTTACAGTTTACCTGTACACAGGTAGGTGAAGGTAGTGTTACAGTTTACCTGTACACAGGTAGGTGAAGTCAGTGTTACAGTTTACCTGTACACAGGTAGGTGAAGGTAGTGTTACAGTTTACATGTACACAGGTAGGTGAAGTCAGTGTTACAGTTTACCTGTACACAGGTAGGTGAAGGTAGTGTTACAGTTTACCTGTACACAGGTAGGTGCAGGTAGTGTTAGTTTACCTGTACACAGGTAGGTGAAGGTAGTGTTACAGTTTATCTGTACACAGGTAGGTGAAGGTAGTGTTACAGTTTACATGTACACAGGTAGGTGAAGATAGTGTTACAGTTTACCTGTACACAGGTAGGTGAAGGTAGTGTTACAGTTTACCTGTACACAGGTAGGTGTAGGTAGTGTTACAGTTTATCTGTACACAGGTAGGTGAAGGTTGTGTTAGACAGTTTACCTGTACACAGGTAGGTAAAGGTAGTGTTACAGTTTACCTGTACACAGGTAGGTGAAGGTAGTGTTACAGTTTATCTGTACACAGGTAGGTGAAGTCAGTGTTACAGTTTACCTGTACACAGGTAGGTGAAGGTGGTGTTACAGTTTACCTGTACACAGGTAGGTGAAGGTAGTGTTACAGTTTATCTGTACACAGGTAGGTGAAGTCAGTGTTACAGTTTACCTGTACACAGGTAGGTGAAGGTAGTGTTACAGTTTACCTGTACACAGGTAGGTGCAGGTAGTGTTAGTTTACCTGTACACAGGTAGGTGAAGGTAGTGTTACAGTTTATCTGTACACAGGTAGGTGAAGGTAGTGTTACAGTTTACATGTACACAGGTAGGTGAAGGTAGTGTTACAGTTTATCTGTACACAGGTAGGTGAAGGTAGTGTTACAGTTTACCTGTACACAGGTAGGTGTAGGTAGTGTTACAGTTTATCTGTACACAGGTAGGTGAAGGTAGTGTTACAGTTTACCTGTACACAGGTAGGTGAAGGTAGTGTTACAGTTTATCTGTACACAGGTAGGTAAAGGTAGTGTTACAGTTTACCTGTATACAGGTAGGTGAAGGTTGTGTTAGACAGTTTACCTGTACACAGGTAGGTAAAGGTAGTGTTACAGTTTACCTGTACACAGGTAGGTAAAGGTAGTGTTACAGTTTATCTGTATACAGGTAGGTGAAGGTTGTGTTAGACAGTTTACCTGTACACAGGTAGGTAAAGGTAGTGTTACAGTTTACCTGTACACAGGTAGGTGAAGGTAGTGTTACAGTTTATCTGTACACAGGTAGGTGAAGTCAGTGTTACAGTTTACCTGTACACAGGTAGGTGAAGGTGGTGTTACAGTTTACCTGTTCACAGGTAGGTGAAGGTAGTGTTATAGTTTACCTGTACACAGGTAGGTGAAGGTAGTGTTAGTTTACCTGTACACAGGTAGGTGAAGGTAGTGTTAGTTTACATGTACACAGGTAGGTGAAGGTAGTGTTAGTTTACCTGTACACAGGTAGGTGAAGGTAGTGTTAGGAGTCTTAGTTAAGGACTAGTGTAAGGTGGTGTAAGGAATTGAATACTTTCTTCTACAGCATGGAGGGCAGCAGTGTAACCCACTACACTAGATCAACACCATTAACTGTATGTGTCTGTCTATGAAAGTATAAACGTGTGATTGAATCTGTTTGTCTATAATGTGTTTATAAACCACAGCGTGTGGGACAGTGTTCCAGTCTGAAAGTAAAGGAGGAACCCTCAGGCCGGAGACGTGTCTTTATTGAGTACGCTCAGCGTAATGAAGGGAAAAGTGTGTAAATCAGATTTTCTGCTGAACTATTACTTTAATAGCAGTGTTGGGTTTATTAGCTGTGTTTTAAAGGTCTTCAGAGATGACCATGGCTCGAGTGTCTTTATGGTGTGAGCGTGTGCTGTGCCAGCTCTCCGACTCAGGCGCAGTACAGGGCCTCAGTGTGATCAGATACACACTGCCCTCTACTGGAGAACAACAACTACTGCAAGCACCTATAACACAAGACAGGCTGTTGTTGTATTTAAACTTACTGACCTACTTATAAATACGGACTCACATCAAGGAGCAGCAGAAGGCACTGCCAGACCTGCACTGTCCCTTCAGGGACCGCCCGAACGCACCACTAGAACCAGTATTTTCAAAATAGAAGTTAAAAAAAAGAAAAAACAAGTGACTTTTTATTGTAGATGACCGTAGATGATATTTCTTTTATAGGCCAGTGTGTAATGTGGAACAAAACAAACAGAAAAAAACAGCTGATAAAACAACATTTTTTGGTTAAAAAAAAACAAACAAACAAATAAAAAAACATTTTTATTTCTCTCCTTTTTCAACATTACATACCATGAAAAAAGAATTAATACATTTTAAAATAATTATGAAATAGTTTTGTGCATATTTTTAGCTTTTATATTCATTTTAAATTCTATAAAAAAATGGAAAACAAAATGATATTAAACATGTATAAAAACAGATACAACCTGTATATACTGATATGCTGTGTATGCTTTTTTTATATTATATATATAAATTATGTATATACTGTAGAAACTGTATATACATCATTTATATATGTAATATAAAAAATATATATGTGTGTGTGTGCGTGTGTGTGTATGCAACTCGGTGAATATATATATATATGTGTGCAACTTCACAGGAGAGGCCAAAAACATACTTTACTCTCAATGTAAGTCAAGGGAACTTTGGAATATATATATATATATATATATATATAATACACACACAAACTGTATATATATATATATATATATATATATATATATGTGTGCAACTTCACAGGAGAGGCCAAAAACATACTTTACTCTCAATGTAAGTCAAGGGAACTTTGGAATATATATATATATATATATATATATATATATATATATATATATATATATATATATATATAATATAATACACACACAAACTGTATATATATATATATATATATATATATATATATATATATATATATATACGGAAAAAAATAAATATACATATATGCTGTAGATTTCAAGCACTGTCATATAATTATATAGACACTGTATATAAACTATATCATGTATTATATACAGTAGACTTCAGGAATCACCAGACATCCCCACAAATTTTACAGTCTCTGTAACATATATATCAGATAATGTTAATTAACTGTGTTTGTATTTTAACATTGTTTGTAAGTGCAAGTGATTTTAATTGACTGGAGTAAGCAAAAGCTAACGGTAACTAATGTTACCCTCCTTCTGATATCAGAGGGCTCTAAGGTGGTAAGGTCAGCTGCTCGGGTCAAACTCTGGGAGAACCAGTTTGTTCTGACTCGGAGTGTCTGAGGCGGTTAATCTGTTCTGTTTTCACTCACTTTGCCTCCTTTTCTTCCTCTGCAGGTGAAAGACGAGTCTCCGGTGCTGGTGGACGGTTCTCTTATTGATCTGTGTGGAGTGACCCTGCTGTGGCGCTCGGTGGAGGGCCTGGCACGCAGCCCCACCGCTGGCCACCTGGAGGCGCTGCGGCTCCGTCTGAACGCCGCTCGGCCCCAGTGCCCCGTCCTCCTCAGCACGCTGGCCTTCCCCAGCCTGGACGGCCCGCGACCCCGCCGGCCCTGGGCCTACCTAACCTGCGGACACGTCCACGGATACCACCAGTGGCAGGGGAGGGGCATACCCTACAAACAACAGAGCTCAGCGGAGACAGAGAAACGAGAAACAGAGAGAGCGAGGGATAGGGGAGAAGGAGAGATAGAACGGGAGGCAGAGAGTGGAGGAGAAAAGGACGGACCGTTGGAGGAAATAGAGAATGAGTCCGTTGATGGAGAGAGGGAAGAAAAGCGAGACGGAGGGAGGGAGGGAGACACGGTCAAAAGACAAAGAGAGAGAGACGGCGGGAGGGACAGAGGAGACAGAGGGAGGGAGACTGAGAGAAGCATAGAGGAGGAAGCGGAAGCCGTCAAAGGAGAGAGAGAGTGTCCGCTGTGCCGAAGCCGTGGCCCCTACGTTCCGCTGACCCTGGGCCGCGTGTCCGACGTGTACGTGGACGCTGAGTCGCCGTCTCATGCGTTTGTCCCCTGTGGACACGTCTGCTCGGAGAAGACGGCGGAGCACTGGAGCAAAACGCCGCTGAAGCGCGGGACGAATGTCTTCCACCCAGCCTGTCCCTTCTGCCTCGGACAGCTCAAACGAGACAAGCCCTACATCAGGCTCATCTTCCAGGGGCCCCTGGACTGAGAGGCTCTGTCTGTTGACCCTTTAACACCGACAAGACGCCGGTGCCCAATGTTGTTACCTGTTTGGGCCTTAAAGTCCTGCCAGAACCAAAGATCCAGGGACGCAAGGGGGTGACATCATCACCATGAAAAGTTGGGACAGTCCACGTGAACTGGATTGAAACTGCCAGTCGGACCAAAGCCAGTGCCAGCTTGGTTCTGTGGTGTGAGAGAACATTGAGAGAACATTCTGGCTGGAACTACTTGTAAACTCGGGTAACATAGAACTTGTCCTGCTACTAGCCATTCTAGCTTAACTCCCTCATGCTAACTCCAAATACGTTTACTGGGACCGCCCCAACGCCCCACTAGAACCAGTATTTTCATAATAAAAACTAAAAAAAGAGAAACGAGTGACTTTTCAGTGGACCGTTACTTCTATAGTGCTCTTCTATACTTCTATACTTCTATACTTCTATAGTTCTATAGTTCTATAGTGCTCAAAAGAAGCACAACAAAAAATGCTGATACGCGCTAACACAGGAAAATAGAGCCATTCTGGATTTGAAACGCTGCCCAAACCAAATAAGCAGGGATGCAACCCTGCAAACACAGTTACATTGTGACCACCTATTGCTTTGGAGTCCACAACATCAACACAATGTTAAATTATCCGACAACATTGAGGTAACGTTGTCAGTACATGGTCACAACCTCCTTGAATCCTTCATACGTTCCATTATATCTGCATGGAGCTCCATGGAACTCTGCTAAGTTGCCAATAAGTAGTAATAAAACTATAAAACAATGTTTACTTAATAGTGATGTTTACTTACAACATCACTGTGACAACATTGTTCAGACAACGTTAAACAAAAGCACCACCTTTGGACAACATTGTAGCAACGTTGTAAAAAAGTAGACAACTTTGTGACAGTGTTGTGTGTTTGCTGGGTGTTAGCATCGTTAGCATGTAACTGGCGGTGTCTGTTTTTATGGATTGTTTTGAAAGTCTTTGTGAAAACGGTCACTTGGTGGCATCGGCAACTGGCAAAATGACCACATGGACAGTACATAAGCAGCGATGGACTTATGACATCACTCACTGGAGGAAAAAAAGACCTTGGCCTACTGTGTTACCATGATACCAGAGAATGTGTGAGCTGGTAGTAACTTGGAAGACATGGATTCTGACCTGGTTCACTAGAACAGGATAGCCCTCAACTCGTAAAATGGAGAAATGATCTCATATAATAACTCTTAAAAATCTTTTATGTCTTTTATTGGTACTTCTGTCATTACTGCTGCGGTGGTCCTGCTTCTAATGTCCCAGTAAACCTTCATCACTCTGACTGTGCTGTTTGAAAAGGTTACCTTAACTTCATTCTGTTAGCATAAGGCTGACTGGCTCCACGTGCTTAGCCATGAAGGGCTGGAACATAAAATGATAGAAATACATCACAGACTGTATCCTTGTAAAATAAATAATAAGATTTTGATGTTCTTATTAAATTGGCCCAAAGACCCAATAATTCTAGTGTTCACAAATGTAATTACATTTATTCGAATAGTAAACACTGCCATGTACCTTCGACCAGTAGTGCTACTGAAGGAGTTCAGCACATAGCAGCACTGAAAATGGATAACATGGCTAATGTAAGCGGTGTTGAAGCACAAGCTTTTAACCATTGAGCGAGAGATTGTATACGTGGTCAGTTGTGAGTCTGTATTATTATGTTAACTTTTGTGACTTTACTGTTTACGGTAGGTAAGTTAGCCAGCTTGCTAACAGCTGTGTTAGGCCATGGCTAACTGCAGCTACTCACCCTACTGCAGCCAACAGCTGCATGTTATTCTCTGATATGACTATGTTCATGTTTAGCTGTTTATCGTTAGCCACTCAGCTTGCTAACTGCTCTGTTAGCTTCTTGGCTAATTGCAGCTGCACATAAGTCACCCTGTTGCCACCAGCACTGTGGCTAGCTTGGTAACAGCTCTATGACATATTTTTTGTCACCAGTTTTCCAGACCACCATCATGCTATATTCAGCTAATACTTGTAAACTCGGAATTCCAAACCTCCGACAGGGATAAATCAGTGAAAGCGCCCCCTCAATTGGGAATTCCCACTTGGAGAGTTGGGATTTTGTTCCGAGTTTGCTGTATGATGTCAAATCAACATGGATGCTCACATTGTCAACCGTAATAAGTACCACTTCAGTACATTTAAGTGGGATTTATCCTATTTCAGGGGGATTAACACTTCCTGTACAGTTTGTTGTAAATACAAGAATACTAGAGGGTAAATATAACATTAACGTTAAAGCTACCACTTAAATCACTAATGTTAGCTAGCGAGCTAGTTGCTAACAATACTCGCGATAGTGTGGAAAGTGTCCAAAATGATGTATATCCAAACCTCTGAGCACAAGCACAGTCTATCTTACGACACCAGGGCGTGTCTGAAATCACACTCTGTTTACCGTTTGGTGTTTTATTTAGGATGTTGACCATTTTGTAGTGTTGTCCGAATTACCAGTGGACAATTAGATTCCCTATATAGTCACTATATTGTTACCCACAATGCACCGTAAACATAGTGGACAGCCGATGTACACTACTTACAGGCTGACGTAACACAATCTATAGTGGTTTCTTTGGAACATTGATCTTCCTACATGCCTTCATCTCTGTCTGAGGGCTAAAAACTCTAATACCAACAGGATGACCAGTATAACCGACATCTTGGCCACGAGAAGGAAGAATTACAGTCACAGAATGGTAATATAAACACGAGCTCGAGTAAATAAAGCTCATGCTCAAGAAATAACAATACTTAACTCAGTGGTTTTATTGATTAGTCATGAGAACTTGGAAAATAATGCTACAGTGATGTGATCTGTTGAACCAGTAGCTCCACAGTTCCAGATTGTTTACATGGTGAAAGGTGGAGATTACTTGTTTCTGGTGTAAGTAAGTGTAGTGTATATATATATATATATATATATATACACTACACAGAACAGTCTATGTAGCCATCAATGTTAGAGTAAACAAGTCGACCGTTTCACACCCCAGGCTATTGTAATTATGCTAGCAACTACCATCCAAGATCTTTTAGCATCATGCTATGTGTTAGTATCTCGCAAATAAAACACAACAAAAGTTTCTGTTATAAAACTACCTACTACTTCTCTTGTTGGAGTACATGTTTGCCATGACGCAATGAAACAGTTAAACAAATACATTTTAGCCTTATGCTAACAGGTCACAGGTCCTTATTTAACTAGCCATATAAGTAACTGCAGGTTATTAATATAAATATTTGGGTGTTTTGTTTTGTTTTGTTTTGTTTTTCGGTCTACACCGCCCATGGAAAATGCCAGTCTTATGCTATGTAGGCTTGCGAATTGTGCTGTTATGACTGTGTGTTTATTGAACTGGGCGTGTTTGTGCGTGCATGTACAGTACGCTAATGCTAACTTGTGTTTGTGTATTATATTGGGTGAGTGATTTTCTTGTGTATGGATCTGTTTGATCATTTTAATACTGCCTTATTACTGTTATTATTGTTACTGTCAACTTATCTACTTATTTTTGTACCATTGCTATACAACAAAGGTTATAAAAAATAAATCAATAAATAAAAGTGATAAGCTAAATAACTGTACGTGTTATATATTACACTGTTATATGTTTTATATATATATATAAAACATAATATTACACTATAGTTTAATAGCTGTAGTTGATATAGAACAGGGGTCACTGTTGGCCCGCTGACGTTCAAGGTGGCGGTCCACTGTCATTTTGCTCAGCGTTGACCACTGGTGGATAACCAGAGTATTCAACAATATTCCACTTTTCATCACTGGTTTTCTTCTTACAGTCCAATTGACATATTTTTCTTTTAGTTCTTCTGAATAACTTTATATACATTATGATGTAATTTGTGGAATTCATCCTTTTAACACACTATCTAGTGTTGTAATATAAACAGACAAGTTAATTAATGTTTCCTTACCAGAACAAACTAGTTAGTGTAAAAGCCTCTTCCTGCCATTTCCTGTTTTTCACTCCTAAATCTAAATCTTAAAATAATGAGAAATCACCGCAAAGTAATGATTCAGTATATATATATACTCAAATTATCTCAAATTACTAACTTACTATCTCACTTCTTATAATAATGGGTTAGCATCTAAAAAATGGAATAGCATCTCAAAATAATGATGCAGCATCTAAAAATCTAAATATTGACTTAATATCTCTAAATGACGGCATCACAAATTAAAGACTTGTCATTTTAAAAAATGGGATCTCAAAGTAATGGCTTAATATCACAAAATAATAGCTTAGCATTCCGAAATAATGAATTAGTATTTCAAAATAATTGCATGGCATCTCAAAACAATCAGACAAATGGCATCTCAGAATAATAACTTAGCATCTTAGAAATGCTATTTCAAAAATAATAACTTTGTGTCTTAATAATGTATCTCAAAAATAGCATCTCAAAATAATAGCTTAGCATCTCAAACTAATGAGATAAATGGCATAATATGTCAAAATAATGACTTAGCATCTCAAAGTCTAAATACTGACATAACATCTCAAAATGATGACATGGCATCACAAAATAATAGCTTAGCATTTCAAAATAATGACTGAGCATCTTAAAAGTGGCATTTCAAAATAATACCTTATCTCAAAATAATAACATAGTATCTTAAAATAATGACATGAAATAGTGAAATGGCATTTTTAAGATGCTAAGTCATTATTTTTAGGCATTAATAATAACTTATTCTCAAAATGATAATTTAGTATCTCAAAACAATTACTTAGCATCTTAAAAATAGCATCTTAAAATAACAGCTTAGCGTCTCAGAATAATGAGACAAATAGCATAATATCTCAAAATAATAACTTCATACCTTAAATGAATGACTTAACATGTAAAAAATACTATTTCAGAATAACTTAGTATCTCAAAATGATAATTTAGTATGTCAAAAAATTACTTAGCATCTTAAAATAACAGCTTAGCGTCTCAGAATAATGAGACAAATAGCATAATATCTCAAAACAATAACTTCATACCTTAAATTAATGACTTAGCATCTCAAAAATGCTATTTCAAAATAATAACTTTGTGTCTCAAAATAATAACAGCATCTCAATGACTTTAGTAAAATCTCAAAAATAATTATTTATTCACTTAATTATTTATTAACACAATATCTAGTTGCTGGATTTGTAGGTGGCGGTATTGGTCTTCAGTAAGTTGGGCTACAGAGCAGCGCGGTGAGGGACCCTATGCTCCCTGGCTATAGCGCACTAGGTAGTGTACAAGGGTTCAGCGCACGCGATTGGAACGCGCCCTCCGAGTTGCGTCTATGACGGTCTGCTAGCCGGCCGTTGTTGTGATGGTGACCGAAAAGGAGCAACTTTTGTCGGTCATGTTTACCCGCTGCTGCCGCGCTTTACACAACAGGTAAATGAGATGTTTTCACACGGACTCGCTTCGTTTAAAGGCCGTCGTTTCTCGGCTGGTATCTCTGCTGGTTCGCCTTTAAATTAAACGAAACCAGAGCTGTCAAACTGAAACGACTGGTCTCCAGTACGACTAGCGTTAGCTTTAGCTCGCTAATGCATTAGCCGGTCCGCTTAGCTTAGGTTACGTGGAACCTCGAGCGACTGACATTTTCTGTCACTGTGGATCGTAAACGGCTTTATTATTATTTTCGGAGAAAGTTTTTATTCCGTTATGTATCCGTGGTGCTGTTTATACGAGGGGAATGCTGTTAGCTGCGGCTATAGAGATAGCTTAGTTACATATCGGGCAGTTTAGCTTCAGCTGCTAAGTTCGTTAGCGCTGCTGGTTGATTTCGCTGGGCTGGTTTAGTGTCTCTGGATTAAAGCTCACATTTCTGAGCTGCTGTGTGTCTGATTTGTGTTTCTGTAACATAAAACTCTTCGTATGGCGTGTCCTGCATGCTAACCCGTTAAATGAACCCTGTCCAAGTGCTTGAAGGCTCATTTAAGTGAATTAGACTGACGGCCCCGCTTAAACCTACTACACGCTAATTCACTGAGAGAGCTGAGAGTGGGTTTCCTCATACATGCTTGAAGCTGATCTGTCTCTGATTGTCCTGCTGACTGGTTGTTGTGTGCGCTCTTATCAGACTCCTGTCTGATCACATAGTCATGAGTGCTGGTAGTTAATCATTTAACATCTGACTCGCACAGACTGGCAGGTTCAATCACCTCATACCAGAAACACTGGAGGAAGAAGATGCAGCTATTAAATAAGAGGCATTTTACAGACTCATTTCCTATAAACTGTCCACTTTATTAGAAACACCCACCAATGCGTTTCTATTAACTGGCCACTTTATTAGAAACATCTATCTTGTGTGTTCACTCACTGTCCACTTTATTAGAAACACCCACCTTGTACTTCTACTCACTGGCTACTTTATTAGAAACACCCACCTTGTACTACTAATCATTGGCCACTTTATTAGAAACACCCACCTTGTACTACTAATCATTGACCACTTTATTAGAAACACCCACCTTGTACTTCTAATCACTGGCTACTTTATTAGAAACACCCACCTTGTACTTTCAATAACTGACCACTTTATTAGAAACACCCACCTTGTACTTTCACTAACTGACCACTTTATTAGAAACACCCACCTTGTACTTTCACTAACTGACCACTTTATTAGAAACACCCACCTTGTACTTCTAATCACTGGCCACTTTATTGGAAACACCCACTTTGTACTTCTTATCACTGGCCACATAATTAGAAACACCTACCTTGATCTTAAGTATATGTCAGTGTGTTTTCAGTCTGTATGTAATCTAGAGCAGTCAGAGACGCTGTGTTAGGAATATATACTATTAGAAGTTGTGTAGTGGGGGCAGCAGAAGTGTTATTGTCGAGGTGGTCTTTCAGATGTGCTGAAGGCTGAGAGCTGACAGTCGGAGTAGGTATGTGATAATGTGGAGGTCTGCTCGTGTCTCAGTGGTGTGTATGTGTTTTCAGATGAATACAGAAACACTGGAGTATGTATTATCTGTTTCCTCTCTGTGGTGTATCTGAAACACAGTCATTTCTAAGAAAGACCGTTTCTCGGTGTTTCCCCGAAAATACCGAGTACTGCTCTCTCCTCGATCAGCTCTTTCACTTCTGTTTCCAGCCTCGCCACGAATAACACAGCCCTGAATCACCCTCCACCAGACACAGTCTGTACGTACCACCAGACACAGTCTATACTCACCAGACACAGTCTATACCCACCAGACACAGTCTGTACGTACCACCAGACACAGTCTATACTCACCAGACACAGTCTATACCCACCAGACACAGTCTGTACGTACCACCAGACACAGTCTATACCCACCAGACACAGTCTATACCCTCCACCAGACACAGTCTGTACGTACCACCAGACACAGTCTATACTCACCAGACACAGTCTATACCCTCCACCAGACACAGTCTGTACGTACCACCAGACACAGTCTATACTCACCAGACACAGTCTATACTCACCAGACACAGTCTGTACATACCACCAGACACAGTCTGTACATACCACCAGACACAGTCTATACTCACCAGACACAGTCTATACCCACCAGACACAGTCTATACCCACCAGACACAGTCTGTACATACCACCAGACACAGTCTATACTCACCAGACACAGTCTATACTCACCAGACACAGTCTATACCCACCAGACACAGTCTATACCCACCAGACACAGTCTGTACATACCACCAGACACAGTCTATACTCACCAGACACAGTCTATACCCACCAGACACAGTCTATACCCACCAGACACAGTCTATACTCACCAGACACAGTCTATACCCACCAGACACAGTCTATACTCACCAGACACAGTCTATACCCACCAGACACAGTCTGTACATACCACCAGACACAGTCTATACCCACCAGACACAGTCTATACCCACCAGACACAGTCTATACCCACCAGACACAGTCTATACCCACCAGACACAGTCTATACTCACCAGACACAGTCTGTACGTACCACCAGACACAGTCTATACTCACCAGACACAGTCTATACCCTCCACCAGACACAGTCTGTACGTACCACCAGACACAGTCTATACTCACCAGACACAGTCTATACCCTCCACCAGACACAGTCTATACCCTCCACCAGACACAGTCTGTACATACCACCAGACACAGTCTATACTCACCAGACACAGTCTATACCCACCAGACACAGTCTATACCCTCCACCAGACACAGTCTGTACATACCACCAGACACAGTCTATACTCACCAGACACAGTCTATACCCTCCACCAGACACAGTCTGTACGTACCACCAGACACAGTCTGTACGTACCACCAGACACAGTCTATACTCACCAGACACAGTCTATACCCACCAGACACAGTCTATACCCTCCACCAGACACAGTCTGTACATACCACCAGACACAGTCTATACCCACCAGACACAGTCTATACCCTCCACCAGACACAGTCTGTACATACCACCAGACACAGTCTATACTCACCAGACACAGTCTATACCCTCCACCAGACACAGTCTGTACGTACCACCAGACACAGTCTATACTCACCAGACACAGTCTATACCCACCAGACACAGTCTATACCCTCCACCAGACACAGTCTGTACATACCACCAGACACAGTCTATACCCACCAGACACATTCTATACCCTCCACCAGACACAGTCTGTACTCACCAGACACAGTCTATACTCACCAGACACAGTCTATACCCACCAGACACAGTCTATACCCTCCACCAGACACAGTCTGTGCATACCACCAGACACAGTCTATACCCACCAGACACAGTCTATACTCACCAGACACAGTCTATACTCACCAGACACAGTCTATACCCTCCACCAGACACAGTCTGTACGTACCACCAGACACAGTCTATACTCACCAGACACAGTCTATACCCTCCACCAGACACAGTCTGTACATACCACCAGACACAGTCTATACCCACCAGACACATTCTATACCCTCCACCAGACACAGTCTGTACTCACCAGACACAGTCTATACTCACCAGACACAGTCTATACTCACCAGACACAGTCTATACCCTCCACCAGACACAGTCTGTGCATACCACCAGACACAGTCTATACTCACCAGACACAGTCTATACCCTCCACCAGACACAGTCTGTATGTACCACCAGACACAGTCTATACCCACCAGACACATTCTATACCCTCCACCAGACACAGTCTGTACGTACCACCAGACACAGTCTGTACATACCACCAGACACAGTCTGTACATACCACCAGACACAGTCTATACTCACCAGACACAGTCTATACACACAAGACACAGTCTATACACACCAGACACAGTCTATACCCTTCACCAGACACAGTCTGTACATACCACCAGACACAGTCTGTACCCTCCACCAGACACAATCTGTACCCATCAGACACAGTCTATACCCACCAGACACAGTCTATACGTACCAGACACAGTCTGTACACACCAGACACAGTCTATACCCTCCACCAGACACAGTCTGTACATACCACCAGACACAGTCTATACCCACCAGACACAGTCTATACCCACCAGACACAGTCTATACCCTCCACCAGACACAGTCTATACGTACCAGACACAGTCTATACGCTCCACCAGACACAGTCTGTACCCTCCACCAGACACAGTCTGTACCCACCAGACACAGTCTATACCCACCAGACACAGTCTGTACGTACCAGACACAGTCTGTACCCACCAGACACAGTCTATACCCACCAGACACAGTCTGTACACACCAGACACAGTCTATACCCACCAGACACAGTCTATACCCACCAGACACAGTCTGTACACACCAGACACAGTCTATACCCACCAGACACAGTCTATACCCACCAGACACAGTCTGTACGTACCAGACACAGTCTGTACGTACCAGACACAGTCTGTACGTACCAGACACAGTCTATACACACCAGACACAGTCTATACTCACCAGACACAGTCTATACCCTCCACCAGACACAGTCTATACCCACCAGACACAGTCTATACCCACCAGACACAATCTATACTCACCAGACACAGTCTGTACCCTCCACCAGACACAGTCTATACACACCAGACACAGTCTATACCCTCCACCAGACACAGTCTATACATACCACCAGACACAGTCTATACATATCAGCCCACTTGCAAGTACATAGTAGGTGTTTCTGGTAAAGTGGCCCTCTTAGTGGAAGCACTAGCTGAGTGAATATTCTCTAAATATTTGTTATGTCTCTCTCTTTCTCTCTCTCTCTTCCCTCTCTCTGTCATTCTCTTTCTCCTTTGTCTCTCTCTCTCTTTCTCTGTCTCTCTGTCTCTTTCCCCCTCTCTGTCCCCCTCTCTGTCTCTCTCTTTGTCTTTCCTATCTCTCTCTCTCATTCTCTCATCACCCCCCCCCCCCCCCCCCCCCCCCTCTCTCTCTCTCAGCTGGCTGCTGGTGTGAAGTTGCCCCGCGATGGCGTCTGGACCGGGGTCGTCGCCGATGGCCCAGTCCAGCATGTCCAGCAGCAGCACTGACTCACTCTTCCGGAAGCCCAGAGATCTGGCCACTTCCTCCAGATACTACCGGCCTCCCCGCTCACTTCCTGACGTCTGCCCCAAGGAGCCCACCGGTGAGGACCTGCTGGTCTTTCTGAGCCCAGACCTGTTTGAAGTCTGGTTTTAGACTGGACTGCTGGATTTATCATACTGGGCTGATTTTGAAGCTAGTTTTGTATGTACAGGCTGGAAGTTGATGGATGGAGTTTTAAAAACAGGCTATTAGTGGTGTTACTGATAAATACCTGGAGGCTATTAGTGGTGTTTCTGATAAATACATAGGGGGTGTTAAAGGTGTTTCTGATAAATACCTGAGGGGTATTAGTAGTGTTTCTGATAAATACCTAGGGGGTATTAGTGGTGTTTCTGATACATACCTAGGGGGTATTAGTGGTGTTTCTGATACATACCTAGGGGGTATTAGTAGTGTTTCTAATAAATACCTGGGGGTTATTAAAGGTGTTTCTGATAAATACCTGAGGGGTATTAGTAGTGTTTCTGATAAATACCTGGGGGTTATTAAAGGTGTTTCTGATAAATACCTAGGGGGTATTAGTGGTGTTTCTGATACATACCTAGGGGGTATTAGTGGTGTTTCTGATACATACCTAGGGGGTATTAGTAGTGTTTCTAATAAATACCTGGGGGTTATTAAAGGTGTTTCTGATAAATACCTAGGGGGTATTAAAGGTGTTTCTGATAAATACCTGGAGGGTGTTAGTGGTGTTTCTGATATATACCTATGGGGTATTAGTGGTGTTTCTGATAAATACCTGGAGGGTGTTAGTGGTGTTTCTGATATATACCTAGGGGGTATTAGTGGTGTTTCTGATAAATACCTAGGGGGTATTAGTGGTGTTTCTGATACATACCTGGGGGGTATTAGAGGTGTTTCTGATACATACCTAGGGGGTATTAGTGGTGTTTCTGATACATACCTAGGGGGTATTAGTGGTGTTTCTGATACATACCTAAGGGGTATTAGTGGTGTTTCTGATACATACCTAGGGGGTATTAGTGGTGTTTCTGATACATACCTAAGGGGTATTAGTGGTGTTTCTGATACATACCTATGGGGTATTAGTGGTGTTTCTGATACATACCTATGGGGTATTAGTGGTGTTTCTGATAAATATCTATGAGGTATTAGTGGTGTTTCTGATACATACCTAGGGGGTATTAGTGGTGTTTCTGATACATACCTATGGGGTATTAGTGATGTTTCTGATACATACCTAGGGGGTATTAGTGGTGTTTCTGATACATACCTAGGGGGTATTAGTGGTGTTTCTTATACATACCTAGGGAGTATTAGTGGTGTTTCTGATACATACCTAGGGGGTATTAGTGGTGTTTCTGATACATACCTAGGGGGTATTAGTGGTGTTTCTGATACATACCTAGGGGGTATTAGTGGTGTTTCTGATAAATACCTAGGGGGTATTAGTGGTGTTTCTGATACATACCTAGGGGGTATTAGTGGTGTTTCTGATACATACCTAGGGGGTATTAGTGGTGTTTCTGATACATACCTAGGGGGTATTAGTGGTGTTTCTGATACATACCTAGGGGGTATTAGTGGTGTTTCTGATACATACCTAGGGGGTATTAGTGGTGTTTCTGATACATACCTAGGGGGTATTAGTGGTGTTTCTGATAAATACCTAGGGGGTATTAGTGGTGTTTCTGATACATACCTGGGGGGTATTAGTGGTGTTTCTGATAAATACCTAGGGGGTATTCGTGGTGTTTCTGATACATACCTATGGGGTATTAGGGGCAGTTGGAGTGACAGTGTTGGTGCTGTTATTAGCATAACGTGTTGATGTCAGGATTCTTTCCACTGGGGCAGCTGTTTGTGGTCTTACTGTGCTCTGAACTCCATCGCAGGGGATGCTCGGGGGCTGTGCGAGGGTCCGTCGGTGGTGGCGGATCAGCACCGGTGGACGGTGTATAACTCTAAAGTGAACCTGCCGGCCGCCCTGAACGACCCGCGGCTCGCCAAGCGCGAGTCCGACTTCTTCACTAAGACCTGGGGGCTGGACTTCACCGAGACGGAGGTGATGCCCTCGTTCTACCTGCCCACCATAACGGCCGAGCACTTCAGCGGCTACCTGCAGGAGACCGCTCAGGTGAGGCAGACGCTTGAACACTGAGAGAAGAACCTGAGAGACACCTGCAGTGTCAGGACCATGTCTCTGTGGTCACTAGGGTGTAGATTAATGCTAATTATAAAGATCGATCTCGGGTTTATACGAATCGATATCGGATTATTCAAATAAAGATCGATTTTAATCAAAAAAACTATTTTTTAAACACACCCCTAATAGAGGTACCGGTATTGTAGTAAATATGATGAAAGTTGAACTCGCTCTCATACGACTCTATAAATCTTCATAACTCAGCTACGATAGCTCAGCATAACCACAGAACTTAGCCAGTGAAGCTAATGTTAGCTAACAGCTAAAGCAGGCTCAGTAACTGAGCTTACCTGGTTTACCTCCACGTACACAGAGGCTCTTGAACTCCTCTCACTGGTTTCTTACACGCCCATATTGTTAAACAGCGCCAGTCGTGGTGGAAGCCTACGTCCCATAGCTGTGATAATCTGAGACGTGAAATGATCTACAGTGACGGAGTGTTCATTTAAAAGAAGAAAAGTGAATAACTCGTGTTTAATGCTCTGTTTCTTTTGTTTGTTTGTTTGTTTGTTTGTTGTGTTTTGCAGAGGGAGAAAATCCACGAGAGGTGTAAAAACATCTGCCCCAGTAAAGACGACCTCTCTGGGCCCAACCTCACCAACAACCACGGTGCGCAGCAGTGTGTTCTAACGTTTAAGAGAAGCTCTTTCAGGAGCCGTGTGAGCTGCACATCTAACAGCAGTGTGGTTAATTAATACATCTCAGTGTTTAACTTAGTAATTTAGTAATAAGTAATTAAACAAAGTTAATCATATAGAATAACATTTAATATACGTTTAATTTACGTTTCCTTAGATACATGCCTTAAATCAATATTGTGGCTGAATATACTGTGTGTACTTCATGTGATTGTTATTATTATTAGTAGTAGTAATAGTAGAAGTAGAAATAGTAGTAGTAGTAGTAATAGTAATAGTAGAAATAGTAGTAGTAGTAGTAGTAATAATAGTAATAGTAGTAATAGTAATAGTAATAATAGTAATAGTGGTAGTAGTAATGCTAGTAGTAGTAATAGTAGTAGTAGTAGTAGTAGTAGTAGTAATAATAGTAATAGTAGTAATAGTAATAGTAATAATAGTAATAGTGGTAGTAGTAATGCTAGTAGTAGTAATAGTAGTAGTAGTAGTAGTAATAATAGTAATAGTAGTAATAGTAATAGTAATAATAGTAATAGTGGTAGTAGTAATGCTAGTAGTAGTAATAGTAGTAGTAGTAGTAGAAATAGTAGTAGTAATAGTAATAGTAATAATAGTGGTAGTAGTAATGCTAGTAGTAGTAATAGTAGTAGTAGTAGTAGAAATAGTAATAGTAGTAATAGTAATAGTGGTAGTAGTAATGCTAGTAGTAGTAATAGTAGTAGTAGTAGTAGTAATAGTAATAGTAGTAATAGTAATAGTGGTAGTAGTAATGCTAGTAGTAGTAATAGTAGTAGTAGTAGTAGTAATAGTAATAGTAGTAATAGTAATGCTAGTAGTAGTAATAGTAGTAGAAGTAGTAGAAATAGTAATAGTAGTAGAAGTAGTAGAAATAGTAATAGTAATAGTAGTAGTAGTAGTAGAAATAGTAATAGTAGTAATAGTAATAGTGGTAGTAGTAATGCTAGTAGTAGTAATAGTAGTAATAGTGGTAGTAGTAGTAGTAGTAGTAATAGTAGTAATAGTAGTAGTAGTAGTAATAATAGTAATAGTAGTAATAGTAGTAGTAGTAGTAATAGTAGTAGAAGTAGTAGAAATAGTAATAGTAATAGTAGTAGAAGTAGTAGAAATAGTAATAGTAATAGTAGTAGTAGTAGTAGAAATAGTAATAGTAGTAATAGTAATAGTGGTAGTAGTAGTGCTAGTAGTAGTAATAGTAATAGTGGTAGTAGTAGTAGTAATAGTAATAGTAGTAATAGTAGTAGTAGTAGTAATAGTAGTAGAAGTAGTAGAAATAGTAATAGTAATAGTGGTAGTAGTAGTAGAAATAGTAATAGTAATAGTAGTAGTAGTAGTAGAAATAGTAATAGTAGTAATAGTAATAGTGGTAGTAGTAGTGCTAGTAGTAGTAATAGTAGTAATAGTGGTAGTAGTAGTAGTAATAGTAATAGTAGTAATAGTAGTAGTAGTAGTAATAGTAGTAGAAGTAGTAGAAATAGTAATAGTAATAGTAGTAGTAGTAGTAGAAATAGTAATAGTAGTAATAGTAATAGTGGTAGTAGTAATGCTAGTAGTAGTAATAGTAATAGTGGTAGTAGTAGTAGTAATAGTAATAGTAGTAATAGTAATAGTGGTAGTAGTAATGCTAGTAGTAGTAATAGTAATAGTGGTAGTAGTAATAGTAATAGTGGTAGTAGTAGTAATAGTAATAGTAGTAATAGTAGTAGTAGTAGTAATAGTAGTAGAAGTAGTAGAAATAGTAATAGTAATAGTGGTAGTAGTAGTAGTAATAGTGGTAGTAATAGTGGTAGAAGTAGTGGTGGTGATAGGCTTTAGTGGTGGTGGTGGGCTGTAGTGGTGGTGGTGGGCTGTAGTGGTGGTGATGGGCTGTAGTGGTAGTGATGGGCTGTAGTAGTGGTGGTGATGGGCTGTAGTGGTGGTGGTGGGCTGTAGTGGTGGTGATGGGCTGTAGTGGTAGTGATGGGCTGTTGTAGTGGTGGTGATGGGCTGTAGTGGTGGTGATGGGCTGTAGTGGTGGTGATGGGCTGTAGTAGTGGTAGTGATGGGCTGTAGTAGTGGTGGTGATGGGCTGTAGTAGTTGTGGTGATGGGCTGTAGTAGTGATAGTGGGCTGTAGTAGTGGTGATGGGCTGTAGTGGTAGTGATGGGCTGTAGTGGTGGTGGTGGGCTGTAGTGGTGATGATGGGCTGTAGTGGTGATGATGGGCTGTAGTGGTGATGGGCTGTAGTGGTGGTGGTGGGCTGTAGTGGTGGTGGTGGGCTGTAGTGGTGGTGGTGGGCTGTAGTGGTGGTGATGGGCTGTAGTGGTGGTGGTGGGCTGTAGTGGTAGTGGTGGGCTGTAGTGGTGGTGGTGGGCTGTAGTGGTGGTGGTGGGCTGTAGTGGTAGTGGTGGGCTGTAGTGGTAGTGGTGGGCTGTAGTGGTGATGATGATTGTAATGTATGGAGTCTGTGAGATGCTAAAGGACGTCTGTTCTTTTAGATAAAGCCAAAGAGGAGCTTGAACAGGTGCCCAAGGTAAGAGCTGAGATATCCGTCCATCCTTCTGTTCATCCATCCATATAGCTGTGTGTGTCTATCTGTCCATCATTCCATCTGTCAATCCCCAACTTATATGTTCGTCCATCCATCTTTCTCTCCTTCTGTCTCTCTTATCTGTTCACTTTTCAATCCGTCTTTCTTTCAGTCCAATCCTTCATATTTTTGTCCATCTATCTGTCTATCTATCTATCTCTCTGTTTGTCTGTATGTCCATCTATTAATACCTCAGTGTCTGTCCACTCTTCTGTTCACCAATACATTTTCTATGTGTCCGTCCATCTATCATCTCTTTCTCCATCTATCAGTGTCTCCATCTGTGAATTTCCAACTTTCCCTCAGTCTGTTCGTCTGTCCATATTTCTGTTTATATGTTCTTCAGTCCATCTTTCTGTTCATTCATCCAGATAGCTGAGTGTGTCTATCCATCCATTCCATCTGTCAGTCCGTTTTCCATCAATCACTATCTGTCAGTCCCCAACTTGTATGTTTGTCCGTTCTCCCGTCCATCTTTCTCTTTGTTTCTTTATACATTCATCTTTGTCTGTCTGTGGTCCATCCATCTTTCTCTCCCTCTGTCTGTCTTATCTGTTCACTTGTCAATCCATGTTTCTTTCAATACTTCTGACTTTCATATGTATGTCTGTCCATCCGTATATCCGTCCATTAATACCTCAGCGTCTGTCCACTCTTCTGTTCACCAATGCATTTTCTCTTCATCCTTCTATGCGTACGTCCCTCTATCAGTGTCTCCATCTGTGAATCTCCAGCTTTTCCTTCAGTCTGTTCATCTGTCCATATGTTTGTCCATTCATATATCCGTCCATCTGTCCATTCGTGTCTGCTTGTCCGTCCTCAGTCCATTTTATGCAAATGTGTGTTTTTCCTCCATCAGATTTTTATGCGGCCGGACTTTGTGCTGAACGATCCCACCACCTTCAATGCTGTGTTACCGTGGACACACTTCAGCGTTGCCGGGGGAAAGAACAGCCGGGATGGTGCATCGTCACGGTTATTGCAGGAGAAGGTATTTAGAAGTTCACTGATGTCTAAATGTTTCATTATCCAGCAGTTTAGTTTCTGCACCTGTTTAGTTTTCACGGCATGAGGTTCTGCACCTGTTCAGTTTTACCGTATGACGTTCTACGGCCTGTTCAGTTTCACCGCATGACGTTCTGCGCCTGTTTAGTTTTCACCGCATGACATTCTGCGCCTGTTCAGTTTTACCGCATGACGTTCTACGTCTGTTCAATTTTACCGTATGACGTTCTACACCTGTTCAGTTTTACCGTATGACGTTCTACGCCTGTTCAATTTTACTATATGACGTTCTACACCTGTTCAGTTTTACCATATGACGTTCTACACCTGTTCAGTTTTACCATATGACGTTCTACACCTGTTCAGTTTTATCATATGACGTTCTACGGCTGTTAAATTTTACTGTATGACGTTCTACACCTGTTCAGTTTTAACCGTATGATGTTCTACACCTCTTCAGTTTTACCATATGACGTTCTACACCAGTTTTACCATATGACGTTCTACACCAGTTTTATCATATGACGTTCTATGCCTGTAAAATTTTACTGTATGACGTTCTACACCTGTTCAGTTTTACCGCATGACGTTCTGCGCCTGTTCAGTTTTACCGCAT
>CM038722.1:32718953-32731453 GCA_021613375.1 Megaleporinus macrocephalus | reverse complement strand
GATCTCTAGTATTCTGATCTCTAGTATTCTGATCTCTAGTATTCGTAATACACAAGGCTACAATATGCAAGTGAGACTAATCACATTGTTTGTTTACTGTGTGCTGTGAGCGTCCTGACCAATCCAAGTTTTTTCTGTGGGGCTTTGAATGAATCCCTGTGAACCAACAGCTGTACATTACTTTAGTTCTAACTAATAATGGCTTCATGTTTGGTAGGTCCGTTGCAGTTACAGTACATGATGATGCCAGTATATATTGAGTGCTCTTTTATTTGTTAAACCAAGATTGTTGAGAGAGAACATATGATGCACTGAGTCGATTCCTAACGAGTCGTAACTGAGTAGTCACTGTGAACTGTTGCAAACCCAACACCGCAGTGAAAGCTCCCTCAGTAAGACCTCTCTGCTCTTACTCTCAGTACCCAGACTCCAGAACAGTGTTCTTTGTTTCCTCCTTCCAGTGTGTGTTGAGGTCCGTGTCTCAGATCGAGGATATTGACACAGATGCCGTTGTGAGGTGAGTAGATCTCCGGAGATGAGACTGGTTCTTCTACCAGTAACACGTTTGCAGTTTGAGTGAAGAGTCTGTTGTACACGTTTCTGATTAGACTCTATGTTTCTGTGTTGCAGGCTCCAGGATCAGATGCGGTTGATGACGTTCGCTCAGTGGTTCGAGCTGCTGCAGAACGTCTTCGAGCATTTTGTGCTCTTCCTCACGAGGATCAAGGTACCGTAGCTACGTTTAAACTCATTCACACACAGATCGAGCTCTCCAGCTCTTTAAATAAAAACTCTGACATCATATCGTTTACTACCTGTTTTATTTCACGGGGCATGAAGGACCAGGTGGTTTATCTTTGCTCAGCAGTTTGTGGTTGAAGGTTTAATCGTGTTTAGAATTGATATTCGCTTCAGTCTTTCTTTCAACAAGTTCTTCTCTATGCTCATTACCACAAAGTTAGATTCAAAATAATTTCTAACTCCACCGTTCAAATGGGAGTAAACAAAGCTGGGAAGCTTTTCTGCTTGTTCAGGACTGTGTGAACGTTTCAGAGACGGTGGCAGCAACATAAACAACGCCACCGCGAGTGATGGGCTTTTTCTCTTTTCTAAGCTTTTATTTTCTGGCAGAAACTTGGTATCAAACTACTGAGGTCCACAGCCTGCAGCTCAAAGTCGTCTGCAGCGAAGTGTTGCTCTGATTTTGATACTGGCTTACTTGAGGGGATTCTGATACCTATCACAGATACTGTAGAGCAGTTTTATACATGCCCACCCCATGATGTGAACGTGCACACCAGTAGATTCATAGGCTGGGTGTGTAGTTAACAGTAGTGGGTGATTGACCAGTAGTGGGGTATTACTACCTTAGTGGAACAGGTTTCAATGGTGCAGGGAGCGCAAATCTTGGGCTGTGGACAATGTGAAACATGTATTGTTCTCTGATGATCCACCTTTACTGTTTTCCCCACATCCGGGAGAGTTATGGTATGGAGAGTGAAGCATGGGGGTGGATCAGTGATGATTTGGGCTGCCATATCATGACATTCCCTTGGCCCAATACTTGTGCTAGATGGGCGCGCCACTGCCGAGGACTACCGTACCATTCTGGAGGACCATGTGCATCCAATGCTTCAAACATTGTATCCTGAAGGCGGTGCTTTGATTGGTTTGATGAACATGAAAGTGAAGTTGAACATCTCCCATGACCTGCACAGTCACCAGATCTAAATATTATTGATCCACTTTGGGGTGTTTTGGAGGAGCGAGTCAGGAAACGTTTTCCTCCACCAGCATCACGTAGTGACCTGAACACTGTCCTGCAAGAAGAATGTCTTAAAATTCCTCTGACCACTGTGCAGGACTGGTATATGTCATTCCCAAAACCAATTGACGCTGTATTGGCCGCAAAAGGAGACCCTACACCATACAAATAAATTATTGTGGACTAAAACCAGGTGTTTCAGTTTCATTGTCCATCCCCTGTATATACATATGAGAAGCGTTTAAGATTAGGTATCGTTAATAGATAGATCATTTTATTGATCGCAGAGGGAAATTTGAGATCTCCGCATTTAACCCATCTGTGCAGTGAAACACTAACATATATATACACACACACTAGCAAACAGACACACTAGGGGGCAGTTAGCACACTTGCCCGGAGCGGTGGGCAACCCTACTACAGCGCAGTCAGGGGTTAGGTGCCTTGCTCAAGGGCACCTCAGTCATGTCCTGTCGGTTCATGGGATCAAACCTTCAACCTTCTTGTCACAAGGCTGGTTCCCTACCCTCCATAACTGCCCCAAAGTGCTAGCAACGTTACGCTCAACGTGGGGCGTAATACAGCTACCTAGAATCGCCCAGAACTTATCACAACCTTCCTTGTAATGAGAACGAGAAGAGGAAACTTCTGCAGGTGATGGTTCTTAAACGAGTTAAATCTTTGGTGCCAGTGGATTCTAACGTTGGTTCCTACCAGCAGAAGCCAAGTCCTTCACAGATACGCTTGATGTAGTCTGCAGGTTTTATAGGGTGCGAAGTCACAACTTGAGCTTTCAGTTTCAGGTTTCATGGAGCTCCTGCTGTCAGCGCTCTGTGGAAAGTTTTGCCTACATGACGCTCATCCTGCTTGTTTACTTAATCACCGACGTTTTCTTTTCCTGCTCTCTCAAACTCATCAGCCATTTCCTCTCCTACTTTACAGAAGCCTGAGCTGGTTCCCACTGCTCCTCTGATGGGACTTCAGCAGATTTCTGGTCTCTATATTCACTGATACATACAGTAGTCCATTTTATTTCTTGTTGTATTTGAACTTGTCTGTTGTCTGGTGAGGTTGACAGCTTCTCCTTTTTGAGTCTGGTTCCTCTCAGGGTTCTTCCTCTTGATCTGACTTGATAGAGTTGCTTTGGCGATATCTGTTGCAAAGGGTACATATAAATAAACCTTGACTTGACTTGATCTTTGCTTTAGCTTGGCTGCCAGAAAAAACAGCGAACATCTGTTCATAGCAAGAAACAACCCATCAAACCCCTCGGGACCCAATAACATTAGCTAGAGCCAACATTAGAGCCCAAATTATAAGAATTGCACCTCATCTGCTCAACTGCACCCATTTCCTCCCGTCTTTCTCTTCACGAGAAAGGTGTTTGATGGATGACTCAGTAGTTTTTCAGACTCAAACAAGAAGAAACCCAGAACTGCACCAGTCAGGAGCTTCAGCTGACTCAACAGAGGCTTTGACCCACAAGTGTGAACAAGCTGATTGGGCTGGAAAGATTGTATACCCAGTTCAAGGCCTCAGTAAAGAAGGAAGCAATGGTGAAACTCTTCGGGCTTCATGATCGTGGTTAAGTTTTGGGGTCTGCAGGCGCGTTTGGAGTCAGGACTAGGAATTACGCCAGACTTAACAGAGCCTCCTTGAGCTGATTGATCAAACTGGGCAGGTGTAATCTGCATTGTAAGTGATGGGGATTGAAATGGCCTTATATAAACAGGCATGTTGTCTTGATGAGCGTATGTAGGTGTGGTGTATCTTTATAAACAGAACCCTACAGAACCCTACAGAACCCTACAGAGTGCCTTGGCACGTCTGTGTAACCGTTTGGCGCTCTGTGTTTTCAGGCCACCCTCAGCGTGATCCGGAACGTCGTTCTGGAAGTCCTGGACAGTTGCCAGAGAAGCCGCCTGGCCGACATGTCCTCTGCGGTCGCAGACGGAGCCTGCAACGAAGACGAGGACGAGGAGGATTCCGGGGGCTCGGGTCTTCGTCCCGGAGAGGCGGAGCTGGCGTACCTCACGCACGAGGGGCTGTTCATCAGCGACGCGCTAACCGAAGCCGAGCGGCGCAACAGCGCAGCCGCGCAGGCGAAGACTCAGACGCGGGGGGAGACTTCCGGAAGCGACTCTGCCTCAGGAACCACCGAGTCGTCCTCCAGCAGAGAGCAGACATCCAACACTACCTCCTCCCTGCCCACAGGGGGCACCACCTCAATGTGAGTCCCTGTGGTTCTGGACAGGCTTGTGTTTTATCCACACAGCAGTGAAAGTCTAGTGGGCTTAGGAGGTGGTGTGTTCATGTAGTCGGCAGAGGTTCTCCTTCGTCCTGTAGAGAAACTTGTGCTTGTGTCTTTAGTTTATTAACCGAATGTCTTTGGATCCTCTACATTTTGGGGTAATTGAGGAGTCAAAATGCAAATATTTGATGCGGTCTTGAGTGACCAATCACATTTAGCCTCTGAATGTAGTCGACGTGTTCAGTCTCTGACGTTTACTTCTTTAGTTTTGTGCTGGAGCTACGAGACTAACGCTGGTCCGCTGCTCTGACAACGTACTGCGACGTATCCCATTCATTTTCTATGGGAAGCGTTGGTTCTGTCAGACGCGGCCGTGCAGTGCATCATGGGTCCGGCGCGTCAAGATCAGTAGAAGCGATGGGACGAAAAGTTGAGCGAACTTTATGCAAATGAATCCGACCAACGCAATGCGTCTACCCAATGAGAAGAGGGCGGGTCTTCACTTGATGAGTGTCCTCAACGTATGAATCATTCGTTCCATATTCAGAACTAAATTAAAACCCCCTCTTTTATATTTACATCTGATTCAAATATACAAAAACGATGTAAATATGGTATGAAATAGCCGATGTTTAATGTAAGGGAGCTATCAGTAGGGTTCCTGCAGGGTCTAAAATTCAAAACTTTAAATTTAAGGCCTTAAAAAGATTTATAAATGGCCAGATTTTTATCCAAGGTCTTAAATTTAATTTAGTCAAGTCTTAAATTCTTACTATTGTTAATTCCCAAGAAGTGTCGCCCTAATCGGAAGTTAGCTTGGTAGATATCTACCGCCTCAGTCACCAGCGTAACGTCTCTGGAGTTCATTCTACTTTGTAAACATGAGAAAGTGTGTTTTCAGTGAGGCTTGGCTTGATAACAGCAATTTCTGTAGTTGATTGAGGCTCCATGCAAACTATGCAAGAAGACAGTGCAGTTAGAGAGCTTAGGTGTGAAGGCGCTCAAATCTCACGCCAAGGTGGAGAAACACCAGCTTTGGGTTACATTCGGATCCAGTAAACAAAACTCTGAGGTGCTTTGGGTTCTTCACTCAGTTCCAAAACATCTGTTGTATAACAGTAGAACAGCAGAACTTCTGGGATCCTGAAATGTTTCTGATAGTGTGTCGTGTTGGTCTTCTAGTTCACTGAGAATGATCTTAAAGTCTTTAGAACGTCAGAAACCACAGCAGGTCTATCAGAGATCACTGAACACCTTGACGTTGGTGATGTACGCCTGCAATCAGCACTAAATAGTGCACCTAAGTGTCCATGGCCTCGCAGCTCCAGTGCAAAGCCGTGTAGTAGCTGGACTACATTTGGAACAATGAGGGGAAATTAAAATTTGATTTGTTTTGGTTTAATGTTGATGTTTTGTTTTTTAATTATCTGCTTGCTCCCGCCCTCTCCCTCACAGTGAGGACTTGATGCCATCTGATTTGGAGCTGGGCCGAGTGGCCAACAACATCCAGGAGCTTCTCTACACCGCCTCAGATATCAGCCACGACCGCTGTGTTAAAGTCCTGCTGGCTAAAGCTAAGGTACATACGCACTTCATTTAATACTCAGTCTAAACAGCCTCTGAGGACAAGTTCATTACATAAGCTTCACATATACGTCTACGCAGAAGATCAACACCTAAAGAAAGACTAGAAAATACGTGAATAATATAAAAGTGGATGGTGAGAAGCAGCAAGTGCGACTAACTTCTAGAACTGAACTTTTAGAATATATATATATATATATATATATATATATATATATATATATATATAGGCTCTGTCTTAAACCCTAGTGAGTGTGTAAGTAGGCTGTCTAGGTAGTGAGTGTGTAAGTATCAGTGTTCTCTCCTCATCTCTCCTCATAAACAGATTACTGAGACGCTCTAGTTAGAGAGAGACTGCGTCACGGCTTGTTCCCACCACTACAGCACGCCACCGGTGGTTTAGCTGGTTGCTAAGCTACCGGCCGGCATCCAAAACAATAGCCCCAGGCTTAAAAATCTGCTAGCATAAATGCTAATGTCTGGAGTATAAAAGTGTAAATGGTGAAGGACTCGTTACAGAGTTGATAATAAAAAACTGTTTTGTGTGGTTATATGACCAGAAACACATTAAAACTCCAGAGAATCAAAATAACTCACATTTTAAAACCACTTCACTGCTCGTAGATCAGCCTGTGTTGCATCATGGGATTGTCTTAGAGGCTGAGGAAGAGTTCAATACTTCTTTAAAATCAGGTGTAAATAAGGTTCCTCAGTAGACAGTATGTTTAAGGTATGTAAGAATTGGGACAGTCTACATGTCGGGAGTGCATACTATGATGTAAAATGCTGCCTATGTAGGAGATCAGTAGATTTTGTGAGACACACCCATAAATTATTAGTGTGCAGGGTAGTGTGTATCCACACTCACATGACAGGACTGTATATTTAAATGCTAATACTGGATACATACAGCAAATATATATATATATATATATATATATATATATATATATATATATATATATATATATATATATATATATATATATATAGAATGAAGATGTTCTCTCTCTGTCTGCAGGACGGCTCTCTGGAGCGTTTGAGTTCTGCGGAGTTTGTGCGCGTCAGCCGCGCGGTGGAGGCTTTCGTGAAGGAGACGGAGGCCCTGTGCTCCAGGCGCAGCGTCAGTCTGAGGGGGGCGCTGCAGAGCCAGGCCAACCGCTTCGTCCACCGCTTCCACGATGAGCGCAAAACCAAGCTGAGGTACGTGTCCAGGCATACACTGTGCAGCAAGCTTATACCTTTTGTCTACTGTGGCCTTTTTAAAAGAAACACCATGTAGGACCACCGTACAGGTTAGGTATGATTAGCTTTTTGTCTGCAATCTATAAAAAACAATCGTGACTGAACATCAGGCTGAAACCGTGTAGTTAGAACTGGTCAGCAGCTTTACATACGCAGTGGCACATACCAACATGCACGTGTAGCTGTTTGTGTGGATGTTTCCTGTGTTTCATAAAGTGTTTGGATTTTGTCTTTGCAGGTCTACAGTTTTATTATTATTATTATTAATATTGTTGTTGTTGTTGTTGTTGCTGATCAGTTTTTTTGAGGCCGATTCCAATCGTTGATCACCTTTCAGATACCGATCAAGGGCGGGGCTATATGCCACAGCAGGGCTACATGTAGTTATTAGTGCAAGCAAGTCATGAAACCTGGTCTAAACTGGTTTATTATCATTTTTAAGGAGCTCATATGAAACAGTATAATATTTATAACTAAATTAGAAGTTGGTGTATGTGGGAGTAAACCGCTTGATAAGCTCCAGAAGAGCCACATCTGAAAAGTATCTCTACTGTTTCTACCGAGAAGAGCTGCTTATCTAGAACTATAAACTCAATCACTCTGGCTGTGGTTCTTTAGCTCTCTGGCTGTTTCTGCTGCTGTTCTGTTGGTACCGGTCAGATCTGGTCTGTAGGTGTTCTGGGTTATTAGTTTGTGTTAGCTGTGTGTTCTAGCTCTGCTGTTTACTGATACTCACTGTGTTCAGCTGTGTGGTGTCTCTGAAGTGTGTATCAGATTAGTGTGTTAAATGTCTTTGTTTTGGTTGCCGTGAGAGACGCTAATTTTACAGATGTTATAAACTGTCCTGGATGAGTCTGACAGACGGACGATGTTTTCTTTCCTCACGTGCGGTGAATGTTTAAACTGTTCTTGTGAGGCTGCTGCTTTAGTCAGTCTGATGAAAGTTTCCACCTAGTGGTTCAGATAGGAACTGCAGGGAGCTGGCCGGAGGTCTCCTCTTCCTGGATGAAGTGCTAGGAAATACAGAAATTAGGCTCATTTGTTTAACGTCATCGAACGGCTCTCTGGATCAGCTATACCGATACATAGCCGATCGATTCTTCCATCTCTAATTTATTATTAATAATAGTAGTATTGTTGTTATTGTTCTTGTTAGTGTTGTTGTTGTGTTGTTGATGTTGTGTATTTAGTTGTGTGTTGATGTGTGTGCTCTGCAGTCTGCTGCTGGACACTGAGAGGTGGAAACAGGCCGAAGTCCCGGCTGAGTTTCAGCACCTGGTCGACTCCATCGCAGACGGACACATCACACTTCCTGAACGCAAACCTGCAGGTACACACACACACACACACACACACACACACACACTCACACACACTCAGTGTTATGTGCATACACATTTCCATGTTTAGGTGTAATTCTGAGGCCAGGTCTTCCCTGTATGGTGTTTTCTAGTCATTAAAGTGATCAGACTTAGAAGAACTACAGGTCTGATCCCTACAGGTCCTGAGGGAGGAGTTGTTGTTGTTGTTGTTGTTGTTGTTGTTGTTGTTGTTGTTGTTGTTGTGTGAGTTAATAATAAACAAGCCAGTCCAAACACTGAACATTGTTTTTGCATCACAGTATATTTTTGATAATATAACATAATTCATAACTTTGTTTGTGTTTATGTAATATTCACACTGATTCCAGAACAGAATAGTCACGCAGATCCAAAGCTTAAACTTAAACAGACGCTCTAAACAGAGTTATTTACTGTTCCTGAATCAGCATCAGCGTTAGTCCTCCGGGAGACGTGGCTGCCAGAGTACAGCTACTGCTCATTTTAAGGTGGGACGTCAGAAATCCTGACTCCCCCCCAATAAATACGTCTTAGAAATGAGCAGGTGAACAACTTCACCTTAAGGTTATTTCACACAAGTGTGGGAGAAAAACATGCCATTCGTTCATTCACTGGTTCATTGATTTATTGGTTCAGTTGTTATGGGATTGTTTCCTTCACATTGTATTATTATCTAATTATCTGTTGTATTATCGCTGTTGTGAACGGTGGACTACACTAATAGAGTTAAAGCACCTCTAACGCTAATGCACACGCTGCCCTAACACAAGCCTGTAGACGTAAACACTCATACCTTCATTATCTACAGCGTAAGCGTATCTGTCCTAATCTCATCGTAAACCTAATCACAGATCATATAAACAGAGTTTACTGCTCAGGCACGTTTCCGCACCAACGCCGAGGCTAATAAACCACCCTCCCATTTCCAGGTACGGAGGACAAGAAGCCCAGCGACTTCCTGCTGGTTGACGGGCAGAAGTATGCCGTCGTTGGGTGAGTTGATACTGTCCACACTAGGGTTGTGTATTGGCAAGAACCTGGTGATACAGTATGTATCCTGATGCAGCGCTCACGATTCAGTCTACTGTGATGTACTGCAATTATTGCAACTAAAGTGATATACAGTGATTTTTCAAATCCTACTATTAAAACACACCACTGTATGAACAGGTTTATCAGTACTTACAATAGCAATGGATTACAACACCCCCATCTAGTGGTCAGAGGTTTAAACACAACACTCACAACACTAATGTGATTCACTGTCTGCCAGGAATCTGTGTATAGATACTGTGTTTTCGAGGAATGATACAGTATCACAGTACATAATATCCTGATATTCAATATTTTATATTTTCTTACACCCCTAGTATGTAGTATTAGTAGTTGCAGCAGTGCGTCCTGTTGTCGTTTATGTATAAAGTGCTCCAGCACGTCTCGCGGGTTTGTTGTATTCTATGATCAGCTGTTAAGCAGCACCTTCTTTGTGTAGAGATTTAACAGAAACTAAATGATTGAATTAAATGAGCCCAACAGCAGTTGTTAGATTTTATAACATAGTCGACTATTAATTAATTCCCAACAGTCGTATAAGAGCCTCATACTCGTAAAAACTTTTTCAAAAGCTGCTTTTCCTGCTGTTCTCATTGTCAGGACGGTGCTGCTGCTGATCCGGATCTTTCTGGAATACTGCCAGTGCGTGAACGACATCCCGTCCATCACCACGGACATGCTCACGCGCCTCTCGGACCTCCTAAAGGTGAGTGCGTCTTGGATCGTTATTATTTTTTTCAGCTTTTGTTTGTGGAAAGTAACAAATAACACAGAATAAAAGAATAAACTTTGATCGTTTTTAATAAAAAATGCCCATTTTTGGTCAAACATAGCCAAAAATTTCTCTTTCTGGAAAAGTGATACGTGAAAAATATTAAAGCCAAAAATCAAATACCTGTTTGAGTCAATTGAATGAAAAAGAAAGTGTTTTTACCAAATGGATCTACAGTCGCGTTGGGTGTGAATAAGTGAACACGTCAAGGGTGTAGAATTAGCATGGACTGAGGTGACGCGTCCCCACCAATGTCCAGTAATTATTGAATTGTCCCCACCAATATCCAGTGTTTATTGAATCGTCCCCACCAATATCCAATAATTATTGAATCGTCCTCACCAATATCCAGTGTTTATTGAATCGTCCCCACCAATATCCAATAATTATTGAATCGTCCTCACCAATATCCAGTGATCATTGAGTCGTCCCCACCAATGTCCAGTGATTATTGAGTTGTCCCCACCAATATCCAGTGATTATTGAATTGTCCCCACCAATATCCAGTGTTTATTGAATTATCCCCACAAATATCCAGTGTTTATTGAATCGTCCACACCAATATCCAGTGTTTATTGAATCGTCCACACCAATATTCAGTGTTTATTGAATTGTCCCCACCAATATCCAGTGTTTATTGAATTGTCCACACCAATATTCAGTGTTTATTGAATTGTCCCCACCAATATCCAGTGATTATTGAATTGTCCACACCAATATCCAGTGTTTATTGAATTATCCCCACCAATATCCAGTGTTTATTGAATTGTCCCCACCAATATCCAGTGATTATTGAATCGTCCACACCAATATCCAGTGTTTATTGAATTGTCCCCACCAATATCCAGTGTTTATTGAATCGTCCCCACCAATATCCAGTGATTATTGAATCGTCCACACCAATATCCAGTGTTTATTGAATCGTCCCCACAAATGTCCAGTGATTATTGAATCGTCCCCACCAATGTCCAGTGATTATTAAATTGTCCCCACCAATATCCAGTGATTATTAAATTGTCCCCACCAATATCCATTGATTATTGAATTGTCCCCACCAATATCCAGTGTTTATTGAATCGTCCCCACCAATGTCCAGTGTTTATTGAATCGTCCCCACCAATGTCCAGTGTTTATTGAATCGTCCCCACCAATGTCCAGTGTTTATTAAATCGTCCCCACCAATGTCCAGTGTTTATTGAATCGTCCCCACCAATGTCCAGTGTTTATTAAATCGTCCCCACCAATGTCCAGTGTTTATTGAATTGTCCCCACCAATGTCCAGTGTTTATTGAATCGTCCCCACCAATTAAAACCCATCTGTCAACGTCTCATTAACCTAGAGGTGCAGAAAGGGTAAAATCTAGTTCTCCACCGGAGTCCTGCCTCTCCGTAACACATACGGCCAGTGTGATTGGCTGTGCCTTTCCCTGCTGCCACGTGAGACTCGAAAAGCGAGGGAGGACGGCAGCAAAAAACCTATTTTTAAAGAAAGAAGAATATTAGGTCCAGTTAGAGGAGATCTCCTCAGGCTGGTCTGGACCATCATCTTGTCTAACATGTGTTCTGGTTCAGTGATGTATCCTGTTTACTGAAGTCTCAGCATCTTATACCATCAACAACTGAAACACCAACACATCACACATACCGTTCAGTATATTTCAGTATATTTACTGTTTAAATACTGAACTGAATGATTGTTTTTTTATAATTTTAACTAAAAACAAGAGCTACATTAAAACTCTACATTGACTGTAGGTGTGAGTGTGTGTTGGCCATGTGATGGACTGGCAGCCTGTCCATGGTGTACCCTGCCTTCGCCCGATGACGCAGGGATTCCTCCCTCCGCCACCTACCCCCCACCCTCCACCCCTCCCGTGACCCCGACTAGCGGGATAAAGCACAAGATAAAGGATGGATGAATGAATATGAGACACGTGGCTACTTTTAATTAGCTCCCGGTCTCAGAACATATGAGATGTTGGTTTGGAGCTGTGTGTGAAGTATAAACATCTCTGTCTCGGTCCGTTCCTGGTTGAAAAGTCTCACTCGCTTTACTCTCCGACTGCTGCTTCTCATATGTGTGCGCAGCGCACTCCCGAATCTGCACAGATCTGATTGGCTGAGGAGAGCCTTTGGTGATTTTACTACACATGTGATTGGGCTGTGAGTTCACTGCGCCTCAAAGCCCGTATACCGTAAAGACAAGAAAAGCTACGGCTCTTAAAATAAACACAGTCAACTTGAAATCCTTCACAGTAGATTATCATCGTCTGGGTCTGGACCTGGACCTGGACCTGGACCGTCTATTAGTGACCTCTGCTCTACAGTGAACACACTTCTGTAGATTGTATCACACAATCACTGTTTATTTACTGAATTTCTCTTAAACTTCACACAACACAGCTTTTCACCGGCCGTGTTCAGACCTCTGTAGAGCGTGATATGAAAATATGCTCTCTCACTATGTGGGTCGTTGGAGGTGGTTTGGGC
>CM038722.1:32698953-32713953 GCA_021613375.1 Megaleporinus macrocephalus | reverse complement strand
TTACTCTAGTTCTAGTTCGATGTTCTACTGTAGTTCTAGTTGAGTCTTACTGTAGTTCTAGTTGAGTTCTAACTGTAGTTCTAGTTGTGTTCTAACTGTAGTCTAGTTGAGTTCTTACTGTAGTTCTAGTTGAAGTTCTTACTGTAGTTCTAGTTGAGTTCTAAATGTAGTTTCTAGTTGAGTTCTTACTGTAGTCTAGTTTGAGTTCTAACTGTAGTTCTAGTTGAGTTCTTACTCTAGTTCTAGTTGAGTTCTTACTGTAGTTCTAGTTGAGTTCTAACTGTAGTTCTAGTTGAGTTCTTACTGTAGTTCTAGTTGAGTTCTTACTGTAGTTCTAGTTGTGTTCTAACTGTAGTTCTAGTTGAGTTCTTACTGTAGTTCTAGTTGAGTTCTAACTGTAGTTCTAGTTGAGTTCTAACTCTAGGTCTAGTTGAGTTCTAACTGTAGTTCTAGTTGAGTTCTAACTCTAGTTCTAGTTGAGTTCTAACTCTAGGTCTAGTTGAGTTCTAACTGTAGTTCTAGTTGAGTTCTAACTGTAGTTCTAGTTGGGTTCTAACTCTAGTTCTAGTTGAGTTCTAACTGTAGTTCTAGTTGAGTTCTAAATGTAGTTCTAGTTGAGTTCTAACTGTAGTTCTAGTTGAGTTCTAACTGTAGTTCTAGTTGAGTTCTTACTGTAGTTCTAGTGTGTTTTCATAGAAAACATAAACAATATACATTATATACCTAATTATGTTTTTATTACTGCTCAGTTTAATGTTAGAAATGATCCTGATATACATATATATATATATGTGTGTGTGTGTGTGTGTGTGTGTGTGTGTGTGTGTGTGTGTGTGTGTGTGTAGGATTATAACGACCACATTGCTGAGATTTCGGCTAAGCTGGTGGCCATCATGGACGGTCTGTTTGAGAAAGTTCTGTCTAAGGTAAAACAAAACACAAGTGTTCCAAAAGAAATAGACACCACGCAGCTGAGCTCCATGGTTATAGTTACCATTAGCGCTGTGTACAGGCAAGAACCTGGTGATACAGTACGTGTCGTGATACAGCGGTCACGATTCATGACTGTGATACTGCAAGTAAAGTGATATAATGTGATTTTTCAAATCCTACTATTAAAAAACACCACTGTATGAACAGGTTTATCAATACTAACAATAGCACTGCACCCTTGTGCTGCTTGTTAATGTTGGAGTGGAGCTGAAAATAGATTACAACACCATCTAGTGGTCAGAGCTTTAAACACAACACACAATAATTCATCGTCTGTCATTCTATATTTCAGTATTTTCTCATATCGGGTCAGAAACCACATACTCAGGTCTATTAGAGATCACTGAATGGCTCCACACAGTCTAAGACGAGAGCCTAATGATTTACACCTGCGGTACACATCTCAGTGCTGATTGGTGGGGTATGAGCTTCCATCATTCGATGGCTGCGTTAAACAGTTTACAAATAAAGAAGCACACTTCAGACAAGTCTTTATACCTGCATAGTTCAGTGTTTGAGATGTAAACAGACTCATACAGAGTGGGTTTGGTGTGAATTGGTTGAGTGTAGAGATGTGTCTACAGTGGTGGTGATGGTAACCAGACAGTCTATAACACAGATATAGATTCTATTTAAAACCTCTAGCGAAGATACACTTACCTGAAGTGTGTATATTGGTTTTCGTTGGATACTGTTTGATGTACCCCTCCACCATAACATGTTTTAAAAATAGGTTTCAGGCCATTGTGGGGGCTTTTAGAGATGTATGTCTGGTTCCTATAGGACCACTAGGACTGGGTATTGACCAGAACCTGCTGATACACTATGTATCATTATAAGCTGGTTACGATTCAGTGTATTGTGATTGATATTGTGACAATGTCATAATGTAAAAAACTTTTGCTAATGTTAGCATTGCATTGCGCCTACTAGCATTGCTATGTAGCGGTTGGAGGTTTAAACTCAACACAAAGTGAGCCAGCGATCCTTACTCGAAACTATTTATCAGTAGGAGTGTAAGAAAATATAGAAAATTTCGAATATTGTGATATTATGTTTGGTGATACTGTATCGATTCTCAAAAACACAGTATCAATACACAGATTCTGACAGACGATGAATTATTGTGTGTTGTGTTTAAACCTCTGACCACTAGATGGCAGTGTTGTAATCCATTTTCAGCTCCACTCCAACATTAACAAGCAGCACAAGGGCGCAGTGCTATTGTAAACATTGATAAACCTGTTCATACAGTGGTGTGTTTTAATAGTAGGGTTTTAAAAAACACAATATATCACGTTGCTTTGCAGTATCACAATATATTGTGATATATTGAATCGTGACCGCTGTTTCACAATACGTATTGTATCACCAGGTTCTTGCCTATTTATCAGCAACACTGTGTTTTTGAGAATCATCGAAAAAAAATTAGCTGTTTTCTATATTTTCAATTATTTCTTAAAGTGGTCTCCTAAGAACAAAGTATCTGAAGGACTTTGTTTACGTCTTAACTGTTTATTAAATATATGACACGTCCTCTTCCCCCGTTGTAAGATGTTTTCTGATGCTTGTTGTTTCTCGCAGTATGAAGTGAAAGCGCCGATGCCGTCGCTGTGTTTCCGTAACGTCTGTAAACAAATGGCCAAGATGCACGAGGCTATCCATGAGCTCCTACCTGAGGAGCAGACGCAGGTACGCCTGTAAACACATGAACACGCGACCGCTCGGTACTCAGTTCTGTCCCTCTCACTCATACAGACACAGCTATGTGGCATCAGGATGTTTTCCTCAGCCTGTGTTTGTGTGTGTAGATGTTGTTTCTGCGGATCAACGCAAGCTTTAAGATGCACCTGAAGAGGCAGCTGTCTCGGCTGGGGGTCGTAAACGACGGCGGTCCTCAACACGGGTGGGTTTCAGCTCTGCTTCTCATATAAGACACGTGATCTGATGCCCACTGCGGGATAATTACATGATGTGTTCCTCTCACCTCTCCTTCTCCTTTCTGTTTAGAAATGAATTTACCCACATATGCACATACTTTCATTCTAACTGACTGCAGTAGTGTATAGTCAGAGACCACCCTTTATCTTATTCAGTGGAATGAGAAACTGGAGCAACTCAGGGTTCTCACAGTACCTACCTTTATAGATTTATAGATTTATAGTGATATTTTAAGTAATATTTTGTCTGTCAGGTAGATGTTCTCATGACCAAATGAGCAACAGGTGGGACATCCCTAATAACATGCAAGTAACGCAGCTCAGTGTTTACTTCTTTTTAGTTTTAGGTGAAATGTTTAGCTTTTAAAAGTTGACTGATGGACCAGAAACACAAAGCTACTCAGAGGTATGTAAGGACGGTCAGGTCCGCCTCAGTAACTGGCTGAATATACAGGAGGACTAAGTTAAACAATCTAAATCTAAGAACAATCTGTTTTTTTACTTTTCTGAAATGTAACTGGCACTTATAATAATTCACAACAAACACTGTGTTTAAAGTTTAAGATACAATTAAACATTTGAACAAAATATAATTCCATTATTAAAAGTAGGGCTGGGCGATATGGGAAAAAATCTTATCACGATAATTTTTTTCATATCAGTCGATATCGATATATATCACGATATAAATCAAATCACTATTTCTTTTTTACTTCGGGCTGAGGAAAGGACTCAAGTGGGGAGTTGGCTTAGCAATTCTGTTTTCGGTAGTTTTTTCAGTAGATTCTGCTGTTCCTGTTGTCTCTCAAAACATGGCTGGAACTTAATTCTATCGACTACATCTTATAGTTCTATCAAGGAAATGTTATTTTGTGATATATATATATATATATATATATATATATATCTCAACAACTATTTAATGGCTAACATAATAGGAGGGTTAAACATGCATACGAAATAAATACCAAATTAATAAGGCACTCTAAATTTGGGTATTGGGACAAAACCATGAGCTACAGTTTCTTAATAAGTTCACTAGAAACATTACCAGTGTTCTGTAATGCTAGTGCGCTTTAAAGCTGGTGTACAGAGTTTGAATAGTTTCATTCATGCGAGTGTTTATTAGTCAGGATATCATGAATTCCAGTCCGACTCTCTCTCCGAATACAGGCTGGTGGTGGTGGACGTGGCCTTCTACACGGAGAACGTTCAGGTACTGCGCTCGCTGGAGCGTTTGGACTTAAACATGCCAGAGATCTGGGAGCAGAAGAGGTGATGACCCTCGTTGAGGCCAGTAAGGGCCTTTCCACACCTCCTCTGTCACCATGGCGAACTGCCCCACCTTCTTCCTCCCTGAAGGAAATGGGGTCCGAGGCCCTGCAGGACGAAGGAAGTGAATGCACTTTGGGCGGGAAAAGAACCCAAACTATTGTTTGCAGATACTGAAGAAAACAAAAACTCTTTTTACCTCCTTATCCAGACGCCCGCCTGCGCTCCGGCAGCTTCCTGCCCCAGACAGGGTGCGCCTGGGACCGGCCCTGGAACTGAAAACGTTTGGTGGTGGAGGTGACTGTGGCGGTGGTGGCGTAAAACCTTAATTACGGAAGGGCGTAGCAGGGGGTCAGCCTTTGGGGGGACCAAATCAGGATAAGCTAAGTGGGGTTAAAGGAGTACTCTGGAGTTTTTCTGCCTGACCTCTGTTTATCAGTGTCTGCAGCGTACAGTCGATTACAGCTTAGGACAGTACAGAATACCTGTCCATACAAAACACACTTCAGTAGAAGCCAGTCAGCTGTTTCTTGAGAACATACCTACAAGAGAAGCGGTTGTTTGAATAATACTTACAATGGAAGGGAATGGGCAGTTACTTCAGTACCTACTTACAATAGAAGGCAATGAATGGTTGCTTCATTACCCACTTACACTAAAACCAATGATCAGTTGCTTCAGGACCTACTTACAATGGAAACCAATGGGTAGTTGCTTCAGTACCCACTGGCAGTAGTAGCCAATTGGCGGGTGTCTTAGTATCTCCTTACAATGGAAGGCAATGGGAACTTGTTTCAGTACCAACTTACACTAAAAACAATGGGCAGTTGCTTCAGGACCTACTTACAATGGAAACCAATGGGCTGTTGCTTCATGGCCTACTTGTAGTGAAAGCTAATGGACTAATGCCTCAGTATACTTCTGTTGTAAGCCAATGGACAGTTGCTTTAATACCTAGTTACAGTGGAAACCAATGGGAAGATGCTCAGGTACCTACTTACTATCGAAGCCAATGGGCAGTTGCTTTAATACCTAGTTACAATGGAAACCAATGGGAAGATGCTCCAGTACCTACTTACTATAGAAGCCAAAGGCCAGTTGCTTCAGGACCCTACTTATAGTGAAAGCCAATGGGCAGTTTCTTTAATACCTAGTTACAATGGAAACCAATGGGTAGTTGCTTCAGTACCTACTTTTAGTGGAAGCCAATGGGCTGATGCCTCAGTATACTTCTGTTGGAAGCCAATGGGCAGTGGCTTCAATACCTACTTACAATAGGAACCAATGGGCAGTTGCTGCAGTACTGACTTCTGGTGGAAGACATTAGACATGAGCTTCGGCACTTATTTTTTAAGACACATCAACAAGCAGTCTCTTGATATATTAGAACCCAGTGGGCAGTTTGTTATGAAGTCAGTGTGCAGGACAGTGTTAAGGACTGCTTATAATGGAAGCTGCTTCAGTATCTGTGTTTACAGCTGAACCCTGTGGTCAGTGGCTTTAGCATCAGCCCATTGGTGTCCATTGTAAATGAGTGTTTTGAGAGCAGGTGTTTTGTGGGTCACAGGGAGGAGGTTGTCGTGGTGATAGACCGTGTGCTACAGACGTGTCAGACAGAGGTCCTGTTGGAAAAGGCCGGTGTGCTCCTCTAACCGTACGGGGGGAACTCTACAGTGGGAACTTTTTCAGTTTTAATCAGTTTCGGGCTAAAGCTCAGTGCCTCCTCACGCGCTGCCAACCCAGCGCGACTCTCCACTCGTGTGCAATTCTGTCAGATGATTATTATTATTACTATTATTACTATTATTATTGTTATTAAATGAAACAATAAATTATGTTTTTGACGTTTATATATGAAGAAATTTCAGGTGTACGGAGCAGCCAATGTGAGCTGCTTGGTGGGTTTAAACCGTAGGACTGGATTAACTTATTTTGTTCTTATTTTCTACAGGCTGGTTGGTTTTAGTGGGTGTTCTGTTCTCTTATTGTCTTAAAACCTCGTGGCCGCTGAGGGGGAACTAGGTAATAGGAAGAGTTTTGAGCTGGACTGATTCAGAATGTGTGTCTGATATTTATCTAATCGTAGAAACGACCTTTCAACGGTCAGTTCCAGTATTTTTACAGAGGCTGAGATTCTGTATCACTTTCTAACCCGTTGCACTTGATTCGGTAACCGTGTATACGATTTCACCCCAATTCGATTGAATGAAGCTCTAAATGATTCAGTGAGTGAATCAGTATGAATCTCATGTTTCATTATGATTCTTTTTTGATTTGTTAAGGCACGATTCAGTGTGAATCAAGTTCATCCACCATTTGATTGGTTTCTGATTCCTTAGGAAACAATTCAATATGAATTCGGTTTCGACTCTTTAGGAAACGTTTCGGGACGCTTCATAACATCTCAAATTTCTCTTCAGTGTTCACTTCCAGTTTATCATGAAACCTTGACTTCCAGCGTGATTCGACTCAGTTTTGATTCTTCTGGAAATGATTCACTGCCTCCAAATCACTGCTATTTGGCTCAGCTTCTTTAGAAAGCCTGTTAATGTGTTGTAAAAGTTTAGATTCGATTCAGAGCATGATTCACTAAGAAGCGATTCAGTGCTTCATGAAAGCTCAAATTGATTCAATTCAGTGTCGATTCTCTGGGAAGTGTTTCAGTGCTTCATGAAAGCTCTAATTGATTCAGTTCAGTGTCGATTCTCTGGGAAGTGATTCAGTGCTTCATGAAAGCTCTAATTGATTCAATTCAGTGTCGATTCTCTGGGAAGTGATTCAGTGCTTCATGAAAGCTCAAATTGATTCAATTCAGTGTCGATTCTCTGGGAAGTGATTCAGTGGTTCATGAAAGCTCAAATTGATTCAATTCGGTGTCGATTCTCTGGGAAGTGATTCAGTGGTTCATGAAAGCTCAAATTGATTCAATTCAGTGTCGATTCTCTGGGAAGTGATTCAGTGCTTCATGAAAGCTCAAATTGATTCAATTCGGTGTCGATTCTCTGGGATTTGACTTGGATTCGGTTATTGCACGGTAGCGGAACAGACAAATAATACATAATACACATTTTGTTTGGCCAGCACGAGCGAATGTTTTACTAAACACTAAGAAGATCAGCTGGAGTCGATCCAAAATTCTGAATTTGATTCAGTTGAAACTTTTTCAGGCTATATGTGTTTTTACACACCTACTGGAATTAGGACTAGTTTTGAATTCCAGTGTTGACCGATATAAAACTCAGATCCGTCAGCAAAGATCAGATAAAACAGAGCTTCATTCCCCGTCTAGCTGTAAAATCCCAGCCAGCAGCTTCCCAGCGTTCCAGAGAGTGATGATAAAGCGAAGTGCTGTGTTTATGATGGTCCATGGTTGGAGATAAGGCTGCTTCGTTATTGTTCTATTGACCAAAAGTATTGTCTTTCGTTGGACTGTGTGTATTCAGCACAACACTGACTCACCTGGAGCTGTGATTGGTCAGGAAAACAAACACTGTGATTGGTCAGAGGCCTCACCTCCCATATACAAACAGCCTGATCAGCTTAAAGCCCTCGGCCCCCAGTATAAATCAAGTATCTCCATTTTTGTGATTTTCAGTTTTCTACCTGATCTGAACTCTACCGTCATCCTTCACGTTGTCCCAAAGTTTCGGGACGATTGGGCCAATAAGAACGCTCAAAACCTGCATCGAACAAAATACCTTCACATTGACTTGCATTGAAAGTGAACGCTTGTTTTGGTCTCTCCTGTAAAGTTAGCGTTTTGGAGATGCTTGATTTTCTTTGGACGGCCACGAAACCAAACCTCTGTCCTCAGCGTTCGAGTAACTAAACCACACTAACGAGTAAGCCAGGATCAAATCCACAGCGCGGATAAACCTGATCTGATGTCTTAACTGAAAGGGGAGCTCCACCAACTTTTTGAAATTTCTGGTTAAGATGTAATCAGAGTCTTTCAGAGTGGTTTAGTGCAAAGTGCTTCAAACTGCAGCTGTTCACAGTGGTGGTGAATAGAACCAGACGTCCACCTCTACAAGCTGTTCCATTGAACGGTTACGAATACACACTGCCTGATGTCTGCCATGTTGCTTCAAGGCTAGCTCATGCATTCATGGTGGAGAGGTACACACAGAGTGATATGTGCAGATATATATATATATATATTTATGGTGATGTGGGATAGTAAATACAACTGCTGTATTTGTGTTGTAGACATGTTGACCTCTGGTTCCATTCACCACCAGCTCTCAATGACTTTGTAGCCTTTTATTAATTTCAGAAAATCAATGAAACTCCTCAAGAAAAGCAAGTTAACCTGTTGGTCTGATATTTATATTTAATATTTATACGATATATTTATATTTAATAACAATGTAATACATTGGTTACTCTGTACTATTAGTATTGACCAGGTTAAGTTACTTTCTTTGAGTTAAAACATCAAATAAAGGCTGAGCGGGGTCTTGTTTTCTGCCCTGGTGGGTCACTGTAAAAGCATTAAACTGGGTAGACAGTGGCGCAGCTGTGTTCTCATCTCCTGTCGTTTGTCTTGCTGAGGTTTTGTTTATTTCCTGTTTTTGTTTGGTGTCATTTGTTTTGGCATTAAGAGATCCAGTGCATGTGTCAGGGGTCACCTGGGGTCAAACTGCAGTGCTGTCTCGTTCAAAAGTGCCTCCTTTTGGTTTCATATCAAAGATTCCTCACTCACGGCCGCCTGTGCGGGACGAGCGCAGTGGCCGCTTTGCTGCTGCTGGACAGAAGTGCAGTTCTGACAGGAGAGGGGATTTTTTGGGGGGGCATGCTGGATGTTTTAAAACAGGGGGACTGCAAAGTGACTTTAAATAAAGAGCCACTGTGTGGAAAGAAGTCCAGAGTGTCGAGTCTTTATTCGGTGTGTGCTCAGAGAGTTACCCGCTTACTGTTTTAGATGAATGCTGTATAGTAGCCGGTGGCTGTTGTGATGTTGCTGCTATTTACAGAAAATACCTGAACGTAACTACATCAAACTGTTATAGTTCCTCCAGTTTTCACATATTCTGCATAATTCAGCGGTTGAGATGTAGACAGAGCCATTCAGAGTGGCTTCCATGTGATTCCTTCACAATGGTGGTGATGGTAACCAGACGCCACCATCTCTACAACACCAATGTAGTTGTTATTTATACCACCAGTGAACCAACATGTCTTCTCAGTTTTATATCGTTGCTGTCTTTTTTTTTTTTTAATATATCATTTGAATGCACCAATGGACCAATAGAAATGCCCCAAACTAGCTTGGAAAAAATTCTGGTTCCATTGACTTACATTGAAAGTAAAGACTTTTTTGTCCTCTTTTGTCCTCTCTTATATTGGAGATATTGGACATGCTTGTTTTTCTTTGATCAGAGACGATATTTAATATTGATAATGGTAAAATTGTCATGAATCAGAATATATATATATATATATATATATATATATATATATATATATATATATATATATATATATATATGATATATAGATATACGGGGGACTATTATGCCTTAAAGGCGACCTTCACTGATTTTAAAGGGTTTTTTTGCATTATTTAATAGTTAAAATCTAAACACATGTAAACAGAGAGGTTTGGCATGAGAAACTGGGTTACTGAGTCAGAACTGTTCACAGTGGTGGTGAATGGAACCAGACGTCCACCTCTAGAAGCTTCCTCACAGAACCTTATTACAGTAAATGGTTATAAATACACTGACATTGCATTTTCTTTAATTATCTGTTAAATGTATCGAAATGTATCTAATTATATATAATTATTACTTTTAGATAGCAAATAAAATTCAATACATTTGTGTTGTAGACAAGGTGACCCCTGGTTCCATTCACCACCACTGTAAAGAAGTCTTTATAATCAACTATTTCTCTTAAAACCACTCGAAATTATTCAGTAACATCAGTGGGAGTCGATGATATTTAGTCCCCCGTTTATCCCGGTTCGAGAGCGATTGGGGACACAGCCGCCGGGACTTTTATTTTGTTGAGAGCTTTTATTTTGTATTTTTGTCGCTCCACGTTTGTGCTAGCGATGGCGCAGGGAAAGCATAAATTCAAAGCTCAGCGACCCGGCGGGGCCAAAAAGCAACAAAACAAACCCAAAGGACTCAAGAAAGGAGGTGAGACGGATTGCGGAGGCTGGAATATTTATTTTATTCACTCGAACCGTCGTTTTTTAAAGCAGGGAGTTAAAAAAGAGAGTGGTTTTGGTGTAACTGCTGTGCTAAGCTAAACTAAGCTAAGCTAAGATAAACACAGCCCTCAGGTCTGTTTATATCGGTGTATATATCAGATATTTAATTTGTTAGTTAGTATTTGAGCTATAAACATAATTATTTCAGTCATGTTTACTATATTAGGACACACTGAAGTTGACTTCTTATTCTAATTTTCCGTTCCACCTTAAATGAATGTAACCAGAATGTAACTGCTGCACCATTTAAGGTGGAACGGAAAATTAGAATGAGAAGTCAACTTCAGCTGAGTGAAAACCCTTTATTTTTGTTCTAAATCGTGTTTTTTCCCCACTCAGGGAGAATCATTGCACCCAAGAAAGCCAAAGTTGTTCAGCAACAGAAGCTTAAAAAGGCAAGTAATCAACAAAAACACTTACACTGATTTTTCTGACCCAGAACTAACTAACTAACTTACTAACTTCATTCTTTTATCTTGATTTTTATTACTCTATCAGCAATTATAATGCTCGGTGACATTGTAAATAAGGGTCTCCCTCATTGTACTCCCCAGTGAAAATAAAGGTTGATTGATTGATTGACATCCAGCCACATTCCTCCTTAAAGGAGCAGTATGTAAAATGTAGGGAGAGGATCTCTTAATAATTTACAATGTACTAATATACAGCATACAAAACTATGTTATTAGTGTATATAATTGTCTGTAACTACAAATGTTTATGTGCTGGTTAGCTTAAAATCAGTTCTATGTATCTACATAAGAGTGAGTCTTCCATACCAGTGGAGGTTGACATGTAGAGGGTGAGAGTTACACACAGCTCCTTTAAGTTGCTGTGTTTAAAGTGCTGTTACCTTAAATCCATGCTTATATATTATTTTTAGCATCATCCAGACCACCTTAAATAAGCCGCAGAGCATTTCTGTTGTGAAGGGCCCCTAATCCGAGACTTGGGAGCCGAGTTGACGTTTGATGTGTTCTGTCTGTGTGGATGTGTCCGCAGGATCTGGATGTGGCCATCAGGAACAAAATCGAGGAGGAGATCACTCAGAAGGCCAGCTCGACCTTACACAAGAAACTGAGCGTGCTGAAGACTCCGCCAGGAAAAGGGGCCGCAGGAGGACCCCCGAAACCTGGCGCGGCTGCTGGACCCTCCAAATAATACCATACTTGATATACGCACATACACATAGTTCTTAGAGTGAAATAAACAGTCCTGTACACTGCCCTGTGATTTCAGTTATGGCCACTAGGTGGCTGCTGTAGCTAAACCAGGCTTTGTGCATTGAAATTAAGGGGAACTTCACTGATTTTTAAAATTTCTGCGTAGTTGAATGTGGAATAGTTCTTAGAGTGGTGGTGAAAGGAACCAGGGGTCAAGGTGTGTATGATGCCATAAATATACTTTAAGGTTAAAATAGTGTTTGTTTATATATAGAGCTTTATATAGTCTCTGCATCATGAAATGTAAACACAATGTAAAGAACATGTCTCTTCAATTTATGCCCAAATCTGAAAACTATATAGAGAGATAAAACACACAAAATATAATTTTTTAAATGCTGTTCTGCTTCCCTGCCAAGAAGAAATATTAAAATAATCACAAACAAACGTCTCTGCATGTTCATAATTATTTCATGCCATTCTGTGAAGTACCTTATAGAGGTGTTAAAGGCTTCAGACATCTGGTTTCTGTCACCACCACTGTTAAAAACGAAGAAATTTTGAAACATTGGTGACATTTCCCTTTAAATAAATAAATACCCTGGTGTATATACCCTTACTCTCTGTGTCTCTGTAGTACAGCTGGTGACCACAGACAGCAGCGTTGGTACATCACTAGCAGAAGGCAGGGACTGGGCGCTGCTGAAGTGTTTATATGGTGTTTGTGAGGAATAAAGGCTTTTACCTGTAAGAGGGTAGAAAAACAGGTCTGGGTTTATAACGCAGCACGTTCAGCTGACGTGTTTACAGTCTGGAAGAAGTAGTGCAGCCCTGCGGTCGGGTTGAGAGAGATCAGGAGAATGTTCAGTTCAGTTCTTGGAGAAGCAGTGAGCTGTACGTCCTCCGGGCTGCTGTACGGTGACTCCTCTGTTTGCTTTGTACAGTTTCTAGAATAAACGTTACTCACTGGAACATAGTCTGAATGTGCCGAGTGTAGTTTGTTCATATGGCGCGCGGTATATGATCACCCAGAGACGTGTTTTCATATAAACATTAATGTTTTACATTCGTTATAATGTCCCTCCTTTCAGTTCACCAAGACCTTCAATTACTGTGAGTCTACATGAAGGTTGTGTGTGCACACTACATTCAAGAGTCCATTTTTTAAATATATATATATATATATGTGTGTGTGTGTGTGTGTGTTTGTTTATATCCAACCAGTCAATTAACTTAACTTTCAATGGAAGTCAATGAACCCAGAACTATTTCCAAGCTATTTTGGAGCATTTCTATTGGTTTGTTCATCATGAAATTCCCCCACAATGTTAACAGCAACTGCTGCATTTAATTAATTCAGAAAAATAGAAATCAATAAAAAAAATTAATACATGTGTTTCATTGTATAGGGACTATATATATATATATATATATAATCGACTGGTTTGAAGAATGTATAATGATAGGTATGTATGTGGGGGGGCAGATAGAAAGGCAGTGTATGGCGCCCCCACATGTTCAGAAGTGGATCTGGAAATACACAGTCTGTTGGAGTTGCAGGTTTTCTAGCAGCACTAGGACTACATCACTGGTTTTCTATGTATACCAGTGCTGTAGATACAGCCTTTTCCAGTATCCTCCAGTGAGCCGGCTAATCATGCTCAGCCTTCCAGTTCCAGGATGCTTTTGTTGTAAAACTACGCTGGCTCTGATTGGCTGGATAGAAATCTGAATGAGCCGAGTTAGCGTATTAAATGTGTTTCTGTTTCTTCCTCTTTTCTTCAGTGTGTCGTAGCTTTTTGTTTATGTAAATGTTTTGACTCAGCTGCCTGGAAGGCCTTGTTCAGATTCCAGCCCTTTTCTATGTTACAGGGTGATGTCATCTCATAACACAATCCTACCAGCAACCTTGGCCTTTACTCGCATAACACACAGAGGAGGGCATGTTGGGTGGAATCTCTCTGGCAGTGGACCAATCAGAGCAATCCAGAGGTTTGGCTTAAAATCCCTGAAAGAAGTCAAGAAAGGGTTCAGTTTCTGTCTAATCAGCGTCACTTGAAACAAACTTATCAGAAAACACTCGTTTACACTCAGATTAGTCTAAACAACTTCAGGAACAGACCGTCAGCTGACCGCAAACACAGAAACACAAGTGTGAGAAGTGAAATACTCTGAATTACTGGAAGGAGTGACCTGGACTCGGGTTTCTGAGAGTCTGCTTGGAACATGTACCCCTCCAGCTCATGTCAACCACGTGACGTGGTCCTGGACATATGTGAACAGCTTCAGATGTTGTGTTTTAGGAAAATTCAAGCACGCAGATGTATTCAAGTAGAAAAGCATTAAAATATAAGACGATTAACAGAAAAATAGGTCCTGTTAGTGTTTATCATGTAGCAAAAGGCTCAGCTGACGAGTTTCATTTCTTTAATTATTTATTTTCTCACTTCAGCTTATACATTCTTTCACTAATACAACACTCAAAGATCTTTGCTACAGAGGGGCCCATTCACTACACAGGGGCCTGTTCGCTATAGAGGGGCCTGTTCGCTATAGAGGGGCCCGTTCGCTACAGAGGGGCAAGTTAATTCCTAACTAAGCCACACAAGCACAGAGTGATTCACAGCATCAAGCTTGAACTGCTCCCTGAAGAGATGAGTGGGCGTCTCACAGAGCCCTCAGGGTGGGCTGGCAGTAGGAGGAGCGGAGGAAGCGAGGGAACGAGTCTTTAGCCATCAGACAGTAGATGCGCTGCTGAGCTTCATCAAACGTGTTGGTGCCGGGTTCGTCCATCAGGCTCATCAGAGCGTCCCGGGTCTCGCTGTCCAGGTTCACCTGGAAAACATGGTTATTCACAGGTGAGAGGGTCTCCAGCCCATAAAGTGGAAGAAGCCCAATTGGCCTACAGTAGTTTAGCCCCGCCCACTCAAATGAAAGCGTGTTCTCTGCAGAGGATGTGTTCATTCAGAAAGCAGGCCATGCTGAAACGGCTCTAAGGGGTATACAGAGGGTGGGGTGGGGGGGGGGCATATCTGCTCACATCACCACATTACACCCACTCTCCAACATCTCCACTGTCTTCCTATTAAACATCACATACACTTCAAAATCCTCCTTACATACAAAGCTCTTAACAAGCCTACCTCTCTGATCTCCTTCCTCTCTACAGTCGCTCTCTCAGATCCTCTACAGCTGGACTACTCACAGTCCCTACATCTAACCTTCATGGCTTTGGTGATCGAGCGTTCTCCAGACTTGCTCCTCGCCTCTGGAATGTTCTTCCACTGCTGGTTACACAGTCAGATTCCCTCCTCATGATTAAATCTAATCTTAAAATCTTAATCTCTTCACTCAGACATAAAATCTTCCACAAGTCAGACTGTTGATCACCATGTCCTGAACATGTCTATCT
>CM038722.1:32643953-32691453 GCA_021613375.1 Megaleporinus macrocephalus | reverse complement strand
TCAGTCTTCAGATATGAGCAATAACTCACTCAGTTCACTAATTGTTTGAGAAAATTGTTACAAAACTGATTTACATATATGCTACAGTGTCCTGGACCCCCAATGAAGCTATGTATGCAACTAGTTGCACAGAATATCCACCAAGTAAAGCCAGACCAAGAGGCTGCAGAAGGCTTTTTAAGTGTAGTTTCACGCAAGTTTCAAGCAACCAAAGTTGCAAAGTCAGTTTCGCCACACATGTGCATGAGTTACCTGTGTTTGTGAGGCTTCTCTGTCAGGTGGGTTAACATCACCCGCATCCCCTTCGCCCTGAAACAGACACGCGTGCAACTTTCCAGTCAGCTCGTACAGATACACTCTTTCTATCCTTCATTTAGACACTCTCTCACTCTCTCTCTCGCTCTTTCTCTCTCTCTCTCTCTCTCTCTCTCTCTCACTTGCTCTTTCACTCTCTCTCTCTCTTTCTCTCTCTCACGCTCTTTCTCTCTCGCTCATACTCACTTCTCCAGGCATGATGAGGGTATTGCGGAGAGTCCCTTACACATCAAGGACCGTGAGAGCAGATATCCCAATAGACTCTAGGTGTCTCTCGCCCGGCTCACTGTCTCCTCCCGTCTCCAGCCGTGAGCGCCAGCCGCTCTTATAAAGCTCCCGTTTACCTGCGGTCAGAAAACAGACGGACAGATGTTGGGCGGGGGACGTGTGCGCGTGTTAAACGTGGAACATCCATTATAAAGAACTCTAAACACATAAATCATCGTTAACAATGAGCCAATTAAGGCCTAATGGTACGGTAAGTACACCAGCTGGGGCGTTAATGACGTTGCCCCCGGGGTGAGAACTGACTGGAACAATACTGGACGATGGAAGCCTTCAGCAGAAAGGTGTGCTTTTAGATCTCCTGGTCTGTTACGCAAGCTGAGCGGCGCAACTCTGGTGTTCGTGTGTCGCACCAGCATCTGTAGGCTCAGCAGAGCGATGACACAGGGAACAGGTGGGATGCTGGTGTGCACAGGTGTACGTGTGTAAACGCTTTTAGCTTTGTGGAGGGACCGAATGTCCCTAGCGTGACAAAAGTAAGAAGAAAAGGAAAGACATACAGATAGATACATAACTGATCCCTTTAATGGGAAACAGAAGTAAGACAGTAGCCAATAGCAAGGCTGGGCGTGTGTGTACATATAATAAATAAACAGTGATGTTACTATAACACAAATATCTCATTTACTATTCTAGACTTTTCAAACTTCTGTAGAGCCGCTTTGTGACAACATTGTTATAAAAGGTGCTACACAAATAAACTTGACTTGCCACTTATATGTCTTCCGAGTCTTCAAATGTAATGTTGATGATGGTTATAATAATAATAATAATAACAATAACAATAATATTAATAGCGGTAAATCTGAAAATGTATGTTTTCTTTGGTGAGTATTTGCCTGAATGTATCCTGACGTACCTTATATTTTAAACTTAAAATAAAATTAGCAAATCCTTCTAGAAATTTCTAGGCCAGAGCTAGCAGGTGCTGTGGCCTTAAAGGGATCCAGTCTGAGCTGGAATGGCGCTAAAGAACTGGGATAGAAGTAGTGATAGAAAAGCAGTGATAGAAAAGCAGTGATAGAAAAGCAGTGATAGAAAAGCAGTGATAGAAAAGCAGTGATAGAAAAGCAGTGATAGAAAAGCAGTGATAGAAAAGCAGTGATAGAAAAGTAGTGATAGAAAAGTAGTGATAGGAAAGCAGTGATAGAAAAGCAGTGATAGAAAAGTAGTGATAGAAAAGTAGTGATAGAAAAGTAGTGATAGAAAAAGCAGTGGATAGGAAAAGCAGTGATAGAAAAGTAGTGATAGAAAAGTAGTGATAAAGTAGTGATAGAAAAGTAGTGATAGAAAAGCAGTGATAGAAGTAGTGATAGAAAAGCAGTGATAGAAAAGTAGTGATATGAAAAGTAGTGATTGAAAAAGCAGTGATAGAAGAAGGCAGTGATAGAAAAGTAGTGATAGAAAAGCAGTGATAGAAAAGCAGTGATAGAAAAGCAGTGATAGAAAAGTAGTGATAGAAAAGCAGTGATAGAAAAGCAGTGATAGAAAAGCGGTGATAGAAAAGCGGTGATAGAAAAGTAGTGATAGAAAAGCGGTGATAGAAAAGCAGTGATAGAAAAGCAGTGATAGAAAAGTAGTGATAGAAAAGCAGTGATAGAAAAGCAGTGATAGAAAAGCAGTGATAGAAAAGCAGTGATAGAAAAGTAGTGATAGAAAAGTAGTGATAGAAAAGCAGTGATAGAAAAGCAGTGATAGAAGTAGTGATAGAAAAGTAGTGATAGAAAAGCAGTGATAGAAAAGTAGTGATAGAAAAGTAGTGATAGAAAAGCAGTGATAGAAAAGTAGTGATAGAAAAGTAGTGATAGAAAAGTAGTGATAGAAAAGCAGTGATAGAAAAGCAGTGATAGAAAAGCAGTGATAGAAGTAGTGATAGAAAAGCAGTGATAGAAGTAGTGATAGAAAAGCAGTGATAGAAAAGTAGTGATAGAAAAGCAGTGATAGAAAAGTAGTGATAGAAAAGTAGTGATAGAAAAGCAGTGATAGAAAAGCAGTGATAGAAGTAGTGATAGAAAAGCAGTGATAGAAAAGCGGTGATAGAAAAGTAGTGATAGAAAAGTAGTGATAGAAAAGTAGTGATAGAAAAGCAGTGATAGAAGTAGTGATAGAAGTAGTGATAGAAAAGCAGTGATAGAAAAGTAGTGATAGAAAAGTAGTGATAGAAAAGCAGTGATAGAAAAGCAGTGATAGAAAAGCAGTGATAGAAAAGCAGTGATAGAAAAGTAGTGATAGAAAAGTAGTGATAGAAAAGCAGTGATAGAAAAGCAGTGATAGAAGTAGTGATAGAAAAGCAGTGATAGAAAAGCAGTGATAGAAAAGCAGTGATAGAAAAGTAGTGATAGAAAAGTAGTGATAGAAAAGTAGTGATAGAAAAGCAGTGATAGAAAAGTAGTGATAGAAAAGCAGTGATAGAAGTAGTGATAGAAAAGCAGTGATAGAAAAGTAGTGATAGAAAAGTAGTGATAGAAAAGCAGTGATAGAAAAGCAGTGATAGAAAAGTAGTGATAGAAAAGTAGTGATAGAAAAGCAGTGATAGAAAAGCAGTGATAGAAGTAGTGATAGAAAAGCAGTGATAGAAAAGCGGTGATAGAAAAGTAGTGATAGAAAAGTAGTGATAGAAAAGTAGTGATAGAAAAGTAGTGATAGAAAAGCAGTGATAGAAGTAGTGATAGAAAAGTAGTGATAGAAGTAGTGATAGAAAAGCAGTGATAGAAAAGCAGTGATAGAAGTAGTGATAGAAAAGCAGTGATAGAAAAGCAGTGATAGAAAAGCAGTGATAGAAAAGCAGTGATAGAAGTAGTGATAGAAAAGCAGTGATAGAAGTAGTGATAGAAAAGCAGTGATAGAAAAGCAGTGATAGAAGTAGTGATAGAAAAGTAGTGATAGAAAAGCAGTGATAGAAAAGTAGTGATAGAAGTAGTGATAGAAAAGCAGTGATAGAAAAGCAGTGATAGAAAAGCAGTGATAGAAGTAGTGATAGAAAAGTAGTGATAGAAAAGCAGTGATAGAAAAGCAGTGATAGAAGTAGTGATAGAAAAGTAGTGATAGAAAAGTAGTGATAGAAAAGTAGTGATAGAAAAGCAGTGATAGAAAAGTAGTGATAGAAGTAGTGATAGAAAAGCAGTGATAGAAGTAGTGATAGAAAAGTAGTGATAGAAAAGCAGTGATAGAAGTAGTGATAGAAAAGTAGTGATAGAAAAGCAGTGATAGAAAAGCAGTGATAGAAAAGTAGTGATAGAAAAGCAGTGATAGAAAAGTAGTGATAGAAAAGCAGTGATAGAAGTAGTGATAGAAAAGTAGTGATAGAAGTAGTGATAGAAAAGCAGTGATAGAAAAGCAGTGATAGAAATAGTGATAGAAGATCAGTGATAGAAAAGCAGTGATAGAAAAGCAGTGATAGAAAAGCAGTGATAGAAGTAGTGATAGAAAAGCAGTGATAGAAGTAGTGATAGAAAAGCAGTGATAGAAAAGCAGTGATAGAAGTAGTGATAGAAAAGTAGTGATAGAAAAGCAGTGATAGAAAAGTAGTGATAGAAGTAGTGATAGAAAAGCAGTGATAGAAAAGCAGTGATAGAAAAGCAGTGATAGAAAAGTAGTGATAGAAAAGCAGTGATAGAAAAGCAGTGATAGAAAAGCAGTGATAGAAGTAGTGATAGAAAAGTAGTGATAGAAAAGTAGTGATAGAAAAGCAGTGATAGAAAAGTAGTGATAGAAGTAGTGATAGAAAAGCAGTGATAGAAAAGCAGTGATAGAAAAGTAGTGATAGAAAAGCAGTGATAGAAGTAGTGATAGAAAAGCAGTGATAGAAAAGCAGTGATAGAAAAGCAGTGATAGAAAAGCAGTGATAGAAAAGTAGTGATAGAAAAGCGGTGATAGAAAAGCAGTGATAGAAAAGCAGTGATAGAAAAGCAGTGATAGAAAAGTAGTGATAGAAAAGCGGTGATAGAAAAGCAGTGATAGAAAAGCAGTGATAGAAAAGCAGTGATAGAAAAGTAGTGATAGAAAAGCAGTGATAGAAAAGCAGTGATAGAAGTAGTGATAGAAAAGCAGTGATAGAAAAGTAGTGATAGAAAAGCAGTGATAGAAAAGCAGTGATAGAAGTAGTGATAGAAAAGCAGTGATAGAAAAGCAGTGATAGAAAAGCAGTGATAGAAAAGCAGTGATAGAAAAGCAGTGATAGAAAAGTAATGATAGAAAAGCAGTGACAGAAAAGTAGTGATAGAAAAGCAGTGATGGAAAAGCAGTGATAGAAAAGTAATGATAGAAAAGCAGTGATAGAAAAGTAGTGATAGAAAAGCAGTGATAGAAAAGCAGTGATAGAAAAGTAGTGATAGAAAAGCAGTGATAGAAAAGTAGTGATAGAAAAGCAGTGATAGAAAAGCAGTGATAGAAAAGTAGTGATAGAAAAGCAGTGATAGAAAAGCAGTGATAGAAAAGTAGTGATAGAAAGCAGTGATAGAAAAGTAGTGATAGAAAAGCAGTGATAGAAAAGCAGTGATAGAAAAGCAGTGATAGAAAAGCAGTGATAGAAAAGTAGTGATAGAAAAGCAGTGATAGAAAAGCAGTGATAGAAAAGCAGTGATAGAAAAGTAATGATAGAAAAGCAGTGATAGAAAAGCAGTGATAGAAAAGTAGTGATAGAAAAGCAGTGATAGAAAAGCAGTGATAGAAAAGTAGTGATAGAAAAGCAGTGATAGAAAAGTAGTGATAGAAAAGCAGTGATAGAAAAGGCTTGTGGAAACGTGCAAACCAGAACAGGCTCAAGTTGAGGTGGTCAGGGACTGGAACCGACTGGCCCTACAGGTGTCCGATCCCGTCTCACAGCTTTTAGACGGTTGCTTATGACATTCCCGAATACCGAATCCAGAGCTTGTTTAAAAATGGTCAGCCTCCAGAACTGTCTGGTGCGTTTGGTGGAATGAGGTTGAAGCTGTATTTGAATTTCTTGCTCCACCTTAAATGGTACGAGAGTGTATCTCCCGCTCTGTTTAAGGTGGAAACGGGAAATTCAGATATAAAGCCAACATAAGCTTAGTGAAGGTGGACGTTCAGATACGAAGCCAACTTCAACCTCCTCATTACACCCTGTATATGGGAGTGGGAGAGACAGAGAGTGAGTAAGTAAGAAAAAAAGTGGGAGAAAGAGTGAATGTGAGTGATTGAGAGAGATACAGAAAAAGAGAGTGATAGAGAGTAAGAGAGGGAGGAAGAGAGAGTCAGTGAGAGAAAGAGTGTGAGAGAGAGAGAGTGAGTGGGTGAAAGAAAGTGATTGTGTATAAGTGAAGGACCGAGAGTGAGTAAGAGAAAAAGTGGGAGAAAGAGTGAATGTGAGTGATTGAGAGAGAGATACAGAAAGAGAGAGTGAGTAAGAGAATGATGGAGTGAGTGCAAGAGTGAGGAAGAGAGAGTGAGTGAGAGCGTTTGTAATTGTGTGAGTGAGAGAGTGTGAGAGATAGAGAGTGAGTGAAAGAAAGTGTTTGTGTGTAAGTGAATGAGAGTGTGTGTTTGTGAGTGAGTGAGTGAGAGAGAGAGAGAAAGAGTGAGTGAGACTGAGTGTTTGTGAGTGAGAGATAGTGAGTGTGAGTGAGTGGGTTAGTGAGAGTGAGAGACTGTGTTTGTAAGTGAGAGAGTGTGAGAGTGTGTTTGTGAGATTGTGAGTGAGTGAGAGAGTAAGTGTGAGACTGCGTTTGTGAGATTGTGAGTGAGTGAGAGAGAGTACGTGTGAGAGTGTTTGTGAGATTGTGAGTGAGTGATTTGAGTGAGAGTAAGTGTAAGAGTGTGTTAGTAAGAGAGAAAGAGTGTGTGAGACTGAGTGTGAGTGAGTAAGTGATAGGGAGCGAGAGAGTGTGTGTTTGTGAGTGGGTGAGTGTGTGAGAGTGAGTGACTGAGTTAGTGAGAGAGTGTGTTTGTGAGTGACTGAGTTAGTGAGATAATTTGTTTGTGAGTGAGAGTGTGTTTGTGAGTGACTGAGTTAGTGAATTTGTGAGTGACTGAGTGAGTGAGAGAGTGTGTTTGTGAGTGACTGAGTTAGTGAGATAATTTGTTTGTGAGTGACTTAGTGAGAGTGTGTTTGTGAGTGACTGAGTTAGTGAGAGAGTGTTTGTGAGGGACTGAGTTAGTGAGAGAGTGTTTGTGAGTGACTGAGTTAGTGAGAGAGTGTTTGTGAGGGACTGAGTTAGTGAGAGAGTGTTTGTGAGTGACTGAGTTAGTTAGAGAGTGTGTTTGTGAGTGACTGAGTTAGTGAATTTGTGAGTGACTGAGTGAGTGAGAGAGTGTGTTTGTGAGTGACTGAGTTAGTGAGATAATTTGTTTGTGAGTGACTTAGTGAGTGTGTGTTTGTGAGTGACTGAGTTAGTAAGAGAGTATGTTTGTGAGTGAGAGTGTGTTTGTGAGTGACTGAGTCAGTGAGAGAGTGTTTGTGAGGGACTGAGTCAGTGAGAGAGTGTGTTTGTGAGTGACTGAGTTAGTGAGAGAGTGTGTTTGTGAGTGACTGAGTTAGTGAATTTGTGAGTGACTGAGTGAGTGAGAGAGTGTGTTTGTGAGTGACTGAGTTAGTGAGATAATTTGTTTGTGAGTGACTGAGTTAGTGAGAGAGTGTTTGTGAGTGACTGAGTTAGTAAGAGAGTATGTTTGTGAGTGAGAGTGTGTTTGTGAGTGACTGAGTCAGTGAGATAATTTGTTTGTGAGAGAGTATGTTTGTGAGTGACTGAGAGAGTGTGTTTGTGAGTGACTGAGTTAGTGAGAGTGTGTTTGTGAGTGAGAGTGTGTTTGTGAGTGACTGAGTTAGTGAGAGAGTGTGTTTGTGAGTGACTGAGTTAGTGAGAGAGTGTTTGTGAGTGACTGAGTTAGTGAGAGAGTGTGTTTGTAAGTGAAGGAGTTAGTGAGAGAGTGTGTTTGTGAGTGACTGAGTTAGTCAGAGAATTTGTTTGTGAGTGACTGAGTTAGTGAGAGTGTGTTTGTAAGTGACTGAGTTAGTGAGAGAGTGTGTTTGTAAGTGAAGGAGTTAGTGAGAGAGTGTGTTTGTGAGTGACTGAGTTAGTCAGAGAATTTGTTTGTGAGTGACTGAGTTAGTGAGAGTGTGTTTGTAAGTGACTGAGTTAGTGAGAGAGTGTTTGTGAGTGACTGAGTTAGTGAGAGTGTGTTTGTGAGTGACTGAGTTAGTGAGAGAGTGTTTGTGAGTGACTGAGTTAGTGAGAGAGTGTTTGTGAGTGACTGAGTTAGTGAGAGAGTGTGTTTGTAAGTGAAGGAGTTAGTGAGAGAGTGTTTGTGAGTGACTGAGTTAGTCAGAGAATTTGTTTGTGAGTGACTGAGTTAGTGAGAGTGTGTTTGTAAGTGACTGAGTTAGTGAGAGAGTGTGTTTGTGAGTGACTGAGTTAGTGAGAAAGTGTGTTTGTGAGTGACTGAGTTAGTGAGAGAGTGTGTTTGTGAGTGACTGAGTTAGTGAGAGAGTGTGTTTGTGAGTGACTGAGTTAGTGAGTGAGTGAGAGAGTGTGTTTGTGAGTGAGTGAGAGAGTGTGTTTGTGAGTGAAGGAGTTAGTGAGAGAGTGTGTTTGTGAGTGACTGAGTTAGTCAGAGAATTTGTTTGTGAGTGACTGAGTTAGTGAGAGTGTGTTTGTAAGTGACTGAGTTAGTGAGAGTGTGTTTGTAAGTGACTGAGTTAGTGAGAGTGTGTTTGTGAGTGACTGAGTTAGTGGGAGAGTGTGTTTGTGAGTGACTGAGTTAGTGAGAAAGTGTGTTTGTGAGTGACTGAGTTAGTGAGAGAGTGTGTTTGTGAGTGACTGAGTTAGTGAGAGAGTGTGTTTGTGAGTGACTGAGTTAGTGAGTGAGTGAGAGAGTGTGTTTGTGAGTGAGTGAGAGAGTGTGTTTGTGAGTGAGTGAGAGAGTGTGTTTGTGAGTGAAGGAGTTAGTGAGAGAGTGTGTTTGTGAGTGACTGAGTTAGTCAGAGAATTTGTTTGTGAGTGACTGAGTTAGTGAGAGTGTGTTTGTAAGTGACTGAGTTAGTGAGAGTGTGTTTGTGAGTGACTGAGTTAGTGAGAGAGTGTGTTTGTGAGTGACTGAGTTAGTGAGAGAGTGTGTTTGTGAGTGACTGAGTTAGTGAGAGTGTGTTTGTGAGTGACTGAGTTAGTGAGAGAATGTGTTTGTGAGTGACTGAGTTAGTGAGAGAGTGTGTTTGTGAGTGACTGAGTTAGTGAGAGAGTGTGTTTGTGAGTGACTGAGTTAGTGAGAGAGTATGTTTGTGAGTGACTGAGTTAGTGAGAGAGTATGTTTGTGAGTGACTGAGTTAGTGAGAGAGTGTGTTTGTGAGTGACTGAGTTAGTGAGAGAGTGTGTTTGTGAGTGACTGAGTTAGTGAGAGTGTGTTTGTGAGTGACTGAGTGAGTGAGAGAGTGTGTTTGTGAGTGACTGAGTTAGTGAGAGAGTGTGTTTGTGAGTGACTGAGTTAGTGAGAGAGTGTGTTTGTGAGTGACTGAGTTAGTGAGAGAGTGTGTTTGTGAGTGACTGAATGAGTTAGTGAGAGAGTATGTTTGTGAGTGACTGAGTTAGTGAGAGAGTGTGTTTGTGAGAGAGTGTGTTTGTGAGTGAGTGTAAGAGTGAGTTATGCTTACACTGCTGGCTGTCAGACTGAGAGTGTTTATACTGAGTCGGACTGTCCGCTCGCGCTGCTGCTCCATTAGTGCGGCAGTAAATCCGCTTTACAGTAAACAGCGTTAAACCTCCAGCACCCCCCCACCCACATACCCCCCCATACCCCCTACATACCCCCCCATACCCCCTACACACCCGCCCATACCCCCTACACCCCCCCACATACCCCCAGACCTCACTGTACACCACTGACCAGCCTCAACCTGCCCCCCGTGCCTCAACGACCACTCCTGAGAGCGCGCGACCACAGAGCGCGAACGCTGGCTCCATGCTGGGGGTCTCCGGGCCGGTAGCCGCTGTGAGGGGGAGCAGACGAGGGGCTGTAAGCTCGAGCTCGGGCGCGCGCGCGCGCGCGCTCTCTCTCCTCGAGCACTGCGGTGAAACACGAGCCGAGACGGGCAACAGAAGACGCGCAGCCTCGTTTCTTCAAGGCTTCCGAGCCGTATCCGTTTCAGTCCGGCCGTCACGGCGGGAGGTGGGCTCGCGCTGCTGCTGTGTGAGGGTCGCTGAACGGAGCCCACCGGGGGGCGAGAGAAAAAAAACACAGTACAAACAGCGTCGCGCGTGCTGGAGCGAGTTCAACAGCTTCCTGGTTTTGGATCCCTGAAAAAAAAACACACACAGCGGTGATGACGCGGTAGAGCGCGAGCTCGCGGGACGCGCTCGAGCAGCGAAGGAACGTATTTCGAAAATTCAAATGCGTTTTTTCCGTTAAATTCCGTTGAAACCAGTTCACCGCTTCTCCGTGTGGGCTGGTGTGCTCCGCCGTGTACGGGGGGGCTTTTGCGGGCGGAGGGCGGACTGCACGGCGATGTTTTCCTGCTAAAAGTAGCCGCGAGCAGAAGGAGAAGCCTGACAGGGTGGGCGCGGGGAGGGGGGGCTCGACGGTGCTAACCTAGGTGGCTCTCCGGGCCACCGATGGGTCAACCGGGCTGGAGGGCCTGGTGCCAGGACGCGGAGGTGGTCGTGGACCCTGAGCGAGAGCAGCTGTGGGCCGAGCTGTTCGAGGAGCTGGACCTGAACAAGGACGGGCGGATCGACATTAACGAGCTGAGGACGGGGCTCGCGGCGCGGGGTCTGCTCCCGAACGCCTCGGTGGAAGAGGTAACGTTAACCGGACGTGAGTGCGTTTACACTGCAGAGGGGTGGAGAACCTGCTAGCTGAAAACATGAAGTCTACAAGCACCGACTTCTTTCTCTCCACCCGTATTCCGACAGGCCACGCCCCTTTACGCTATAGGCTCGGTTCTGATTGGCCTCTCTGGTGGAGAAGCGTTACTAGAAGCTTAATTAAAGGAGCGGTGTGTAAGATTTAAAGGGGGGGTATGTTATCAGGAATACATTACAATGTGCACAGCTATGTTTTCATTAGTGAATAATACTCACCTGTAACTCGTTGAACCTTCATATATACGTAAGAGAGGGTCGTCTTCCAACAGAAGCTGCCACCGCCATGTTTCTACAGTAGACCAGAACAAACAAACCACACACTGGCTGTAGAGAGGGGTGGTGGTGTGTTAGTGCGTGTTGTGCTGGTGCGAGTGGATCAGACACTCTATTAGACACTCTTACTACTTGCTGGTTTACCTTGTAGATGTAAAGTCAGAGACAGTAGCTCATCTGCTGCTGCACAGTTTGTGTTCCTCTAGTTCTTCATCAGTGGACACAGGACGCCGCCCACAGGACACTGTGTCACTGCAGTGCTGAGAATGATCCACCTCCCTAATAGTATCTGCTCTGTGGTGGTCCTGTGGGGGTCCTGATTATTAAAGAACAGATTAATAAAGTATACAGAGAATCAGATGAACTACAGTCTGTAAGTGTAGGTCCTGTATGGTCAGTGGAGCTGATACAGTGGACAGTGAGTGTAGATATAAGGAGGTGGTTTTAATGTTATGGCTGAATATATGTATATGTGTATGTATATGTGTATGTATGTATATGTGTATGTATGTATGTATATGTGTGTGTATGTATGTATATGTGTATGTATGTATATGTGTGTGTATGTATGTATATGTGTATGTATGTATATTTGTATGTATGTGTATGTATATGTGTGTGTATGTATGTATATGTGTATGTATGTATATGTGTATGTATGTATGTATATGTGTGTGTATCTATGTATATGTGTATGTATGTATATGTGTGTGTATGTATGTATATGTGTATGTATGTATATTTGTATGTATGTGTATGTATATGTGTATGTATGTATATGTGTATGTATGTGTATGTATATGTGTATGTATGTATATGTGTATGTATGTGTATGTATATGTGTATGTATGTATATGTGTATGTATGTATATGTGTATGTATGTATATTTGTATGTATGTGTATGTATATGTGTATGTATGTATATGTGTGTGTATGTATGTATATGTGTATGTATGTATATTTGTATGTGTGTGTATGTATATGTGTATGTATGTATATGTGTATGTATGTATGTGTATGTGTATGTATATGTGTATGTATGTATGTATGTACATAGACACTGCATTTGCTGCTTTGTTGCATGGCTGTGTTTCGTCACCGCATCTGCTGCACATGCTGGATTGCAGTCAGTCACTTTAATATTCAAGAGTTGATTATCTCTGTTGAATATGTGCAAAGGTATCAGAGGTATTCACACTCATTACTCAGGTAGAAGTATAGATACCAGGGTTTAAAATACTTTTATAGAAGTTAAAGTATCAACTGAAGCTTTTTACGCCAGTAAAAGTGTAAAAGTACAGCTTTCAGAACTACTTAAAGTATAAAAGTAAAGGTAATGTAAGAAAAAAAATACTATTAAGGACAAAAGCTCAGGCTGCACCACAGGGGTCTATAGTGCACTAGCCCACCTCCCCAAAAACCCCATTCTTCTAAAAATCCATAATGGCTGTAATGTTATATTAAAATGTTAATGTTGATAAATTGAATAATGATAATTTAATAATAATAATAAATATTGTGAGGCATGGCATCGTGGTTAAACGTCATTGCCATATCGTCTACCTTTACTTTCACCCTTCTAGAGCACTCACTTGGCTGATAGTTCATACTGACAGGAGTGCGAGCTGCTGGCCAATTGTAGTGCAGGAGTTGAGAAAGCCCCAACCAATCCCGGTGCAAGTGGGTGGGCTTTGTGGGAATACCGGTGGGAAAAGAAATCCACCCATAACATTGCATGCCAAAGATGCCAGTGAACCACGTGACACTGTGTTGGGCTGTAGTTCCACTGTGCTGCTAATCCAGCTGTTCTAGACGGCGATTATAAACATGTAAATACAACCATTAGCCAGAGCAGCGTACAGTACAGACCAAAAGTTTGGACACACCTTCTCGTTCAAAGAGTTTTCTTTATTTTCATGACTATGAAACGTGTAGATTCACACTGAAGGCATCAAAACTATGAATTAACACATGAGGAATTATATACTTTACAAAAAAGTGTGAACTGAAAACATGTCTTATATTCTAGGTTCTTCAAAGTAGACACTTTTTGCTTTGATTACTGCTTCGCACACTCTTGGCTTTCTCTTAATGAGCTTCAAGAGGTGGTCACCTGAAATGGTTTTCACTTCACAGGTGGGCCCAGTCAGGTTTAATAAGTGGGATTATAAATGGGGTTGGGACCATCAGTTGTGTTGTGCAGAAGTCAGGTGGATACACAGCTGATAGTTCTACTGAATAGACTTTTTGTATCATGGCAAGAAAAAAGCAGCTCAGTGAAGAAAAACAAGGGGCCATCATTACTTGAAATGAAGGTCAGTCAGTCCAAAAAATTAGGAAAACTTTAAAAGTGTCCCCAAGTTCAGTCACAAAAACTATCAAGCGCTACAAAGAACCTGGCTCACATGAGGACCGCCCCAGGAAAGGAAGACCAAGAGTCACCTCTGCTGAGGAGGATACGTTCATCCGAGTCACCAGCCTCAGAAATCACAGGTCAACAGCAGCTCAGATTAGAGACCAGGTCAATGCCAGGTCTAGCAGCAGACACATCTCTAGAGGAACTGTTAAGAGGAGACTGTGTGCATCAGGCCTTCATGATAAAATAGCTGCTATGAAACCACTGCTAAGGACAGGCAACCAGCAGAAGAGACTTGTTTGGGCTAAAGAACACAAGGAATGGACATTAGACCAGTGGACATCTGTGCTGTCCAGATTTGAGGTCTTTGGTTCCAACCACCATGTAAAAAAAGAAAGAAAAGATGAGCAGATAGACTCTACATGCCTGGTTCCCACCGTGAAGCATGGAGGAGGAGGTGTGATGGTGTGGGGGTGCTTTGCTGGTGACACTGTTGGGGATTTATTCAAAATTGAAGGCGTAACCAGCATGGCTACCACAGCAGCATGCTATTCCATCCAGTTTGCGTTTAGTTGGACCATCGTTTATTTTTCAACAGGACAATGACCCCAAACACACCTTCAGGCTGTATAAAGGCTATTTGACCAGGAAGGAGAGTGGCGGGGTGCTGCGCCAGGTGACCTGGCCTCCACAGTCACTGGACCTGAACCCAGTCGAGATGGTTTGGGGTGAGCTGGACTGCAGAGTGAAGGCAAAGGGGCCAACAAGTGCTAAGCATCTCTGGGAACTCCTTCAAGACTGTTGGAAGACCATTTCAGGTGACCACCTCTTGAAGCTCATCAAGCCAAGAGTGTGTGAAGCAGTAATCAAAGCAAAAGGTGGCTACTTTGAAGAACCTAGAATATAAGACAGATTTTCAGTTCACACTTTTTTGTTGAGTATATCATTTCACATGTGTTAATTCAAAGTTTTGATGTGTGAATCTACAGTTTTTATAGTCATGAAAATAAAGAAAACTCTTTGAATGTGAAGGTGTGTCCAAACTTTTACCTTTAAATAACTCAGTCTCATTAGTAACATCTCATTCAGCCCGTTTATTCCTGACTGGGATGTAGTATTAATAGGCTGTATTGATTATAGTATTGATACAGGGTACAGTACGCAAGGGCAGACTATGAGCCGCTGTATTGCTGACTCACATAAAATATCACATACATGGTGACAGTGACTCCGATAAAGTGTGTTCAGCTAGAACTTTCCATTCAGAAAGCCCTGCAGCGAGGACTGCTCCACCACTGTGGACAACTTGTCTCAAGAGCTGATCACCCGTAATGCCTCAAGGCCCAGTTTCCACAAGTAACTTAGTGCTAACATCATCTTACCTGAGTTTTAAAATTAAAGATCTTACATACTGCTCCTTTAAATGGTAGAGCGAGCATCACACTGAACGCTCTCTCTACCATTTAAAGGAGCAATATGTAAGATCTTTAATTTTAAAACTTACACTAAAATTATCAACAGGATGTGATGAAATGACAGCTCTGACAGTCACACCTGTCTGGCCTGTGACCCTGTCTCATAAAACCAGTCTGTATCTCCAGCGAATCGTACCAAAATCTATTTTCCAAACAATAGGAGACATCACGTTATCAGAAAGTGCAGAGTCCCTCCTCCTCCCTCTTCACTTCTTCCCAGTCTGGGTTGTGCTGGTGTGAGTGGATCAGACACATCAGGGCTGCTGCTGGAGTGTTTAAACAACTCAGTGTCTCTGCTTAGCGATTAGCATAGACACCTCATAACTGTGTCCCACGTGCCCAGAAGAACAGTTGCTGCTGTGAGACCAGGTGTCTCTGTCCTCTCGTCCCCTGAGTATTTACTGTAATGTCCAGGCTCAGTTTCAGTTTCCATTTCCCAAAGGCTTAAGACCAGGACCTTATTCCTCCTGATAACCAGCCACACGTTCAGCTCTGTCTCCTCTTCATTCATAAAGATCACTGGAATGTTTTATCTGAACGGTTTTCATTAAATACTAACACAGGAAGGTAATTAGAGGGGGCGGTGGAGGTGGTCTGTCTCAGCACTTTGTTAGAACTAAAACCTCACAAAAGATAGATCTCTGTTTATAATGGAGATAGTAGAACGCTGGTTATGGTTCTAGTGAAATCTGCTGCCAGTCACTGCATAGACCTCTAGAAACAGAAGTTTGGGGCTCATCCTAAAGTTAGGACGGTATTAGGTGTGTTTAAAAAAATCTATTTTTCAATTCAAATCGATCTTCATTTGAATAATCCGATATCGATTCATATAAACTCGAGATCAACCTTTAAAATTAGCATTCCAGCCCCCCTGCCTGGATTCAGAAACCAGGACGGTATATAAACATATAAACACTAATGTTTTTAGTAATGGTAGGTGTTCCTTGTACATTTACTACATTAGTTCTCTGAAAATCTCTTTTCATATTCAAACTAAACATATTATTGTAACTGAAATATCACTAAATGAATCTGTATTGAATTGAATCGAATCGGAAATCGAATTGAATTGGGACCTTGTGAATCGGGATGGAATCGATACCCAGCCCTAGTATTAAGGAAGTTGAGTCTAGTTAGGATGTAAAACAGTGAGAGGAGACTAAACAGGTAGATTAGGTTTCATAGCTGTTTCTGTAATACGACCCTGTTATTAACTGTATCTGTGATGTCATAGCACAGCCACAGGCCCGACGCTGTCCTTTAACCCGCCGTGGTGTTTGGTGTCCTGGCTGCAGAGAGCTGTGTGTGTTAAATTAAAATCACTGTACTTGTGTTATTACTATCGTCGCTGTCCAATGAAAAACTATAATATCCAAAATTGCAACTTTGCAGGAGAGACCAAAAACATACCTTACTTTCAATGGAAGTCAATGGAACCAGAATTTTTTCCAAGCTATTTCGGAGCGTTTCTATTGGTCCATTAGATATAAATATTTAACACAATGTAAACGACCATTGCTGTGTTCAAATGATGTAGAAAACTTAAAATCGACAAATGTTTATGATTACAGGTTCTATTCTGCCTAGTGAAAATCTAGTGATATCTGCTGCCAGTCACTGCATAGACCTCTTTAGGCTCATCCTAAAGTTAGGAGGGTATTAGGAAAGTTGAGTCTAGTTAGGATGTAAAACAGTGAGAGGAGACTAAACAGGTAGATTAGGTTTCATAGCTGTTTCTGTAATACGACCCTGTTATTAACTGTATCTGTGATGTCATAGCACAGCCACAGGCCCGACGCTGTCCTTTAACCCGCCGTGGTGTTTGGCGTCCTGGCTGCAGAGAGCTGCGTGTGTGAGAGTGTGTGTGTGTGTGTGTGTGTGTGTGTGTGCTGGTGGTCTCCGTCCCCTCTCGCTGTGGTTCCTCTGTGTTGTGTTGGACTCTGAGACTGAAATGTGCACGTGGTGTTCGGTGACAAGCTGCTTCGCCGCCTTCGGTCCGTCTGCATGTGTTTGTTACTCGCATAGGCGTCTGTTCAGTACTGCGTGATAAACGAGTCTCCACTTCTTCAGAGCTAAACATGACAGTTAGAGACCCCCAACCCCCCTCGTCCCCTCTCTCATTCACTCACCTACTCACACGTACATAGTTACACACTCACATACACACACATACACATATACTCACACACATACACACACTGGACGGCGCTGCAAGAAAAAAGGTCAACTACTTGGATCTGCTCCATGTGTGAGCAAAGAGCAGGAGAAGAGTGTGAGAGGAACAAGGGAGAAAAAGAGAAAGAGATACTGAGAGAGAGGAAACAAAGATAGAGAAAAAGAGAGAGAGGAAACTGAGAGATAAAGAGAATGAAAGAGAGAATGAGAGAGAAACAGAGATAAAGAGATAAAACTGAGAGATAAAGAGAATGAAATAGAGATGAAACAGAGATAAAGAGATGAAACTGAGACATAAAGAGAATGAAAGAGAGATAAAACAGAGAGATAAAGAGAAAGAGAGAGAGGAAACTGAGAGATAGAGAGAAAGAGAGAGAGGAAACAGACATACAGAGAAAGAGAGAGGGGGAACTGAGACATACAGAGAAAGAGAGAGGGGAAACTGAGACATACAGAGAAAGAGAGAGGGGAAACTGAGACATACAGAGAAAGAGAGAGGGGGAACTGAGACATACAGAGAAAGAGAGAGGGGAAACTGAGACATACAGAGAAAGAGAGAGGGGGAACTGAGACATACAGAGAAAGAGAGAGGGGGAACTGAGACATACAGAGAAAGAGAGAGGGGAAACTGAGAGATAGAGAGACAGAGAGAGAGAAAGAGAGAGGGGAAACTGAGACATACAGAGAAAGAGAGAGGGGGAACTGAGACATACAGAGAAAGAGAGAGGGGGAACTGAGACATACAGAGAAAGAGAGAGGGGAAACTGAGACATACAGAGAAAGAGAGAGGGGGAACTGAGACATAGAGAGAAAGAGAGAGGGGAAACTGAGACATAGAGAGAAAGAGAGAGGGGAAACTGAGAGATAGAGAGAAGGAGAGAGGGGAAACTGAGAGATAGAGAGAAAGAGAGAGGGGAAACTGAGAGATAGAGAGGAAACTGAGAGATAGAGAGAAAGAGAGAGGGGAAACAGATAGAGAGAGAGGAAACAGAGAGAAAGAGAGAGGGGAAACTGAGAGAAAGAGAGAGGGGAAACTGAGACATACAGAGAAAGAGAGAGGGGGAACTGAGACATACAGAGAAAGAGAGAGGGGAAACTGAGAGATAGAGGGAGAGAGGAACAAGGGAGAAATAGACAAAGATAAAAAAAGAAGAAAGAGGAGAGAGAGGGAAAAGGTAAATATAGATAGAAATGAAGAAAGACAGGAAACCGACACAAAAACAAAGAGGGCAAAAAGAAAGATAAGGAAGAAGTATAGAGAGAAAACGAGAGAGAGATACAAAAGGAGAGGAGACAGCGAGAGAAAGCGGTGTAGAGACAAGGGAGAGAAAGAGAAAAGGTAAAGGTAGAGAGAGAAAGGGAGCTCAGAGAAAAAGGAATAGATTAAGAGAGAGAAAGAAACGGGGAGCTCGGGGAAGGAGATGAAGAGAAAGAGACACAGAGTTTAATCGCAGATCTCCTGCAGACTGACTGTTTTAACCCACACATACCAAACTGATAATCATCACCCACTCACACAACACACACCTCTACACAACACACAACTCTACACAACACACCTCTACACAACACACACCTCTACACAACACACACCTGTACACAACACACAACTCTACACAACACACACCTCTACACAACACACACCTCTACACAACACACACCTCTACACAACACACAGCTACACAACACACACCTCTACACAACACACACCTCTACACAACACACAACTCTACACAACACACCTCTACACAACACACACCTTTACACAACACACACCTGTACACAACACACAACTCTACACAACACACAGCTCTACACAACACACACCTCTACACAACACACAGCTACACAACACACACCTCTACACAACACACACCTCTACACAACACACAGCTCTACACAACACACACCTCTACACAACACACACCTCTACACAACACACAGCTACACAACACACACCTCTACACAACACACACCTGTACACAACACACAGCTACACAACACACACCTCTACACAACACACACCTGTACACAACACACACCTCTACACAACACACAGCTACACAACACACACCTCTACACAACACACAGCTACACAACACACACCTCTACACAACACACACCTGTACACAACACACAACTCTACACAACACACAGCTCTACACAACACACAGCTCTACACAACACACAGCTCTACACAACACACACCTGTACACAACACACAACTCTACACAACACACACCTCTACACAACACACAGCTCTACACAACACACACCTCTACACAACACACACCTGTACACAACACACAACTCTACACAACACACACCTCTACACAACACACACCTACACAACACACAGCTCTACACAACACACAGCTCTACACAACACACACCTGTACACAACACACAACTCTACACAACACACACCTCTACACAACACACAGCTCTACACAACACACAGCTCTACACAACACACACCTCTACACAACACACACCTGTACACAACACACAACTCTACACAACACACACCTCTACACAACACACACCTCTACACAACACACATCTGTACACAACACACAACTCTACACAACACACACCTCTACACAACACACACCTCTACACAACACACAGCTCTACACAACACACACCTCTACACAACACACAGCTCTACACAACACACATCTCTACACAACACACAACTCTACACAACACACACCTCTACACAACACACACCTCTACACAACACACAACTCTACACAACACACACCTCTACACAACACACACCTCTACACAACACACATCTCTACACAACACACACCTCTACACAACACACACCTCTACACAACACACATCTCTACACAACACCACCCTCTACACAACACACACCTACACAACACACACCTCTACACAACACACATCTCTACACAACACACAGCTCTACACAACACACAACTCTACACAACACACAGCTACACAACACACACCTCTACACAACACACAACTCTACACAACACACAGCTACACAACACACACCTCTACACAACACACAACTCTACACAACACACAGCTCTACACAACACACATCTCTACACAACACACACCTCTACACAACACACAACTCTACACAACACACACCTCTACACAACACACAGCTACACAACACACACCTCTACACAACACACATCTCTACACAACACACACCTCTACACAACACACATCTCTACACAACACACACCTCTACACAACACACACCTCTACACAACACACAACTCTACACAACACACAGCTCTACACAACACAAATCTCTACACAACACACAGCTCTACACAACACACAACTCTACACAACACACAGCTACACAACACACACCTCTACACAACACACACCTCTACACAACACACACCTCTACACAACACACATCTCTACACAACACACAGCTACACAACACACACCACTCTACACAACACACACCTCTACACAACACACAACTCTACACAACACACAGCTACACAACACACACCTCTACACAACACACAACTCTACACAACACACAGCTCTACACAACACACATCTCTACACAACACACACCTCTACACAACACACAACTCTACACAACACACACCTCTACACAACACACACCTCTACACAACACACAGCTACACAACACACACCTCTACACAACACACATCTCTACACAACACACACCTCTACACAACACACATCTCTACACAACACACACCTCTACACAACACACACCTCTACACAACACACAACTCTACACAACACACAGCTCTACACAACACAAATCTCTACACAACACACAGCTCTACACAACACACAACTCTACACAACACACACCTCTACACAACATACACCTCTACACAACACACACCTCTACACAACACACAACTCTACACAACACACAGCTACACAACACACACCTCTACACAACACACACCTCTACACAACACACATCTCTACACAACACACAGCTACACAACACACACCTCTACACAACACACATCTCTACACAACACACATCTCTACACAACACACACCTCTACACAACACACATCTCTACACAACACACACCTCTACACAACACACATCTCTACACAACACACAACTCTACACAACACACACCTCTACACAACACACATCTCTACACAACACACAGCTCTACACAACACACAGCTCTACACAACACACACCTCTACACAACACACATCTCTACACAACACACAGCTACACACAACACACATCTCTACACAACACACATCTCTACACAACACACAGCTACGCACAACACACATCTCTACACAACACACATCTCTACACAACACACAGCTACACACAACACACATCTCTACACAACACACATCTCTACACAACACACACCTCTACACAACACACACCTCTACACAACACACAGCTACACAACACACACCTCTACACAACACACACCTCTACACAACACACATCTCTACACAACACACACCTCTACACAACACACAGCTACACAACACACACCTCTACACAACACACACCTCTACACAACACACATCTCTACACAACACACACCTCTACACAACACACACCTCTACACAACACACATCTCTACACAACACACAACTCTACACAACACACAGCTCTACACAACACACAACTCTACACAACACACAGCTACACAACACACACCTCTACACAACACACACCTCTACACAACACACAACTCTACACAACACACAGCTACACAACACACACCTCTACACAACACACACCTCTACACAACACACATCTCTACACAACACACAGCTACACAACACACACCTCTACACAACACACATCTCTACACAACACACATCTCTACACAACACACACCTCTACACAACACACATCTCTACACAACACACAACTCTACACAACACACAGCTACACAACACACACCTCTACACAACACACACCTCTACACAACACACATCTCTACACAACACACATCTCTACACAACACACACCTCTACACAACACACACCTCTACACAACACACACCTCTACACAACACACATCTCTACACAACACACACCTCTACACAACACACACCCCTACACAACACACATCTCTACACAACACACACCTCTACACAACACACATCTCTACACAACACACACCTCTACACAACACACATCTCTACACAACACACAGCTACACACAACACACATCTCTACACAACACACATCTCTACACAACACACACCTCTACACAACACACATCTCTACACAACACACAGCTACACACAACACACATCTCTACACAACACACATCTCTACACAACACACAGCTACGCACAACACACTCTACACAACACACATCTCTACACAACACACAGCTACACACAACACACAGCTACACACAACACACATCTCTACACAACACACATCTCTACACAACACACACCTCTACACAACACACATCTCTACACAACACACACCTCTACACAACACACAGCTCTACACAACACACATCTCTACACAACACACAACTCTACACAACACACACCTCTACACAACACACAACTCTACACAACACACATCTCTACACAACACACAGCTACACACAACACACAGCTACACACAACACACATCTCTACACAACACACATCTCTACACAACACACAGCTCTACACAACACACAGCTACACACAACACACATCTCTACACAACACACATCTCTACACAACACACAGCTACACACAACACACAGCTCTACACAACACACATCTCTACACAACACACAACTCTACACAACACACAGCTACACACAACACACAGCTCTACACAACACACAGCTCTACACAACACACACCTCTACACAACACACAACTCTACACAACACACATCTCTACACAACACACAGCTCTACACAACACACATCTCTACACAACACACAGCTCTACACAACACACACCTCTACACAACACACAGCTCTACAGCTCTACACAACACACATCTCTACACAACACACAGCTCTACAGCTCTACACAACACACCTCTACACAACACACATCTCTACAGCTCTACACAACACACATCTCTACACAACACACAGCTCTACACAACACACATCTCTACACAACACACACCTCTACACAACACACACCTCTACACAACACACACCTCTACACAACACACAGCTCTACACAACACACATCTCTACACAACACACACCTCTACACACACACAACTCTACACAACACACAGCTACACACAACACACATCTCTACACAACACACAGCTCTACACAACACACTCTCTACACACACACACACCTCTACACAACACACAGCTACACACAACACACAGCTACACACAACACACAGCTACACACAACACACACCTCTACACAACACACAGCTACACACAACACACAACTCTACACAACACACATCTCTACACAACACACAGCTACACACAACACACATCTCTACACAACACACATCTCTACACAACACACAGCTCTACACAACACACAGCTACACACAACACACATCTCTACACAACACACATCTCTACACAACACACAGCTACACACAACACACAGCTCTACACAACACACATCTCTACACAACACACAACTCTACACAACACACAGCTACACACAACACACAGCTACACACAACACACAGCTCTACACAACACACACCTCTACACAACACACATCTCTACACAACACACATCTCTACACAACACACATCTCTACACAACACACAGCTCTGCACAACACACACCTCTACACAACACACAGCTCTACAGCTCTACACAACACACATCTCTACACAACACACATCTCTACACAACACACACCTCTACACAACACACAGCTCTACAGCTCTACACAACACACATCTCTACACAACACACAACTCTACACAACACACAGCTCTACAGCTCTACACAACACACATCTCTACACAACACACAACTCTACACAACACACACCTCTACACAACACACAGCTACACAACACACACCTCTACACAACACACACCTGTACACAACACACAGCTACACAACACACACCTCTACACAACACACACCTGTACACAACACACACCTCTACACAACACACAGCTACACAAACACACCTCTACACAACACACAGCTACACAACACACACCTCTACACAACACACACCTGTACACAACACACAACTCTACACAACACACAGCTCTACACAACACACAGCTCTACACAACACACAGCTCTACACAACACACACCTGTACACAACACACAACTCTACACAACACACACCTCTACACAACACACAGCTCTACACAACACACACCTCTACACAACACACACCTGTACACAACACACAACTCTACACAACACACACCTCTACACAACACACACCTACACAACACACAGCTCTACACAACACACAGCTCTACACAACACACACCTGTACACAACACACAACTCTACACAACACACACCTCTAACACAACACACACCTTACACAACACACAGCTCTACACAACACACACCTCTACACAACACACACCTGTACACAACACACAACTCTACAAACACACAGCTACACAACACACACCTCTACACAAACACACCTGTACACAACACACACCTCTACACAACACACACCGCTACACAACACACACTCTACACAACACACAGCTCTACACAACACACACCTCTACACAACAAACAGCTCTACACAACACACACCTCTACACAACACACCAACTCTACACAACACACAGCCTCTACACAACCCACACCTGCTACACAACACACAACTCTACACATACACACACCTCTACACAACACACAACTCTACACAACACACACCTCACACAACACACACCTCTACACAACACACAGCTCTACACAACACACACCTCTACACAACACACACCTACACAACACACACCTCTCAACAACACACAGCTCTACACAACAACACAGCTCTACACAACTCACAACTCTACACAACACACACCTACACAACACACAGCCTACACAACCACAAGCTCTACACAACACACACTCTACACAACAACACCTGCTACACAACACACAACTCTACACAACACACACTCTACACACACACATCTCTACACAACACACATCTCTACACAACACACAACTCTACACAACACACAACCTCTACACAACACACACCTCTACACAACACAGCACTACACACACACACCTCTACACAACACACATCTCTACACAACACACACCTCTACACAACACACATCTCTACACAACACACCACCTCTACACAACACACCACCTCTACAACAACACACAACTCTACACAACACACAGCTCTACACAACACAAATCTCTACACAACACACAGCTCTACACAACACACAAACTCTACACAACACACAGCTACACAACACACACCTCTACACAACACACACCTCTACACAACACACACCTCTACACAACACACATCTCTACACAACACACAGCTACACAACACACACCTCTACACAACACACACCTCTACACAACACACAACTCTACACAACACACAGCTACACAACACACACCTCTACACAACACACAACTCTACACAACACACAGCTCTACACAACACACATCTCTACACAACACACACCTCTACACAACACACAACTCTACACAACACACACCTCTACACAACACACACACTCTACACAACACACAGCTACACAACACACACCTCTACACAACACACATCTCTACACAACACACACCTCTACACAACACACATCTCTACACAACACACACCTCTACACAACACACACCTCTACACAACACACAACTCTACACAACACACATCTCTACACAACACAAATCTCTACACAACACACAGCTCTACACACACACAACTCTACACAACACACACCTCTACACAACATACACCTCTACACAACACACACCTCTACACAACACACAACTCTACACAACACACAGCTACACAACACACAGCTACACAACACACTCCTCTACACAACACACACTCTACACAACTCACAATCTACACAACACACAGCCTACACAACACACACCTCTACACAACACACAACTCTACACAACACACAGCTCTACACAACACACATCTCTACACAACACACACCTCTACACAACACACAGCTCTACACAACACACAACTCTACACAACACACACCTCTACACACACACAGCCTACACAACACACACTCTACACAACACACTCTCTACACAACACACACCTCTACACAACACACATCTCTACACAACCACACCACTACACAACACACACCTCTCACAACACACAACTCTACACAACACAACATCTACACAACACAATCTCTACACAACACACAGCTCTAACAACACCACAACTCTACACAACACACACTCTACACAACCTACACCTCTACACAACACACACCTCTACACAACACACACTCTACACAACACACACCTCTACACAACACACACCTCTACACAACACACATCTCTACACAACACACACCTCTACACAACACACAGCTACACAACACACACCTCTACACAACACACACCTCTACACAACACACATCTCTACACAACACACACCTCTACACAACACACACCTCTACACAACACACATCTCTACACAACACACAACTCTACACAACACACAGCTCTACACAACACACAACTCTACACAACACACAGCTACACAACACACACCTTACACAACACACACACACCTCTACACAACACACAACTCTACACAACACACAGCTACACAACACACACCCTACACAACACACACCTCTACACAACACACATCTCTACACAACACACAGCTACACAACACACACCTCTACACAACACACACCTCTACACAACACACATCTCTACACAACACACACCTCTACACAACACACATCTCTACACAACACACAACTCTACACAACACACAGCTACACAACACACACCTCTACACAACACACATCTCTACACAACACACATCTCTACACAACATCTACACAACACACACCTCTACACAACACATCTCTACACAACACACACCCTACACAACACACATCTCTACACAACACACACCTCTACACAACACACACCCCTACACAACACACATCTCTACACAACACACACCTCTACACAACACACATCTCTACACAACACACACCACTCTACACAACACACATCTCTACACAACACACAGCTACACACAACACACATCTCTACACAACACACATCTCTACACAACACACACCTCTACACAACACACATCTCTACACAACACACAGCTACACACAACACACATCTCTACACAACACACATCTCTACACAACACACAGCTACGCACAACACACATCTCTACACAACACACATCTCTACACAACACACAGCTACACACAACACACAGCTACACACAACACACATCTCTACACAACACACATCTCTACACAACACACACCTCTACACAACACACATCTCTACACAACACACACTCTACACAACACACAGCTCTACACAACACACAGCTCTACACAACACACAACTCTACACAACACACACCTCTACACAACACACAACTCTACACAACACACATCTCTACACAACACACAGCTACACACAACACACAGCTTCACACAACACACATCTCTACACAACACACATCTCTACAACAACACACAGCTCTACACAACACACAGCTACACACCACACACATCTACACAACACACATCTCTACACAACACACAGCTCCACACAACACATCTCTCACAGACACACATCCTCTACACAACACACAACTCTACACAACACAGCTACCACACAACACACAGCTCTACACAACACACAGCTCTACACAACACACACCTCTACACAACACACAACTCTACACAACACACATCTCTACACAACACACAGCTCTACACAAAACACACATCTCTACACAACACACAGCTCTACACAACACACACCTCTACACAACACACAGCTCTACAGCTCTACACAACACACATCTCTACACAACACACAGCTCTACAGCTCTACACAACACACAACTCTACACAACACACAGCTCTACAGCTCTACACAACACACATCTCTACACAACACACATCTCTACACAACACACACCTCTACACAACACACACCTCTACACAACACACACCTCTACACAACACACAACTCTACACAACACACAGCTCTACACAACACACATCTCTACACAACACACACCTCTACACAACACACAACTCTACACAACACACAGCTACACACAACACACATCTCTACACAACACACAGCTCTACACAACACACATCTCTACACAACACACACCTCTACACAACACACAGCTACACACAACACACAGCTACACACAACACACAGCTACACACAACACACACCTCTACACAACACACAGCTACACACAACACACAACTCTACACAACACACATCTCTACTACAACACACAGCTCTACACTACACACATCTCTACACAACACACACTCTACACAACACACACCTCTACACAACACACAGCTACACAACACACTCCTCTACACAACACACATCTCTACACAACACAGCACCTCTACACAACACACATCTCTACACAACACACAGCCCTACACAACACACACCTCTACACAACACACACCTCTACACAACACACAGCCCTACACAACACACAGCTCTACACAACACACACCTCTACACAACACACAGCCCTACACAACACACAGCCCTACACAACACACAGCCTCTACACAACACACACCTCTACACAACACACAACTCTACACAACACACACCTCTACACAACACAGCTGCTCTACACCTCTACACAACACACAGCCTACACAACACACATCTCTACACAACACACACTCTACACAACACCACACCTCGTACACAACACACATCTCTACACAACACACACTCTACACAACACACAGCTCTACACAACACACAACTCTACACAACACACACCTCTACACAACACACATCTCTACACAACACACACCTCTACACAACACACAACTCTACACAACACACAACTCTACACAACACACACCTCTACACAACACACAACTCTACACAACACACAGCTCTACACAACACACATCTCTACACAACACACATCTCTACACAACACACACCTCTACACAACACACAGCTACACACAACACACAGCTACACACAACACACAGCTTTACACAACACACAGCTACACACAACACACATCTCTACACAACACACCTCTACACAACACACACCTCTACACAACACACACCTCTACACAACACACAGCTACACACAACACACATCTCTACACAACACACAACTCTACACAACACACAACTCTACACAACACACATCTCTACACAACACACAGCTACACAACACACACCTCTACACAACACACACCTCTACACAACACACATCTCTACACAACACACATCTCTACACAACACACACCTCTACACAACACACATCTCTACACAACACACAACTCTACACAACACACAGCTACACAACACACACCTCTACACAAACACACACCTCTACACAACACACATCTCTACACAACACACAGCTACACACCACACATCTCTACACAACACACATCTCTACACAACACACAGCTACACAACACACTCCTCTACACAACACACACCTCTACACAACACACACCTCTACACAACACACAGCTACACACAACACACATCTCTACACAACACACTGCTCTACACAACACACAGCTTACACAAAACACACACCTCTACACAACACACATCTCTACACAACACACAGCTACACACAACACACATCTCTACACAACACACATCTCTACACAACACACACCTCTACACAACACTCACATCCTCTACACAACACACAGCTACACACAACACACATCTCTACACAACACACATCTCTACACAACACACAGCTACGCACAACCACACATCTCTACACACACACAATCTCTACACAACACACAGCTACACACAACACACATCTCTACACAACACACATCTCTACACAAACACACCCCTCTACACAACACACATCTCTACACAACACACACCTCTACACAACACACAGCTCTACACAACACACATCTCTACACAACACACACAACTCTACACAACACACACCTCTACACAACACACAACTCTACACAACACACATCTCTACACAACACACAGCTACACACAACACACAGCTACACACAACACACATCTCTACACAACACACATCTCTACACAACACACAGCTCTACACAACACACAGCTACACACAACACACATCTCTACACAACACACATCTCTACACAACACACAGCTACACACAGCTCTACACAACACACATCTCTACACAACACACAACTCTACACAACACACAGCTACACACAACACACAGCTCTACACAACACACAGCTCTACACAACACACACCTCTACACAACACACAACTCTACACAACACACAGCTCTACACAACACACAGCTCTACACAACACACATCTCTACACAACACACAGCTCTACACAACACACACCTCTACACAACACACAGCTCTACAGCTCTACACAACACACATCTCTACACAACACACATCTCTACACAACACACACCTCTACACAACACACAGCTCTACAGCTCTACACAACACACATCTCTACACAACACACAACTCTACACAACACACAGCTCTACAGCTCTACACAACACACATCTCTACACAACACACAACTCTACAAACACACACCTCTACACAACACACACCTCTACACAACACACAACTCTACACAAACACACACCTCTACACAACACACAACTCTACACAACACACAGCTCTACACAACACACATCTCTACACAACACACACCTCTACACAACACACACCTCTACACAACACACAGCTACACACAACACACATCTCTACACAACACACAGCTCTACACAACACACAGCTCTACACAACACACACCTCTACACAACACACATCTCTACACAACACACAGCTACACACAACACACAGCTACACACAACACACAGCTACACACAACACACACCTCTACACAACACACATCTCTACACAACACACATCTCTACACAACACACACCTCTACACAACACACACCTCTACACAACACACAGCTACACAACACACAACTCTACACAACACACATCTCTACACAACACACAGCTACACACAACACACAGCTACACACAACACACATCTCTACACAACTCACATCTCTACACAACACACAGCTCTACACAACACACAGCTACACACAACACACATCTCTACACAACACACATCTCTACACAACACACAGCTACACACAACACACAGCTCTACACAACACACATCTCTACACAACACACAACTCTACACAACACACGCTACACACAACACACAGCTACACACAACACACAGCTCTACACAACACACACCTCTACACAACACACAACTCTACACAACACACATCTCTACACAACACACAGCTCTACACAACACACATCTCTACACAACACACAGCTCTACACAACACACACCTCTACACAACACACAGCTCTACAGCTCTACACAACACACATCTCTACACAACACACATCTCTACACAACACACACCTCTACACAACACACAGCTCTACAGCTCTACACAACACACATCTCTACACAACACACAACTCTACACAACACACAGCTCTACAGCTCTACACAACACACATCTCTACACAACACACAACTCTACACAACACACACCTCTACACAACACACACCTCTACACAACACACAACTCTACACAACACACAACTCTACACAACACACACCTCTACACAACACACAACTCTACACAACACACAGCTCTACACAACACACATCTCTACACAACACACACCTCTACACAACACACAACTCTACACAACACACAGCTACACACAACACACAGCTCTACACAACACACAGCTCTACACAACACACACCTCTACACAACACACATCTCTACACAACACACACCTCTACACAACACACAGCTACACACAACACACAGCTACACACAACACATAGCTTTACACAACACACAGCTACACACAACACACATCTCTACACAACACACACCTCTACACAACACACACCTCTACACAACACACAGCTCTACACAACACACACCTCTACACAACACACAACTCTACACAACACACATCTCTACACAACACACAACTCTACACAACACACAGCTCTACACAACACACACCTCTACACAACACACACCTCTACACAACACACATCTCTACACAACACACACCTCTACACAACACACATCTCTACACAACACACACTTCTACACAACACACATCTCTACACAACACACATCTCTACACAACACACAGCTACACACAACACAAAAAATACTGCCTGATTTTCTTCTGTAGTTTTGGACTGAGGCTATCAGGCTAATGTAGCTAACAGGTACTGGACATACTTAGCCTGATAATTAGAAATGTGAAAAAATGGATTGAATAATGAACAAAATTCAGTCTGAAAAACTGGGAACACATTTCCAGCTCAGCGTCCAGCATATCATTTAAATACAAACGTTTAGACTGTAGTGAAGGCCGACTGATAAAACTGGGTACCAAGTAACTTTACAACCCATATCAGTAGAAACTACGCTACTGTGTGTTCACAGTGTGAGAAGACACTGCCAGAGGAGCTGACTGACCTTCACATTAATTACACCAGTCTACAGCTGGAAAGATTCATATTTCTTACTTTCCCAATTTTCCAATCATATTCCCCAATTTAAACAAGGCATAAGTAAAACTGGACTCTAAGTCTAGCGGCCTAGGCTAAAAAAGAGTGACTGCAGGAGAAAGACCAGAGACTGTAGCCCAATAACTCTAAACACACTCCAGACCTAGCTCCAGTCCTGGAGAGGTGGAAACAACTCCTACCAGCATTTGCCAAACGTTATATAGATGGATACTAAAAAAGTGTTGCAGTTTGATGTGGCTACCTTTAAGTAGACTGAACAAATCAGATACCTGCCTTTACCTGGTACTAGAAAGATATAAGAGCTGTAACCCTCCCTACGTTTAAGGTATAGGTAACCTCACGTTTTAAAGATATTTGTGATGTGGACTCACTTGATACCTAATTGCTTCTACTAGAGTTTTATACAGAAGTATTTTTCTAAAACTACACCAGCTTGTGGTAGAAGAACTTGAGAACATGGCTGCTTCACCCTACATGGTTTGAACTGTCCAATGTCTGTTTTTCTAGATAGCAGTTGGTCCTACCGAATCACATTATATCTATATGTGCAACTCAACACTAGTTAATTTATTGGCTATAAGTTTTCATTACTTGTTAGTAGGGGTGTGTTTAAAAAATCGATTTTTCGATTCAAATCGATCTTCATTTAAATAATCCAATATCGATTCATATAAACCCAAGATCGACCTTTAAAATTAGCATGTAGCTAATTAGCTTGTGAATCGGGATCGAATCGATCCGGGAAATCAGTGGCGATACCCAGCCCTACTTGTTAGCTACATTAGTCTAGCACCTCCATGACAGAACTTCAGAAACACCATGCTTTCCTCTTTATGAGTGTTGAAACCTGAAGTGTAAGATATCAGCTAACACAGCTAGAGCCACTCGACTAGTGTGATTTCACTTGTACTGAATCCTAACTGACGAGATCAGCTGGGCTGTATTATTAATAGTCTTTTCCTTTTCGGGTGAAGTATTCTTTCACTTATAGTCTCTGTCGAATCTCCATTTATGCTGATAGAAATCCAGGCTGCTCAAAGTGTGACCCGCAGGACAGATTTGGCCCCTGAGGCCATTTGTTTGGGCCGCCAGGCGAGACTTTTCCTGCTCCACTAAAGATACGGGCTTTGCACACGTGCTCGTGTTGTGCAGAACAAAACTGTTGGGCTCGGGTTACGTATCAGTCCGCCATTCCAGAAAAGTGTGATATGTAAACACAGCCTGCTGTTAGATTGGCACAGGGAGAGATTTTTAAAAGGGTTTCCAGGAAAAATGGTTGTGTTGTTTGTATAATACAGTAAAAGTCTCGTGTTTTGCACCTTTAATGCATGAAACAAGCCAGATTGAGTGCTAAAGGCCACCAGGTATTAGGGGTGTAAGCAGTGCTTAATTTGTAAAACATCAGGTAATGGAACACTAAAGGTGGGGTGATCCAGCGAGTGGCAGTGAGGGGAAAAGGTCCTGGAACACATAGACACAACAGTGCTTCAAGTGTACATCTAACATAGTAGCATCTATACAATAAAATAATCTTAGCTTTAATGAATGCAGTAAGGAGCTGCAAACATAACATCTCAGAGATGCCACTGGACGAATAGCTTTTGGTGTCCTACAAAAAAAAGATGTCAAAGAGGTGGTGGATCCACATAAATGGAACACACGTACCTGAAATATGAGAGGTGCCGGATCTTGTTCCGGCAAGATCCAGCACAAATTAAGCACTGGGTGTAAGAAAATATTGAAATATCGAATATCGTGATATTATGTTTTGTGATATTGTATCAATTCTCAAAAACACACTATCGATACACAGATTTCTGGCAGACAGTGAATCAGTGTGTGTTGTGTTTAAACCTCTGACCACTAGATGTCAGTGTTCCATCCATTTTCAGGTCCACTCCAACATTAACAAGCAGCACAAGGGCGCAAAGCTATTGTCAGCATTGACAAACCTGTTCATATAGTGGTGTGTTTTAATAGTAGGATTTGAAAAAAAATCGCAATATATTACTTTGCTTGCAGTATAGCAATATATCGTGATATATTGAATCACTGTATCATGATACATATTGTATCGCCAGGTTCTTGCCAATACACAGCCCTACAGCCCATGTAGTTCATTAAAGTTGATGTTTTATCATTAATGTGTTTCAGTTTTTGAAATTGTTCTCTTATTTTCTACATTGACGGTATGTGACTTTGGTTGCCCAGATATGCCTGTTTAACCCCTATGAATAAATAATTTGATGAGCTCTGCTCTGGTTGGCTGGTTTACAATGAGGCACCTTGATGATCACTCAAACACAACATGTCGAAATAGACCAAATAAAATGAACCTCAGTGTAAAGAAGCTCCACCGCTGTACTGTTTAGTTAGCTATGTCAGTTACCTGGAGCTGCTAGTATCTAACGTTACCTACACCAGCTACTCACTTTCATCTGAACATCAAACACAAAGTAGATTAAAGGTGTCTCTGTGAAACTTTCAGTTTAAGATGATCTGCTGTAACCAGCACACAGTGATCCACTCACACAGCATGGCTGCTACTTCCAGTCACTGTTGAGGTTGTGGTGCTAATAAAGGTGGAGCTGCTCGTCTCTTCAGTCTCTTCAGTGTTGAACTAAAGCTGAGTGTTGGAGAAACTGTCTGGGTTCTTGTTAAAGATCTTAAATGGAGCCGCAGCTTATTTCTTGGGCCAGTACAGGTTGTAGCTGGAGCTGAACGTTTTATTAAGAAGCTGGTGAAGATCCAACTGGAGACTTGTTTAAAGACGAACATCAACCTTGTAGCTCTGACGGTTGGGTTCGTTGGGAAGGAATGAAATGCTGGACATAGTCCAGCATTTTCATTGCTGTTGTCATTGCATGTAGATGTTGGGGTGTAAATATTAATGAGTCTGTGATGTAACAGTTTAGGATTTGGAGCTCGGCCTGTTTTATCGTGCCTCTCTTGTGAAAGCAGGAGGAACCACAGAGTTTGAGGTTCCCAGTATGTACAGTTCTATGTACTGAACTCTCCTTATTACACTACAACAATGTAAATACAGTTTTACAGTCTGTGGCACCTTTAAAGGATTATAAAAGCCAAACATAGCGTCACATTTACAATGTTCTCTTATTCTAAATGTAGTCAATCGTCTAAGACTTGTTTGTTGTGAACTGCTGATGCTAAATGGTGGGATATGGAGTTGTTACTGTGGACAGAAGTGGCTGGTTACTGCTTTAATCTATGCTAGTGTACTTTCGTCCATGTTTATAGATAACAGTTTGTTACACAGCGTCAGGACCCACATAAGCATTTCTGTCTATTTGAGATTATGTAACAGCCTGAGCCAACCGTGTCATGCATGATGCTAATTGGTAGGTCTTAAGCTTCCACTACTCATTACTTAAATTAGCCTGAAACTAAAGAAGCAAACCTCACACACCAGACTCATCTGATGGACTGTATTTGCTGTAAGGAAGACGTTACGTAAGTTTGAGTCCCCTCTGAATCAGCATGTAGCCCCTCAGCTCCTCAGTCTGTTTAGTTTCTGATGGACTGATATGTTCATTGTACCTAGCATGTTGATGTTCTGCTGCATTCTCCTGGTTCTGAAGGTCCTCTGGGTGAACGTTGTTAGCTATGAGCACGGTGGAGGGTCATGTGGCTTGCGCGTCTTCGGCTTTGCATCGTGTAACTCGCTTTTCTCCTCGCCCTGCTCCCCTTCCCCTCCCTATCCCTCCATTCCTAACCATTCTGGGCCTCCCTCCTTCCCTCCACCTTCTCTTTCTCTTTGTCCCTCTCCTGTTTCTTCTCCTTCTCTGTCTCTTCCTCTTCTGCCCTGTCCCACAGCAGATTGTCAGAGCGGGGGACACTAATCAGGATGGCCAGCTGGACTTCGAGGAATTCACACAGTACCTGCGCTCCCACGAGAAGCGCCTCAAACTCATGTTCAGCAGCCTGGACCGCAACAACGATGGTTAGAGCTACCAACCATAGTGTGACCTTTTGCATCAGAGTTCGTGTTAGTCCTGTTACTGCCCCTTCAGTGTTAGTGTTTTAGCATTAGAGTAAGAACTAGTGCTGTTATTGTTCTTTCAGTGTTAGTGTTTTAGCATTAGAGTAAGAACTAGTGCTGTTATTGTTCTTTCAGTGTTAGTGTTTTAGCATTAGAGTAAGAACTAGTGCTGTTATTGTTCTTTCAGTGTTAGTGTTTTAGCATTAGAGTAAGCACTAGTGCTGTTACTGTTCTTTCAGTGTTAGTGTTTTAGCATTAGAGTAAGAACTAGTGCTGTTATTGTTCTTTCAGTGTTAGTGTTTTAGCATTAGAGTAAGAACTAGTGCTGTTATTGTTCTTTCAGTGTTAGTGTTTTAGCATTAGAGTAAGAACTAGTGCTGTTATTGTTCTTTCAGTGTTAGTGTTTTAGCATTAGAGTAAGAACTAGTGCTGTTATTGTTCTTTCAGTGTTAGTGTTTTAGCATTAGAGTAAGCACTAGTGCTGTTATTGTTCTTTCAGTGTTAGTGTTTTAGCATTAGAGTAAGCACTAGTGCTGTTATTGTTCTTTCAGTGTTAGTGTTTTAGCATTAGAGTAAGAACTAGTGCTGTTATTGTTCTTTCAGTGTTAGTGTTTTAGCATTAGAGTAAGAACTAGTGCTGTTATTGTTCTTTCAGTGTTAGTGATTTAGCATTAGAGTAAGAACTAGTGCTGTTATTGTTCTTTCAGTGTTAGTGTTTTAGCATTAGAGTAAGAACTAGTGCTGTTATTGTTCTTTCAGTGTTAGTGTTTTAGCATTAGAGTAAGAACTAGTGCTGTTACTGCCCCTTCAGTGTTAGTGTTTTAGCATTAGAGTAAGAACTAGTGCTGTTATTGTTCTTTCAGTGTTAGTGTTTTAGCATTAGAGTAAGAACTAGTGCTGTTATTGTTCTTTCAGTGTTAGTGATTTAGCATTAGAGTAAGAACTAGTGCTGTTATTGTTCTTTCAGTGTTAGTGTTTTAGCATTAGAGTAAGAACTAGTGCTGTTACTGTTCTTTCAGTGTTAGTGATTTAGCATTAGAGTAAGCACTAGTGCTGTTACTGTTCTTTCAGTGTTAGTGATTTAGCATTAGAGTAAGAACTAGTGCTGTTATTGTTCTTTCAGTGTTAGTGTTTTAGCATTAGAGTAAGAACTAGTGCTGTTATTGTTCTTTCAGTGTTAGTGATTTAGCATTAGAGTAAGAACTAGTGCTGTTATTGTTCTTTCAGTGTTAGTGTTTTAGCATTAGAGTAAGAACTAGTGCTGTTATTGTTCTTTCAGTGTTAGTGTTTTAGCATTAGAGTAAGAACTAGTGCTGTTATTGTTCTTTCAGTGTTAGTGTTTTAGCATTAGAGTAAGCACTAGTGCTGTTATTGTTCTTTCAGTGTTAGTGTTTTAGCATTAGAGTAAGAACTAGTGCTGTTATTGTTCTTTCAGTGTTAGTGTTTTAGCATTAGAGTAAGCACTAGTGCTGTTATTGTTCTTTCAGTGTTAGTGTTTTAGCATTAGAGTAAGAACTAGTGCTGTTACTGCCCCTTCAGTGTTAGTGTTTTAGCATTAGAGTAAGAACTAGTGCTGTTATTGTTCTTTCAGTGTTAGTGTTTTAGCATTAGAGTAAGAACTAGTGCTGTTATTGTTCTTTCAGTGTTAGTGTTTTAGCATTAGAGTAAGCACTAGTGCTGTTATTGTTCTTTCAGTGTTAGTGTTTTAGCATTAGAGTAAGCACTAGTGCTGTTATTGTTCTTTCAGTGTTAGTGTTTTAGCATTAGAGTAAGAACTAGTGCTGTTATTGTTCTTTCAGTGTTAGTGTTTTAGCATTAGAGTAAGAACTAGTGCTGTTACTGCCCCTTCAGTGTTAGTGTTTTAGCATTAGAGTAAGAACTAGTGCTGTTATTGTTCTTTCAGTGTTAGTGTTTTAGCATTAGAGTAAGCACTAGTGCTGTTATTGTTCTTTCAGTGTTAGTGTTTTAGCATTAGAGTAAGAACTAGTGCTGTTACTGCCCCTTCAGTGTTAGTGTTTTAGCATTAGAGTAAGAACTAGTGCTGTTATTGTTCTTTCAGTGTTAGTGTTTTAGCATTAGAGTAAGAACTAGTGCTGTTATTGTTCTTTCAGTGTTAGTGTTTTAGCATTAGAGTAAGCACTAGTGCTGTTATTGTTCTTTCAGTGTTAGTGTTTTAGCATTAGAGTAAGAACTAGTGCTGTTATTGTTCTTTCAGTGTTAGTGTTTTAGCATTAGAGTAAGAACTAGTGCTGTTACTGCCCCTTCAGTGTTAGTGTTTTAGCATTAGAGTAAGCACTAGTGCTGTTATTGTTCTTTCAGTGTTAGTGTTTTAGCATTAGAGTAAGAACTAGTGCTGTTATTGTTCTTTCAGTGTTAGTGTTTTAGCATTAGAGTAAGAACTAGTGCTGTTACTGCCCCTTCAGTGTTAGTGTTTTAGCATTAGAGTAAGCACTAGTGCTGTTATTGTTCTTTCAGTGTTAGTGTTTTAGCATTAGAGTAAGCACTAGTGCTGTTATTGTTCTTTCAGTGTTAGTGTTTTAGCATTAGAGTAAGAACTAGTGCTGTTATTGTTCTTTCAGTGTTAGTGTTTTAGCATTAGAGTAAGAACTAGTGCTGTTACTGCCCCTTCAGTGTTAGTGTTTTAGCATTAGAGTAAGAACTAGTGCTGTTATTGTTCTTTCAGTGTTAGTGTTTTAGCATTAGAGTAAGAACTAGTGCTGTTATTGTTCTTTCAGTGTTGGTGAGTTAGTCAAGTTTATTTGTATAGCGCTTTTTACAACAATGTTGTCACAAAGCAGCTTTACAGGAATTTTAAAGCATGAAAAACATGAAATCACACACTTTATCCCTTGTGAGCAAACCAGAGGCAAACGTTAGTGTTAAACATGCTATAGCCCATTCGTTGTTAGTGTTTTTTTCCTTAGAGTTGGTGTTAACCATATTCTTGCCCATCCAGTGTTGGTATTTTTCCATTAGAATTAGTTTTAGTCCTGCTATTGCCTATTGAGTGTTGGTATTTTTCCATTAGAATTAGTTTTAGTCCTGCTATTGCCTATTGAGTGTTGGTATTTTTCCATTAGAATTAGTTTTAGTCCTGCTATTGCCTATTGAGTGTTGGTATTTTTCCATTAGAATTAGTTTTAGTCCTGCTATTGCCTATTGAGTGTTGGTATTTTTCTATTAGAATTAGTTTTAGTCCTGCTATTGCCTATTGAGTGTTGGTATTTTTCCATTAGAATTATTTCCTGTTTGCAGTTAGTTCTTCTGAATTAGTAAAGGTATTAGCCCAAATATTAACCATTCAAAGTGTCCAGAATTCTGTTCTACAGGCTTAGAGAGAGCTGCACAAGTGCTTATTATACAGAACACTCTCTATCTGAGTTTGTACATGTATGTAGCTGTGTTTGTTTTCCAGGTCACATAGATGTTGGAGAGATCCAGCAGTCGTTACACACTGTGGGGGTGGATGTTACTCTGGAGGAAGCATCCAAAATCCTCCAAAGGTGTGTGTGTTCGTAGGATTTCCTTATACAGATCTGATAAGGAGGACAGTACAGTCATTGTCTTTGTTTATATTACTGTGTTACATCATGGCAGGTCTGTTTATGTGTATATGTATTTGTGTGTTTGTGTGTTTCAGTATGGATAAAGACGGCACCATGACCATCGACTGGGTGGAGTGGCGCGACCATTTCCTTTTTAACCCTTTGCACAGCATGGAGGACATCGCTCACTACTGGAAACGCTCTGTGGTCAGTTGGTCCACACTCAAACGTCACGCACGGTTTCATAATCAAACAAAAGAAACAGTGTTCCTCCTGGGCGTCTTAATGTGCCATACACATGTGACTGGTGTTTAATGGATCACACCATACAAGGGCCCAATGTCCTGTTCCACGGGACTCTGGATCAGAACCAGAGGTTCCAGCTTTATGGTTTTTGGTTTAGAGCAGGATCTAATAGGGTGGTTGTCTTCTTTGTGTAGTAACAACTTAGCAGTGTTGGAGCTGGGGTTAATATCTACCAGCACTGTTAGATATGTTAGTGATCTCCAGCCCAAATACTACAATAACATGTGTATCAATTGCTGTTTATATAATTATTAGTTTGGAAAACGTTAGCTCAGGGTACATTAGCATTCAAGCAAACACCACAGAGTAAGTGTTTTTGCTCATGCACACTTGAGAGAGGGAAAAAAACTGACAGGTCTGGTTCTAAAACCTGATTGGCTGAGCCTTGTTCAAAGCCATTGCTAATACACTATATACCGAGCCCTATGTTACTGCGCCATGCCACCAAAAATCTGATTGCTGTTAAAAGAACTGCTCATACGGAGAATGAATTTGTTTATTTTAATTATTAGACTTTACCGGTCAGCTAATTAACAGGCTGAAAGGTGTCAAACATGCTAAACAGCTTCATTCCCAACATCACAGGCGTGAATTAAAGCTTTTACAATATGATTCACTGTAAAACTGCAGCATTAAAGACTAAAGAAGATCATTTTAATATCTTATTTCCTTCAAATTCTCATGTTTCAGTCAGAAATAGGCTCAAATTGAAAATACAGTAAAGACAGGCTGGAACTAATAATAACCTGTTATATAAAGTGTAGTGTATACGACAGGTGGACCATTTCTGAGAGCAGCGTAATCATCTATTAGACTTATGAACAGTGATTTGGTGGTAAATGTGAACATATAATCCATGTCTGGATCGTTCGCTCCTCTTCACCCGGTCCTCTGTTGGATTGTTTTGTTGTGTGTATTAGATCTTGGACATTGGAGAGCACCTGACAGTTCCTGACGAGTTCTCGGAGAAGGAGCGCAAGTCAGGGTTCGTGTGGAGGCAGCTGATGGCCGGAGCGATGGCTGGGTCCGTGTCCAGAACCGGCACGGCTCCGCTGGACCGACTCAAAGTCTTCCTACAGGTCAAAACCCTCATCTGCTCAACTTTCACTAGACAGTCAAAGCTGTTGCTGAGCTTGAGCTTGAGGTTGGGATAGATATAATTTACTGTACACAGTGTGTCCACGTTTAATCATTCTGCAGACAGTGTTATGCCTGTTTTAGGATTTGTTAGCTGATTTCTTTATGGGAGGGAATGAATGGCATTGCCATTGTGCTCTGTGGACAAGTGAGATCTTCCAAACCTACAGATATTTCTGCATGCAAGCTAACACTGCTGCACACTGAATTATAGAACCGGTAGCCTTAACAAAATAGCCCATGGAAACCAGCAGTCTTTGTCTTAAGTTTGAATGAAGTTGCTTTAGCAGTGTTAAGCTGTAGCTGGTGTTGGTAAATAGTTGTGTTGAAGTATAACAGTGGTGCACCCTGACTGGATAGAGTCCTAAGTTCTGGAGTTTGGACGTGGTCATGGTGTGCGGTTGTGTTTACTAGCTATCTGTTCAGACGGCCCTGTCAATGGTGTAGGACTTTGAAAGCCTACAACGTTATGACACCTGTCAACCACAGTTCCTCTTCTCTGGCAACACTTGCCTCAACCTGCCTGGACTAAATGTACTGAGCCTTGAGCTTCAGCCAACAACATTTCCTAGCAAAGGAGTGTGAACTTGTTCTGTAGCATCTATTGTATTCACATGTATTCCTATTTTGGCTTCTTGATAACTTTTAATTATAGGATGTATCTGGTTTACAGCCATTGCTATTAACACAGCAGTTTTAAATAAACATAGTGAAATCTGCTTGGATCTAAGGTTCCTATGGGCATGGAGCTTCAGACTTTGTGTGTTTGTGTATTCCTGACATCATGAGGACGAAATGTACCCAGGATAATGAAAGCCTCAACATTTTGGGGACGTTTGGCTGATCTCCTCAGTAAAAAATGCTTTCCCAAACAAACTACAGCTTCCACTGAACAGAAGAGCTCATGTAGCCAGCTGTAAAGGCAGAAGTGTGACAGCGACAGTAGTCTGAGCGTGTGTGAAGGTACACGGTCAGAGTTCTGAGAAGGATGTGTGTAGCTGAATAAAATCAGTTGGTAATGTTTACAGACTGCGGGTGCAGGTTCACCTTCAGAGCTTGGATAAGGAGGGTTAAAGGTGTGTGTTCTTCTAATACTTGGTGTGTGTGTATGTAGGTTCATGGTCAGAGCTCCGATAAGGGCAGCGTATGGAAAGGTCTCAGGGCGATGATAAAGGAGGGTGGGTTCAGAGCCCTGTGGAGAGGAAACGGAATCAACGTACTCAAGATCGCCCCGGAAACGGCCATCAAGTTCCTGGCTTACGAACAGGTCAGTGTTTTTGTCTGTACTGTACTGAGCGGCCAGACAGATGTGAGTGTAAGTAGTTACTGTTTATTTACTAAAATTAATATATCGGGGACAGGATATCATAAATCATGACCTGTGTAAAAGTTATGGCTGCATTTATTCACCGTATTTGGCCACGCCCACTTTCAAGCTTATGTTTGTTCCTCCTTTGTGTTAGAACTTCAGCTCAGCTAACCAAAATGAATACAGTTACATGGGAGGAGACCAGAGAGACAGTAAGAAGTTCTAATGGGACAACACTGTCTCCTCCGAGGTTAATAACACAGTGGGTGGGTGATATGAGAAGGTGGTCTGAGGTTAATAACACAGTGGGTGGGTGATATGAGAAGGTGGTCTGAGGTTAATAACACAGTGGGTGGATGATATGAGAAGGTGGTCTGAGGTTAATAACACAGTGGGTGTGTGATATGAGAAGGTGGTCTGAGGTTCATAACACAGTGGGTGTGTGATATGAGAAGGTGGTCTGAGGTTCATAACACAGTGGGTGGATGATATGAGAAGGTGGTCTGAGGTTAAAACCACAGTGGGTGGATGATATGAGAAGGTGGTCTGAGGTGAATAACACAGTGGGTGGGTGATATAAGAAGGTGGTCTGAGGTTAATAACACAGTGGGTGGATGATATGAGAAGGTGGTCTGAGGTTAATAACACAGTGGGTGGGTGATATGAGAAGGTGGTCTGAGGTTAATAACACAGTGGGTGGATGATATGAGAAGGTGGTCTGAGGTTAATAACACAGTGGGTGGGTGATATGAGAAGGTGGTCTGAGGTTAATAACACAGTGGGTGGGTGATATGAGAAGGTGGTCTGAGGTTAATAACACAGTGGGTGGGTGATATGAGAAGGTGGTCTGAGGTTACTTAAGGAGACATGTTTAATTACTCTGTACTCTCGGAAGGTGTAGACGGTTCAGTAATGAAAAACTATAAAAGTACTGAAGTGTATCAGTACCTGCACCGTGGGAAGGTGGGCGTGTCCTCCTACACACAGACGCTGAGTTTATATTTCTGAAAGCCGGTTAAACCCAAGTCCAGCAGCTGCCCAAGCCCCTCTGCGTGGGTGTTAGTTACAGTCCAGATAGCCTAGCGCGGTGGACACTGATCAGAGAACAGTTACTGAACTGATAGACTCACCAGCACCGACACGTCTGCTTCCTCTGAGCTTCATAAGTGAGACAGTTCTCTGGATAAGGAAGCTCTGGTGCTGGTTCTCCTCCACAGAATGGTAAGAGCAGACATACGGAGGTTTGGGTGGATGTTTTAAATTTAGAGCTTCAGTCAGAGACGCAGGTGGTCTTCTTTGGAAGGCGGCCCCCCAACACTCTGATCTTTATGTGCTGTGTTCGTACCTCTGTAGTTCAAGTTTTCCTCTTCTTCCAATTACTGACTCCCTCTAACTGAACACGTTATGCTAGTCATTTTATATGTTTATTGTCGTTTTGCTTGTAATTAGTATCAGTGTATCCGTGGGCGCACCAGAAGATCTAACACAAAGTAAACAAAGATGGCTGCCCCAGTGTTGTCATGGAAAAGAGCGTGAATAACGTCACTGTCTAATGAAAAACAAGTATCGCAAAAATTGCAGCTTTACAAGAGAGACCAAAAACATACCTTACTTTCAATGTAAGTCAATGGAACCAGATTTTTTTCCCAGCTATTTTGGAGTGTTTCTTTGGTCCATTAGTCATAAAATGTTCATACAATGTAAACAACCATTGTTGTGTTCAGATAAAAAATGAAGATACATGTTTTTCATTGGACAGCGAGGATATAATTGAGGTTTTTCACAGTGAAACAAGTACTACAGCCTTACTTCTCCCCTCAGTTATAAAAAAGAACAGTTCACGTCCACCCAGGAAAGCTAACTGTGCAATCATAAGGTTTAGCTTCTACTGACAGGGTTGTTTCAGTTCGTGCAGTTACATATTTCCGCCAGAGAGGTCGCCAGATCTGCCCAAGCTGCACAGTACAGCTTTAATTACTTTCCTGGGATACAAACACACATACAGCAAAGAACAGTGCTGACATTTCTCAGAGCTGGGGCACCTGCAGACACCTTGCTACACCTGATAAGTGGAAGCAGTCATGTTACAAAACACTGGACAGCAATACAGAGAACATTCCAGCAGCCACAGGGCTCAGACGCTCAGTTTTCAGATCAGAGGAAAATTACTAGGAGAATTAAATTACCACTATTATTATTTGGATTATTAGGAAAAGTAGTAAATGTGTTTTTTTTTCTGTAACCTATTCTGTTATAATCTGTTATAACAGATTCTTCAGGAGTTATTTTCCTTTCTTGTTCTTTCTTCTCCCTCCCACACATCTCTCTCTCTCTCTCTCTCTCTCTCTCTCTCTCTCTCTCCCTCTCTCTCTCTCTCTCTCTGCAGATTAAGACGCTGATTCATGGCAGTAAAGATGGAGGCAGTCTGAAAGTGCAGGAGAGGTTCGTCGCTGGATCACTTGCAGGAGCCACTGCGCAGACTATTATATATCCTATGGAGGTAAACGTGCACCGTGCATTCGTTTATGTCTTAGATTCCTTATTTTATCATTACTCACTCTTTACAACGTTCAGCCATGAAATATACAAACCTATACAGCAATAAAACTAATCACAGATACACAGAGTTCCATCCTGTTCAGTATCACTTTTCAGCTTTTAACTCAGATAATACAAGCTTTCCATTCATCTCTGAAGAAGTGAACTGTCTCCTCCTCCTTTATAATATATTGTATTGATTATAAACATGTTTGTGGATCAATAAAAAAGCCCTATTCAGGTGCTTTTAAGTAGAGAGCACACTGACCTGTAATAATAATAATACTAATAATACTACTAATAATAATAATAACTCATAGAGTGTACCAGTGGCAGCTCTACAGTGCTTTACAGTCAGTTTTCATCGTTAGTCTCAGTTAAAAGAAGAACTGAAAGAGTCTCTCCAGGTTCTCTGTATTTTACTGAAGTTGTTTGTACAAAAGGTCAGTATCTGCAGATCTAAGATCTCCAGCTGGAGCGTAGACAGAGAGACATTCTGTGTTGTAGCAGGTTCTAGATTATTTAGAGCTTTATAAACTATAGCGGTGTAAGAAAATATTGAATATCAGGATATTATGTTTGGTGATACTGTATCAATCCTCAAAAACACAGTATCGATATACAGATTCCTGGCAGACAGTGAATCATTGTGTGTTGTGTTTAAACCTCTGATCACTAGATGACAGTGTTGTAATCCATTTTCAGCTCCACTCCAACATTAACAAGCAGCACAAGGACGCACAGCTATTGTAAACATTGATAAACCTGTTCATACAGTGGTGTGTTTTAATAGTAGGAGGTTAAAAATCACAGTATATCACAATATATTGAATTGTGACCTCTGTATTACATATTGTATCGTCAAGTTCTCGCCAATACATACACTCAAAAGTTTGGGATCACAGTGAAATGTTCTTGTTTTAATGGAGTATCTTCTTCCTTAACACAACAATGGACTGACGGGTCTCTAAAGAAAGTTGTGTCTTTCTGGTCATTTTGAGTCGGTCAGCAAGCCATCAACTGCTGATCTTCAGATACTAAACTAACCTAGAATGTTGTTCCCTTTTATACTCACTTATTAGTAGAATGTTTTTCAGCTGTGCATCACAATTGAGCAAGAGTGTCCTAACAACCAATTAGTCCAATAACATCCTTAACTTGGATTGGTGGTCGTACCAGGAGATTTAGACAGAGGACTGAGAATTACTGATAATAGACTATATGTAAAATAAGCCTCTATACAAAAATAGACTTTAATACAAACATTTTTATTCTTTAAAAATCATCTGATACACTTACATTAATTGAGAAATGGACAGTATTGTTTGTGAATTGCATGAAATGAAATTCTAAAGTTATCCTAAACTTTTGAGCGGTAGTGTAACCCTAGTAAACTAGTACAGAACTTTAAAGTCTGTTCTAAAAGGTACAGGTAGGCAGTGCAATTATAATTATAAATATACTAAAGTTTTTCGCTGCTATTATCTGGCTTGCAGAACTGGGTGATTATAAACGAGGCAGTATGAGTGTTGGTTGGGTTCCTAACAAATGTTTAGGATTGCAGCCGAACAGGAAAATACTGAAGGCAGAGTGAAACTGAACACACAACAACAGACGAGCACAACTGTGAGTTTCAGGGCCGCTGTGCACCGTGACCTCGCTCCTACACCAACACCTGAGCAAGACTCTCAACACACATACTCATACACGCAGCAGGCTTTAATCAGAGACTCCAGGGTCCCAGTAAGAATGTAATAAAACAGAAACCATGACCCGGGAGTCCCTCCCTCCTCTAGCATTCATAGGACCTGTGGAGTCCCACTAGGTTCCACTTTAAGGCCATGGTTGTTCTCTTTGTACCTGTTACCTCTAGCTTAGGTTATCAGAAAACTGTTTTTATATACTGACAACACACACGTAAACATTTTCTATTTATTCTCAGAACTAACACTCTGTCCGCTGGGTTACCAGTTACGCGTCAGATATTTCTCAGTAAAGTGTCTTTAAAGAGCACAATGGAATCATTGACCGATACCAGAATCAGTGTCAGGCCGGTACTACGATGATCTACTCATACTCATGATACATAACGTACTATACTAGCCACTGTCTGGGACACATGCACACTCAGACACTGTTTGCAACCCAT
>CM038722.1:32618953-32638953 GCA_021613375.1 Megaleporinus macrocephalus | reverse complement strand
AGTTAAAATAGCAATAAAGATATATATCGTCATCGTCCAATGAAAAACGTATATCTCGATTTTTGACTATTTTAGTTTTTCTACATCATTTGAACATGACAGCTGCCGTTGACCTTGTCTACCATTTTCATAATGATTGGACCAATAGAAATGCTTTAAAATCACTTAGTAAACTTCTGGTTCCATTGACTTACATTGAGAGTAAACACTGCTTTGGGCCTCTGCTGGAAATTTCCTATTTTGAAGATATTCGTTTTTCATTGGATGGCGACCATATGCACCTATAGGGAAAAAATCAAGCATGAGACCAACTGTAGACCCTTTAAATCCTTAACTAATAGAAAACACTAAAGCTGAGACATAATGGTACAAACCAGACGTCACCATCATCAGTCGTAGTATCTACTACCCAAAACCACCAGTGAACCTACACACGATTTCAGGGCTTATATATGTTGATGATGGGAAAATATCTGAGATCTGAACTAATATGTTTTCTTTAGAGGCTGTTTTCTCTCACAGCGTGTACACGTACCTCTCCACCCCAGTTTTTTTTGATATATCGTCGCTGTCCATAGGAAACAAGAATCTCCAAAATAGTAACTTTACAATTGTAATCAAATTTTTTTCCCAAGCTTTTTTAGAGCATTTCTATTGGTCCATTAGTTATACAATTTTCACACAATGCAAACAACCACTGCCATCTTCAGCCAGGATATACATTTTAGGCTAAAATGTTGGTTAAACAATGTAGGCAGTGTATTAATAACCAGAGGCTTTCAACTCTGCAGATGTCTGGTTCCTATCACTACCACTCTGAACAAGATTCTCCAAATCAGAACTTTTCACATCAATTTGCAATTGAATTATGCAGAATTGTCGACTTCATGAACAAGTCGACTTCATGAGTCCAGACTGTTGACTGGTACTGTATACGAGAGAATGAACCCGAGTTTCTTAAGGATGGGGTGGAGCTTTGAGAAAGGGGAGTCTACAACCCCGCCCCCTACCTCCCCACCCCACCCTACCCTACCCTCACTGACCCTCCAGCTGAAAGTGCCTCTGTAAAAGAACACAGTGTGAATGTGGGTTGGACTATTAGAACAGTGATGGAGTGCCACCTGCTGGTGGATGATGAGCCTGAGCTCTAAACCGAGTTCCAATTCTAGAAAAGAAGCCTCGTCTGGTGTGGAACACATTTAGAATTCATTTGAAGTTCTACAGCGTCTCTCCAACGCCGAAGAAATCTGCAGTCCGCACAAGATAAACACTTTTTCTATTCCTATGTTATTCTCTTCGTTTCTTTCTGGGATTGGTGAACTCTGGGCCTGCTAGAACGGTTCAGGGAGTCGTTTCACAAAGCTAGTTTCCTCCTGTTTGGAACACTCCTGCTTTTCAACCCAACCTCTATCAGTTTAATCTGTATCTCACCGTCCAAAACCACAGACTGTGATTTTAGAATACTTCTGGAATGTAGAAACTCGTTAATAGTAGTGTTACGGGCAGTCACTGAATTTCTGGAGTTTTCCAGACACTGGATTAAGCCTAGTCTTGAGCGAAATTGCAGTACCAGTGCATCTGCATCAGAGATTCTAGTTTAGGATTAGACGTTTTGGGTCTGAGAAACACAAGGTTTTATCAAGTTTTTTGGCAAAATAGTGATAAAGCAGTTATTTTCACTTTCCCAAACTTCTTCTGGCAAACAAGCAAAGCCTGTAGTAACTCCACCCACATCACAATGCCAGCAAATTACTGTAAATTCTGAAAACTATATCCAGCTCTGAGCTAGCAACTTGGACAGCAGTCTTGAGACGGTTGACGATAGCATTGTAAATAGAAAAAAGCCATGTCCAGGTTGTTTAAGCCCTTCATCTTTATCTTCATGTTTCTTCAGAGAACTTTGAAGTGGTTTCCTTAAAGGTAACACAAAAACATCTGTTATTGTTGTCGATAGCTGGATAGTAATGATGCGTAGGTTACGCTAGCCTGACTTCACAGTGAGCCTTAGCATGTTTATTATTTCAACACCAATACCAACACTTACTAAACTAGAGAACTACTAACCCACAGCGAGAACCAAGTTAGCTCAGCAGAAACACCACCATCACACCTTCTCGATCACTGATGTCTACAGGGCTCCACTGGATGATAGTAGATAGCTGACCATCCTTCAGGCCTGTTGTACAGCTTAGTTTACTAAAGCCTTTAAAGAGTTTCATTTAAATGTTTAACTGGTGGAATCCAGTCGCTGCCCAGTGGCTTCTGTTGAGATGTTTAATTTCTTAGTGCAGCAGAAATGACCACAGTATGTTGTACGCGTGTGTTACCCAGCAGATAGACGGACTGGAAGACTCAATAAGGTCCTGGTAGGTGGTCACAGGTATGTGGAGGTATCATGCTGACTGCAGTGCATCCCACAGCTGCTGGAGGGAGCGTGGAGGAGGATCCATAGAGCCAACACCACCATCCAGGTGGTCCCACAGATGCTCAGTTGGGTTAAAGTGTGAGGGTCCAGGGTAGTACTCGGAAGTCTTGGTCAGCTCTTCTAACCAAGATCTCATCCGCCCCAGAGAAGACCATCAGCATGTATGGTGTACGTGATCTGCAAGGATGGGTTCAGACCCAAATTGGTTGAGAGTGTCGTCCACATGGATGAGTGAGTCCAGAGAATAATATGAAACCATTCCACAGACCTACTCGCCACCGCCAACCAAAGTAGGATAATACTGTGACTCGACTGTGTATTAGAAAAGTTGAAAATAGTCTGTCCAATAGGAGGAGAGGTACAAACTATCAGGCAGTCTTCACTTCAGGATTGGATTATCCAGTTTAGAGAAGAACCTTGCTTTGTGAAACGCCTCCCAGGTCTCATTAGAGCCGCTGAGGGCTTCCCTCTGTGCTGCCAGGCTGATGGAGAACAGCCGAGTCTCTGTGTGCATGACCTCCTGACCTAAAGGCCTCGTAGCTCTCTGCTGCACTTCATCTAAAGTATCCGATGCATGGCAATACATAGTGTGTATGTGTGATCTGAAACCAAACAATAACGAGTGCAATGATCAATGAGACGAGAAGAAAACACTACTTTTCTACAGCAGCGGCGTTCGGTTAGTTACTGTGTTTGTGAAGCCGCTCGTGGAGGCTCACTGCCCTGAACTTATTAGTGTTGTCCCTGCTCCCAGTACTGCTGCTTCTGAATAACCAGCTCATTAACGGCCCAGTATTGGGTTAAAGTGGGAGGACCAGCGCTAGAATGTGTCAGGCAGTGAGGGTCCAGGGCTAGAGTTCAGAAACACTGCTTAATTTAGGAGTTTGATTATTTGCTTGGGGTTTTTTAAAGGGGGCTCGATATTCGGAGGAAGAACGTGTAATCGTTTTTGGCAACACTGGGATCAAACGTAAGCTTTTACTCAAAGCCTAAACAGTGGCATTGCTCTTCGTTTGGGAATGTCGATCAAACTCTACTTTTCTGAAGATGTTATGCTTTTAAAAAAACGTGTTTAGTGGTTGAACGCATGCTACAGGCTGTATGTAAGTTATTAAAGATTTTAAGAAGTTTGGAAGTGTCTTGGTTGTCATCCTAACTTTCTGGATTCTAATAACTGGATTCTAACACACCTCGTTCATCTCTTCAAGGTCTTCTGGATAATAAACTAAGATCTCAATAAAGCTACAGTCCTGAATTTCAGCACTTAGAAGTGAACTGATGGTGTTGCCAACTTCTCAGTGAGGAAAGTAGCTATTGGCTGTCCTGAAAGTCGCTAGAAGTCGCTAAATGACGTCATCGCCTAATTTGCATAATGTCTATTTGTGTGTATTTGAAGGAATAAGGTTGTAGGAGAGTAAAAAGTGAGTAAAAACACTCTAAATATGTTAAAACTACAAATGAACTCTGGGATCAATAAAGTATCTATCTATCTAAGACTCTATCTATTTACATCCTGCTCTGTAGATAGGGGGCGGGGTCAACGGCGGCTTTGGGCATGCGCAGTGAGTGTAGTGGGTCGTGGAGTGGTGTGTGCTCGCTGAGTAACTGAAGATCATGTGTGTTCACCTCAGAGTCTCCAAAAGTCTCCAACAACACCAGAAACAGGCGCTACATTTGTCACTAGTCGCTTAAAAAAATAATAAGTCGCTAGTGGATCTGAAAAGTCGTTAAGTTGGCAACACTGCAGACGAACCGGATTTGTTGTTCAGATCAGATGTTTTGAGACGACGGTGCTCTGTTATTTAACGTGAGCAGATCAGTCTTGTGTGTCCAGGCATCACCAGCCTATCTGAAGATGTAGGCGTGAGCAACTACATAGCAAGTCCTGGATTTCCATTACTCTGCGAAAGACGTCCAGCGTCCAAACTGGGACACATCTGTAAAGATTTTGATTAAAATTACATCAAAATTGGTTTTGATTCGATTTGCAATCGAATGGTGCAATGTATAGTGTTTTGTGCTGTCCAGGCTAGAGGTGGGTGATATTGCCCTACAATAATATCATGATATTTCATGGTATTTTTATGATAACGATACTTAGTGATATGACAAAACATTTAAAAATATATATTTCAAGAATACACTACTGCAACAAAATGAAACTTAAATTGTAAACTGTATTATTGCATTATATTGTATTATTTCTAACTGAAATATTTTTAAAAAATTACAAGAATTAATCAGATTGTAACAGAAGTCAATGATCCAGATTGTCACAATACTAAATAATAAACTCCAAATATCTCCATATATCCAGAACTGAAGTAAAATGAATGATACTGGACAGATAAACTCTGTCTCTAGTAGATATATGATGGGAAATGAGAAAATATGTGAATATATCTTTTTCTAAAAACAGTAAAAGTAGTACCTGGTGTGATAATTAGTGATGGGTGATATGGTACGATATTTCAGGGTATAATATTGTTCACCATATTCAAAAATGTTGGTATATTATTGTGTATGATACGATATGGCACATATCGATATACCCCTAGTCCAGACTACTATAATCAATCTGGATATGACAGAAATTAGATATAGGCTGCCTGAACAGGGTCTGAAACTCTCAGGGAAGAGTTTAATAACTTAAAAGTTAGAATAATAAACAATTTTAAAGGAATAGACACTTGCAGTTTGGTGGGCTTTTTTATATGTATGTAAAACATGTACAAAGACACAAAGTGGCCAAAAGTTTGTGGACACCTTCCCTATATAAGGGCCTGCTGTTCGTCTTATTCCAAGACAGAGTCCTCACTCCTCTGGGAAGCTTTCCACAAGCTTTCTGGAGGAATCTGTGTCGCTGATGTTGGCTAACAAGTCAGTGTTCCAGTCCATCGGAGAAGCTTTTCAGTGGGGTGGAGGTCAGCAGGCCACTGGAGTTCTTCCACACCAAACTCATTGACCATAGAGCTCACCGGAACTCTATAATTGATGCTGCTGCAAAATTAGAAGCATATAATTCTGTAAAATGCTGTACTGTTCTTTGTATGCTGTGCTGTTAACATTACCCTACACTGGAGCTAAGAAGCCCAAGCCCTGAAAAAAAATGCCCCCAGACCCCCCAATGTCCCTTCTCCATCAAACTCTACTGTTGGCTGACACATTCTGGTAAGTAACGTCTCCAGGGTTCATCCTCCAAAACCAGATTCATCCATCAGACTCTTAGATAGTGAAGCATGGTGGAGCTTTACACCTCTCCAGCCGACACTTGGCATTGCACATAGTGATCTTAGGCTTGTGTGTGGGTTCACATCTCATATCAAAGACAAGATAACAGTTAATTAATGCTCCAAAGCTATAATTCTGGTATGTCCTCAACAAAATTATAATTTGTTATAAAGTCTCCATACAGGCTGTTGGTACTTCATTGGTTAACAGAATACAAAACATTACAATTAATTGGCTAAGCATAGATGTCATATGTATAAACAAAAGCATGATAACATATCGTTGCTGTCTAAAGAAAAAATAATATTAAAAAAAAAGAAACAGGAGAGGGTAAAAACATTCTTTTAATGTAAGTCAATGGAGCCAAGCTATTTTGGAGCATTTCTATTGGTCCATTCATCATGAGATGATATATGCATAATTAAAGAGGCGGATGAAACTCTAATGTTTTCTTTCACAGCTGAGGCATGTGAGCAGAAGCTAATTTGGTACCATCATTGCAGCAAGAGAAAAAAAGACTGTCCACCTTAAATTTAAAGTTTCTCTAGAATGTAGCAAACCACACACCAACCCGCTCTGAATCACTTGACACGAATACTACATACTCGCGGAGAAATTTAGAAAATTAGTTGAAGTTCCCCTTTAAACCTCTCCCTAGATCAGCGTGAACCGTAACTTCAAACATACTTATCAACAGACCGTCCCGCCCACCGGCTTTACTAATTGGCTGAACTGCCCGTCCATCTATCTAAACAGCGCTCCACGTCCATTCTTATTGGTCCGTGCGCGTCGTCCTTGAATTCTGATTGGTTCGTGTCCCAGCGGCAAAATTACTGCGTGGCGTTTGGTCGATCACCCGCATCTGCCGCCTTTGTAATAGCCATCATCCAATGGAGTCGGGCGAAAACCGCAACGCCCGCCTCCTGTGCCTTCTCCGCGCATTCCGATTGGTCGCCGCACACGCCAAACAGTGCGGGGAGCCAATAGAAACTCCGCTCCAGCGGCTCCGTCTCTCCCTCTCTCCGTCCCCTTTGCCTTCCCGCTCCTGCGCACCGCCGCTCGGCCCGCATCTACCGCTCCGTACCCGCCAGTTCACATTCACGGACAGAAATGTCGGAGTATAGCGCGGTGCCTCCGCCCGGAGCCCCAGGGGCAGCAGCTCTAGGAGCCGGCGGGATCAAGAAGGACGCCTTCGCGGACGCGGTGCAGCGAGCCCGGCAGGTGAAGTTTGACTCGGGCGGCCTGAAAACGCTGAGAGTCGCGGTTAGCACGCTGCTATGGCCGCTAGCGCGATGCTAACCGCCTTAGCACGGCTCCCATTTGTTTGTATGGCGGCGTGGGGCGCTAGCTAGTCGTGTGTTTTGATTTATTTAAACGTTTTCGTAGCGTTTAAATCACTCGAGTGAAGCAACGGGGGTCTAATGTTAGTGTTTATTTCTGTACTGCGAGGCGGTGATGGCGCGGGAGTGTGTCTGGATCTGTTTCCAGTCCGTCCCATTGTCTACTAGGCATGCTAGGCTAACTTGGTAGCCACCGTTGCTAGGCTGGCTAGCTGGATGGCTAAAACCCTGTGGCACGTTTTAACCGAGTTCACACATCACACTGAGACACATTCACACGTCTGCAGCAAAAATAGAGCCATAAATTAGTTTGTTTAACACGAACAGACACTATTGGTGCTCAAAGCGACGTTAAGTGTGTGATATAGGACAGCAGCAGTGTGTACTGTTTACTGAGCTCGAGCTGCTGCTGCTGCTGCTGTTTGGACCTCCTGTTTTTTTCAGGAACGTGATTAAAATGCGTAGTTTCCACTCAAGACCACCAGTTCCCGCTTTTTGGCCTCTTTGGCCTCAGCTGTCCCTCCTGAGTTGGTTAAAGAGACCATACCTCGCTTTTTTCTCCTTCTTGAGAGCTTCACTTCTAACATCTGTGATCCCATGTACCAAAATACTCCTGACCCCTCTTGATATCCAACAGCCTGGGTTTTCATACTGTGTCTCTTGTATACATATATACAGATTTATGAATGTGTGCTCTGTTCTGATTGGCTGCCATGTAGCTTATGTAGAAAATAAAGTCTCTGAAACACTTCTTAGAACTTCAGTGTAGATGGGCTGCTCCTGGTACATCACTTGCCCTTTACTGAAGAGAAGTTCTGCGTGTGTGTCGGCCATGCAGTCAGTTTCTACTTAAGGCCGGACAATTATTTTTGATTATTATTGTAACTTGCGATTGTAAATTGCGAACATGTTCTTTTAAATTAAAGTCCAAGAAGCTCAACTCACCTTTTTCTGGCTCGACCTGTATGCCAGTTTGCTGGTGAGTTGTGGTTGTGAGGTCACAATATATGGAGAGGTTTGTTTTATTTATTTATTTATTTTTTGGTGCAGCACCTTATTTAAAAAAAAAAACAACTCTTCTGCTTCGCTCACTGCCGTTACCCTTCTTAATAACTTCAGTGTGAATAGGTGGTTATTTTGACATCGCAAAAGCCGTGTTGTCCCTATATCATTTCTGTTTAAATGTGTAATCTAATGTCCATGATTTGTTATAATGTATTGATTATCAAAATTTAATTAACAGTCAGAGGTTTGGTGCAGACAGTGATTCTTTTTTGTGGGGTCTGTAATCCCCTTGACTGCTAGATAGCAACTTTTGGACCCCTCCAACATAAACAAGTAGCGTAAGAATGCCCTGCTAAGCTATGCGGATGGCGGTGTGTTTAATAATGATGATTGTTTTCCTTAAATTAGGTTTAAATCACATCTTGCACTTAGCCTTGCTTACAGTATTGTAGTATATTGTTGCCCATGTATCGTGACGCGGGTACACAGCCAGTATGCAGCCGTACTAGTGAACAGTGTGTTCAGAGACTTGCAGGCGTATGTAGAACATGTGTACATACAGTGTCGTGCTCTTATACATGTTGACTTGTATACGTTTTGTACTTTAGGTTAATTTCTAACTAGTGTTTTGATTGTTGTATTTAAATTGGTAAACATTTCTATAAATTTAATGTTCAGGACTTTTTATTTATTTATATATTATTTTTAGGCTAATAGCACCAGAACATCACAACCACAACGCCAAGCCAGAAAAGGACACATGGAGGTTTTGAAACAGTCTGCTGCTGTTTCTTTAAGACTGATGCATGTAAATGAGCTCAGTTCTGATTGGCTGACCGGTGTTTGCTTAACCACTAGCTACTGTGGGAATCATAAAAGACTTTAATTCAAAGTACAGCTTGTTTTTGCTGTGTTTCCCTGTACGGTCCTTATAGCTGGGCTAGCAAATGCAGGCAGGAGTCATCTGCGTATTGAAGGGCCTTCGATACGATATTACTGCGGATTTAAAATGCATTGTGGTTCACTGAGTATCACAGAAACGTGTACTGTATCTTGTCTGGTCATCTCAGTTTTGTCGCTTCTGTTGCAGTAAATTAAGATTGTAGCACCCAGGCTTACAGTTAGGCTCTAAAAAGCTGCTTCTCCAAAACATGATGAACGTCAAACCTCTGTACTTGTGTTCACAGAGCAGAAGCTCATGCATGTAGTAGTTGCACCCAATCACGTTACAGCAAGCGTCTTTCTTTAAGGAAGTTCAATTGGCAAGCAGGAAATCTGCCACAGTTGTTTCTCTGTGCTGCCCTCCATCAGGATAACAGCCCCGCGCAGGAACTTTACCCCTCAGTGAGCTTAGTGAGAGAAAAACCAGCTCATACTTATGCAACAAGCTCATGTTGTCTGCTCTTGGAGTGCCGAGACCCAGGAGGATGAGCAGTTTGAATGAATGAATGGATTATATGTAGGGTAAGGTGTTGTAGTTAAATGAGAACAATGGTTCCTCAGTTTTTGTTTATTTTTAGAAACGGGTTTATTAAACTGACCTGCAGCTTGATTTCTTTGAAAGTTTTGATTGTATATTTTGTCTTTTTCTGTAGTTGCTGCCTCGTGTTGGGCACAGTGAGACACGCAGAAATGAATAAAAAACTTAAAGGTGCTTATTAATAATGTTTTATCTGAAAAGTAAAAGAATAAGGAGAAATAAATTAATAATTAAAGAATAAAAAATAAGCATCTCATCCATATACTAGTTTAAAAAGATGAGTTTTAAGTCTAGTTTTAAAAACACCTACAGACGAACAAGTTCACAGTTCATTAGGAAGCCTATTCCACAGCAGTGGACCCGCCACACAGGATGCTCTTTCTCCGGTGGCCCTTAACTTAAAAGGTGGAACCCCAAGCATGTGTCTACTGGAGTAGACTACTTGGATAAGAAGATATTAGTTCAATACATCGTCCCAGCTGATGCTGGAGTGGTGGTCTTTTTCCGGAGTCGGAGAAGCTTGTGGATGTTGTTTCCATTCACAGTAAGGAATGCTCTTTTGTCGTTCTGTGTTCGTCTTGTTCTCCGCCATCGTGTTGGCTACTAACTTGGCAAGATGGTCTGTTGCTGTTTGACCAGCTGCCTGAGATCAACAGAGGATTATTTTATTTTTACCTGCCGAGGTACAGGGGGCAGTAGTAGAGCTGCATGTGGCTCCAGATCCGCCCAAACCCCAGTTCATTGCCATCCTTGTTTTTCATCAAAACAATCTAAATAACTTGTATTTCACTGATTAACTAACTAACTAACTGTGCTGGTTTGTCCTTCTCCCATCCATCAACAGATTGCAGCCAAGATTGGTGGAGATGTTGCTGCCCCTCCAATGAGCAATAACGGTGGCACCGAGAGCTACCCCTTCGCAGCACAGAAACGATCCCTGGAGGATGGAGGTATGCACATGCACCAGTTCAGCTCAGTGTCTATAGTAGGGGTATAAGAAAAATTCGAAATATCGAATATCGTGATACTATATCGCTTCTCAAAAACACAGTATCGATACACAGATTTTTGGGAGACAGTGAATCATTGTGTGTTGTGTTTAAACCTCTGACCACTAGATGTCAGTGTTGTAATCCATTTTCAGCTTCACTCCAACATTAACAAGCAGCACAAGGGCGCAAAGCTATTGTAAGCATTGACAAACATGTTCATATAGTGGTGTGTTTTAATAGTAGTTTTAAAAAAAAAATCGCAATATGTTACGTTGCTTGCAGTATCACAATATATCGTGATATATCGAATCGTAACCGCTGTATCATGATACATATTGTATCGCCAGGTTCTTGCCAATACGCAGCCCTAGTCTTTAGTTGTCTCTTAACGGGAAGTTGTTTGATCCTGATTGTGATGAACCTAACATGCACAGGTAAAGCCATACAGCTCCCACAGTCGCACACGGTTGTCACCTTACAGTCGAGTTGAGCTCCGTGTTTTCATTAGGAGGCTGGATCTGCACCACTGGCAGCTCTTTTATGCAGTAATGCAGTCGCGCCACACAGAGCTGTCTGAAGGCAGAGCTGTGCAGACGGCTTACTGTATTGTTTCATTGTTTGTCCTCAGATCAGCCAGACAGTAAGAGGATGGCTTCTCAGAGCGACAGGGATAACGCTACAGCGCTGTGTGAGTAACTTCACTCTTCTTACACTCTCAGCACCGCTGGTGATGCTGCTTGGGTGTGCACTAATGCGTTAGTGTCCTGCACACACATTCTGTTAAAACCACCTCCTCGTATCTACACACACTGTCCACTGTATCAGCTCCACTGACCATACAGGAGCTCCACTCACTGACTGTAGTTCATCTGATTCTCTGTATACGTTATTACTCTGTTCTTTAACTAATCAGGACCCCCACAGGACCACCACAGAGCAGCAACTCTGTGGGTGGTGGGTCATTCTTAGCACTGAAATTAGTGTGTGATGTGCTGGTGTGAGTGGATCAGACACAGCAGTGCTGCTGGAGTGTTTAAACACTGTGTCCACTCACTGTCCACTCTATTAGACACGCCTACTGCTTGCTGGTCCACCTTGTAGATGTAGAGTCAGAGACAGTAGCTCATCTGCTGCTGCACAGTTTGTGTTCCTCTAGTTCTTCATCAGTGGACACAGGACGCCGCCCACAGGACACTGCTGTCTGGATAGTTTTGGTTGGTGGACGATTCTCAGTCCAGCAGCGACACTGAGGAGGTGTTTAAGCACACCAGCAGCAGCACTGCTGTATCTGATCCACTCACACCAGCACAACACACACAATATTGTAAGGGGAGCTGATAAAATGCATAACCCTTGTGGATACAAGGAGGTGTAGTTCAGGTAAGCAGTCAGCAGGTGTGCAGAGTTAAAATACCAGTTATAGACGAGGCTGTTGGATGATTGTTTAATTATTATAAATAAAATGTGTTTTCTTCATATTCAAGTCTATGAAATGACAGGCTGTTGTGTTTATCTAGATTAGTCTTCCATCAAATAGTTATTTATTTGCTGTTTTGTTTGTTAGATTTTAAGGTAAACAGTACCAGAATCGTTATCACACCAAAACCTTGTTTTTCAGAAATGGGAGAAAAGGGGTGAAAAGTTAATGTTAAAATATGTTTTGTAGTTTCTGTTGGTTTATTCCTTATTAAATGTAACGTAATGTGAAGAGCAGCTGATGTTTTAAAGTTGAAAGGCAAGGCTTTGGTCCGACAGTTGTGATTCTTTGATGTTCTTATTGGTGATGCCAGGTTACTGTACTAAGTATCCTGTATTTTATTAATGTTCCTTAGTTTGTAACCCTACAGAACCAAACGCTGGCTTATACTACCCAGTAATGTCCCAGTGTTTTTTATATATATATATATATATATAAATATAATAAAAAAAAAAGTTTGGGATCACAGTGAGATGTTCTTGTTTTAATGGAGTATCTTCTTCCTTAACACAACAATGGACTGACGGGTCTCTAAAGAAAGTTGTTTCTTTCTGGTCATTTTGAGTCGGTCAGCAAGTCATCAACTGCTGATCTTCAGATACTAAACTAACCTAGAATGTTGTTCTACCTTTTATACTCACTTATTAGTAGAATGTTTTTCAGCTGTGCATCACAATTGAGCAAGAATGTCCTAACAACCAATTAGTCCAATAACATCCTTAACTTGGATTGGTGGTCGTACCAGGAGATTTAGACAGAGGACTGAGAATTACTGATAATAGAACTATATGTAAAATAAGCCTCTATACAAAAATAGACTTTAATACAAACATTTTTTTTTTAGATTTTTATTACGTGTTTAAATACTCACAAGATACAACATCAAAACTCACAAGCTCAGATACAGAAACAATATATACCATAAAATAATGATGTTAGTAAATAAATAAAATAAATAATAAAAAATAATAAGAGTAAAAATTATAATAAATACAAACATTTTTTTCTTTAAAAATCATCTGATACACTTACATTAATTGTGAAATGGACAGTATTGTTTGTGAATTGCATGAAATTAAATTCTAATGTGATCCTAAACTTTTGAAAGTTTAAAACATTTCTTATCTTCAGATATTTGCTTGAAACTTATTGCCAACACCCAACAGTTCTAATTTCAGTGCCATCTTGTTTTATTTAATTATTTCCCCCAATTTAATCTACTGTGATGGTCATACTGGTTTTGTTTACTAGTGAATTTTGGTCCCAAAACAAAATGGTACCAGTATCGTACATGTTAAGTGTATTTCTTCCCTGTTGCCCACCTCTTCCATCGCAGTCCTCAGAAGTCTGACGTTGAAAGACGATCGGTCACACTCGGAGTGGATGACTGAGTCATGTTGTATATTTAGCCTAATTAAGTAATGCTGTGGGCTGTTTTAATCCACAGCTATCGGGGCTCAGCTGGCCGCCTTGTCTCAGCAGAGGTAAGAATGTCTTCTTTTCTTAAGGGGAGACTGTGGGTGGGTGGGGGTTTAACAAAGAGCTGCCACAGACACGACCTAATAATAATAATAATAACACCACCACAGTTACTAGGAGGTGCTTTGGTCAGTGCTGGAGCTGAATGTTATGGGGTGGGCGGGGGTCCTGTTTGAGAAAGGGCTGCTAAATGTGAACATGTGATTAAATGTGGGGTAGAAGTGTCCCATAGGTTTTCATTCATGTATACATTTTAACTGCGTAGCGTGCCCTTGGGTCAGTGTGTTAGCAGTTAGTGACTAATGCTAGTTTTATTCTTTGGGGATGCATCGATACTGATATTGTGTATCGGGCTGATATCTGCTGAGATCACTTTTTAAACGATCCAGCTTGATGTGCTTGTGCTAGGAACACCCATTTTAGCCCCCCTTTTAAACTGTTAGTCACAAGTTCCCCGGTATGGGTAGAGATACGGGGGTCTGGTAGCAATGTATAGATTTTAAATGAATGACTTTATAAATTGTATTGCTTTGCAGAGAGTCTGTGCGTTGTGCTTGGTGGAGTTGCTCAGTACTCGGTTGCACGCCGCATGCTTTTCTGAATGCAACTATGTTTGTTTATACTTTCCGCAGACAGAGCTGTCTGGAAGGGCTGCGTCTTAACGTAGCGCCCTGCCTGGACTGAGTGTTTTCATACAGTGTGCGTTACCAAAGATCGAGATTTCTCAAATCCCACTGTGTATGTGTTATGTTAGATATTCAGCTGCAGCTCATTCAGCCGAAAAAAAAAATTAAACATCAATGAGACGTGTTAACCATGTTGTCCTCGTATGTGATTCCTGCTGTTACTGTGATTGAGACTGCTGCTGCTGCTGTAGATGAGTGTTACTGTTAAATGTACTTACAGCTGTTCTGGCGCAGAAGAGAACCCGCTCTTCTCCAATGCAGCGCTATTCCAGGCAAGGTAACTAACGTAGTGAGCATAGCTCGCTTATGTATGTCTTCTACGTCAGATAGGCGTGAAAACTGTATAGTGTAAAAGTTGGTTGCTATGGTATCCGGCTCGGTATCTGAGTACTATAGAACTCACATGCTCGGTATCCATGCATCCCTGTTATTACTGCTAATATACGTAGTAGAGTTGTGTTGTAATCAGTTAAATTACATGTAACAGTAGAATTATGGGACCCTTATATTGATTTTTGCTCATCTTGATGAATTGTGAATAACAATACCTGTAGTGGCTTTCTGGTGGAGTAGTTAATTCTGCTTTCTCAGTGTATTCGTTTGATAATTCCTTATATTTACTAATTCTGACACGCAGATAATGGATATGCCGTCTAACTTGCGATCGTAGCCAAGTTGTTTATTCCGGAGTTACACTTATTTGCGTTTAATAGTGAGAATCAATGTAAACTGATTGTGTATAGTCTGATACAGCATCTTTAAGTGTATTAATCCATCAGATGTGAGTCTTAAGCTGCAGAGAAGCATCAGAAATGAACTGCAGACCAGATTTAAGGAAAGCTTTCATATGTTTGAAGTTGGCTTTAAATACAGGATGCAAGTAGGCCTGTTTACAGCAGATGAAGTGATCTGTTAGATTTGTTTATCATCTCTTTAACCCTCACTTCTTTCTCTTTTTCCCTGTAGTGTACGTCCTTCCTCTGTGACGGAGGAGTACAGGGTGCCTGATGGCATGGTGGGCCTCAGTAAGTATACATATCTGTCTGTACTGCTGGGTGGTAGTGATGATTCAGGGGGCTTTTATTAAGGAAGTAAGTGAGACTGGAGCACTTCTCGTTTGCTCTCTACTAGAAGAATTGGACTTGGTTAATTGGTTTTATGTGTCTTGAGTATCAGGGTTATATCTGAATTGGTGTTATTCACGTGAATGTGAATACACTCAGTTTAATTCAGATTAAACTCCAGCTTTAACTGCCTCCATTGGATTTTAGGCTGAGTGGAAGTTTATCTGGGTCAGCCTAAGTGCACACAGTGCTGTAGCTCCTCCTCCCTCTGCTTGTCTTTTATGTTAGAAAGACTCCGCCCACTGCGATGCACTTCACTCGTCTTTTTAGGTTTTAAATCAGCTCTAAATGGGAAGCAGTTCACAGGCGAGTGTTTGAGCTGGTTAGCATGTTTGCTTCCATACAGCAAATTAATTCACTAGAGTATATCATCGCTGCCCAATGGAAAACGAGTATCTCCAAGATAGGAACTTTACAGGAGAGGCCAAAAACAGTCTTTACTTTCAATGCAAGTCAATGGAACCAGAATTTTTTTGGATTTTTCAGTGATTTTAAAGCGTTCTTATTAGTCCATTCATCATGGAAATGGTAGACAATGTAAATGGCAGATATTACGTTCAAGTGATGTAGAAAACTGAAAGTCAACAAACATAGAGACGTGTTTTTCCATTGGACAGTGACTGTACATGTAGTTACGATCTCTTGGCACCACGAGCTTTAAACAGGTCCTCCATTGGATTTTAGACGGAGTGTAAATCTAGCTGGTTCAGCCTAAATGCTCCCAGTGCTGTAGCTCCTCTTCCCTCTGCTTGTCTTAATGTTAGGAAGACTCCGCCCACTGCGCTGCACTTCACTCTTCTTTTTAGGTTTTAATTAAGCTGTAAACGGAAAGCAGTTCAAATGAAGTGCTGCCTCGTTATTTGTCTCGTTATTACATACATGGTGTTTATAAAGGTGGTCTTTGACTAATGATTATGACCTAGTCTGCGCGTACACAGGTGTTTAAAGCTGCTTTTCTAATATTAAAACAAGAGCATAGTGTCCCTGACGGGCACAGACTATCTCCCCGTTCTTTTACCACTATGTTGTTATAGCTGAGGTCCGACTGGGATTTCTTCCAGTGCCAGTGACGTTGGCAGTGGGGTCTGCGCCATTGCAGTGCTAGATAAAGCAGTATCTCTGTAGGCCACTGTACTGTAGACGGTACAGTTGTGTGTAGACATGCGACAAGCTCCGTTATCAGTGTTAATACTGGTACTATAATGGATCACTTGTTGCACGCAATCAAAGGAAATGACTCTTGCTAACACCAACAGTTCAAACTCTTGACATTACAAAGTTTATTTGTCACATACATAGTCTTGCATGGTACAGCTAGCCGTGCAATGCTTTGCCAACAGCCTGCTTACATGAAACTATAGATAGTATCATCACTGTCCAATGAAAAACGAGTATCTTCAAAATTGCGACTTTACATGAGACCAAAAACATACGTTACTTTCAGTGTAAGTCAATGGAGCCAAGCTGTTTTGGAGCACTTCTATTGGTCCGTCATGAAACTTTCAACTTTCAGCTTAAAAATATAGATGCATGTTTTTCATTGGACAGTGACTATATGTAGTATAAAGATATAACATTCTGTCTCTTTCGCTGCTGGTGTTTTCCCAACTTCTGTTTTCAGAAGTGATCTAAACTGAAAGTGATCTGTACATGTAAATGAAAATCCCTGCCACAGAAAAGCCATGTTTAAGTAATATATCGCTGTGCATGTAGACAAGGCTTAATAAAGGAGCACTGTTAACATGCAGTACATAACGTTAGTGTGATAGTAGCACAGTAGTTGTGTAATTAAATGTAAGAAGCGGAGTATAACTGTGCAGAGCTGTTATTTGAAATGAAACAGGAAGAACAAAACGCACTACAAGTGAGTGTTTGAGCTGGTTAGCGTGTTGGCTTCCATATAGCAAATGAGTATATCATCGCTGCCCAATGGAAAACGAGATAGGATAGGAAGTTTACATGAGAGGCCAAAAACAGTCTTTACTTTCAATGTAAGTCAATGGAACCTTGCTTTTTCAGTGATTTTGAAGCGTTCCTATTGGTCCATTCATCACATACATTGTAGATCATGTAAACGGCAGGAAAACGTAGTCATCAAACATGGAGACATGTTTTTCCATTGGACAGTGACAATATCTACATCTAGTTACGATCTCATGTCACCGCCAGCTTTAAACAGGGTCCTTCTAGCATTTGCACACCAGAGTGAACCTTTCTACTGGAACGTTAGTCTTTAATGGTGAACCGTGAGTGTAATTCTGATTATCTATAACAGAACATCTAAAAACCAGTTCTGTTGTTTAGCACCAGTACTGGCCTTAAACCACCCAGCTGGAGTCCTTACTGTCCTATAGGAGTCTCTCAGGCTTACAGGTCATTTGATTATTCAGCACATTCCTTAAGCTGATCTGATTGGCTCTCTCCTCTCGCTTGCTGTGCAGTCATTGGTCGAGGAGGAGAACAGATCAACAAGATCCAGCAGGAGTCCGGCTGTAAAGTTCAGATCGCCCCAGGTGAGAGATGAGGCCATGTTTTAAACAGTGTTACGAGGCAGGTGATTACGAATGCAGTGCCTTCAGTTTGTGAACTGTTTAAGATTGTCCTGCTTTAAGGTGAAGTAATGAACTGCCACTAGAATATATACTAAATTGAAAATATAAGTTTAGACGCTAGGAAACTGCACTAGTCACTGGCGGGTGGACGGGGGTGGATGTTGTTTCTCTAATGAGAATCATGAATGTACTGAATGACTTGTTCCAGGATTATTTCAGTGATTGTGTGTTTTATCTGCAGACAGTGGAGGTTTACCTGAAAGAAGCGTCTCTCTAACCGGGTCTCCTGACGCCATTCAGTAAGTGTGAACTCACACTTCCCTCAGTGTTTTCTGAGCACAGATACCTTCAGGTTTTATCTGTTAGCCTTTCCTTTGTGTTGGTTCTGATATTGGATATTGATGTTTAATATGATTAATATGATGTTTAATTGATGTTCAGATAATGGGTCAAAATTAAATTCAATTTAAATTCTTATTATTTTTGTTGAAGGCCTTAGAATTTGTGCACTTAACCTCTTAACGTGCATCAAAAATAAATATATTCAAGACTATCTGAAAATCTACAGTTCCAACATAGACAACCAAGGTACCATATAAAAGCTTAGAATCTCGACTTATTGCTCGTTTTGCCATTACCATTAATTTTATTCAGAAAATAAATATTTTGATCAGAAACATCACATGATAAAAGATTTTTTTTACTAAAACACTCCATAATCTAGTGAATTTATCAAGATTTGTGACTTAAAACAGCGCTGCAGTTATACTTATTGTTGTTAATTGTTCTATATATATATATATATATATATATATATATATATATATATATATATATATATATATATATATATATATATATATAATTATTGTTAAGTCTCAGACGTCTATGGTTGGTTAAAAACTTGCATACAACCAAAACCGTATTTTTAAAGACTGTACAAACAAAACGTCTCTAAATAATTAAGACCACTTGCACGCTTTGAAGTTGAGGTGGTGTTGGAGTGAAATGTAGTGGTGCTTTAGGATGTTTTAAGCACTAAATGGTATGTGGTGATTGAGGTTTTTCTGAAATCTGATTAGAAGAGAAGACTGAATCCTATTACTTGCATTCAACGTTTTGCAGTCTGTGCTGCACTGAATCAGTTAAGTTCATTGAGACACACTATATTTATCACAATAAGAATTAACTGTGGTATAGACGAGCTCTGCTTTAAATGTTTGTGGGAAGGTTATTTCGTTCAGGCATGAAGGCTGTAGCGTATACAAACAAAAGAACAAAGCACTCCGGTTTGATGTGAAATCAGTTTCAAACAGAAACGAGAGAGCCTCTAGAGGGTTAGTGATGACATTGTGGCGTGTGTTGTGGTATTTATGCAGACCGTTGTATGGTGATGGTTAACGGGACAGTTTGTTTTTGCATTCTGTCAGCTGTAAGTTAATTAAAATGTATCTGGCTAACGTACCAATGGGCTTAATGAATGTAGAGCATTGGTGGTTGTTAGTGGTGGAACGTAGGGCGGTGCTGCTGGTGGAACGTAGAGCGTTGCTGCTGGTGGAACGTAGGGCGTTGCTGCTGGTGGAACGTAGCGCGTTGCTGCTGGTGGAACGTAGAGCGTTGCTGCTGGTGGAACGTAGGGCGTTGCTGCTGGTGGAACGTAGGGCGTTGCTGCTGGTGGAACGTAGGGCGTTGCTGCTGGTGGAACGTAGGGCGTTGCTGCTGGTGGAACGTAGAGCGTTGCTGCTGGTGGAACGTAGAGCGTTGCTGCTGGTGGAACGTAGGGCGTTGCTGCTGGTGGAACGTAGGGCGGTGCTGCTGGTGGAACGTAGGGCGGTGCTGCTGGTGGAACGTAGCGCGGTGCTGCTGGTGGAACGTAGGGCGGTGCTGCTGGTGGAACGTAGCGCGTTGCTGCTGGTGGAACGTAGGGCGGTGCTGCTGGTGGAACGTAGGGCGTTGCTGCTGGTGGAACGTAGGGCGTTGCTGCTGGTGGAACGTAGGGCGTTGCTGCTGGTGGAACGTAGGGCGGTGCTGCTGGTGGAACGTAGGGCGGTGCTGCTGGTGGAACGTAGGGCGGTGCTGCTGGTGGAACGTAGGGCGGTGCTGCTGGTGGAACGTAGCGCGTTGCTGCTGGTGGAACGTAGGGCGGTGCTGCTGGTGGAACGTAGGGCGGTGCTGCTGGTGGAACGTAGGGCGGTGCTGCTGGTGGAAC
>CM038722.1:32533953-32613953 GCA_021613375.1 Megaleporinus macrocephalus | reverse complement strand
CGTTTACAGCTTCTATTAATAAACGCTAGTGAGAGGAGTTGTTTATTGTGGATACCTAACAAAAGTGATTTTATACTTTGAAGAACATAAGAGCTGCTTTGATCTTCAGTTTTAGTCTAAGTACTTTTTAACAGTGATCAGTTTCTGGTTGGTGGTTCAGACTCTTCTTTAATAAACTCTTCCTCGTAAGTAATACAGTGAATGTTTGTGTTCACAGCCCAGCAGGGAGGTGGCGCTGCTCCGGCTGCAGGTGCTGCTCCGGCGGCGGCGGGAGCTGCGGCAGGACAGACTGATTACAGCGCCGCGTGGGCGGAGTATTACAGGCAACACGCTGCTTATTACGGCCAAACCGCACAGACGCCCGGCCAGCCTGCAGCCGCACCGCAGGGCCAGCAGGTACGTACACACACACACACACGTGTATACACACACAGACACACACACACGCCCGGCCAGCCTGCAGCTGCACCACAGGGCCAGCAGGTACGTACACACACACACACGCACGCACATACAGACACACACAGACGCCCAGCCAGCCTGCAGCCGCACTGCAGGGCCAGCGGGTACGTATACACACACACACACACACACACACACACACACGGATGGACACCTGTATTTCAGGTTGTGCATAGTTACCTTGACTACTGCATAAGAAAATAGACTGAGTTCAGTTAATAAGCTGCTGCTATCAGACTGTCTTCAACCAGCGTTCACTCCACCGCCTGCACAGTAACTCATCACAGCGTGTGGAATCAGTGTTTTCTACCTGCTTCCATCTTTTCAGTCACTAGAAGATGATTTGAAGTCGTACTTTATAGTTATACGCTCCTCTATTTTATTTATTTGCAGCACAGTTGTGCACGCTCGCTAAGATCCTGCTTCAGACTGATAGAAGCTCCATGTTTTATTGGAGTAATTATAAAGTAGGACTGTTACTATATGCCTTTAATGTGTTTTTTTTAAACCATGTTTACGGTTATAAACCAGTAATGAGCAGCTGTGCTGTTGTGGATTCTGTTATATATATATATATATATATCTCCTGTCCAATGAAAATCAAGTATTTACTTTCAATGCAAGTCAGTGGAACCAGAATTTTTTTCCAAGTCACTTTGGGGCATTTCTATTGGTCCACTCAACCCAGTGAGCAAACACTAGTTTTGAGTGGTTTGGTGTGAAATGCTCAGTATTATGAAAGTGGGTGGTAAGTGGAACCAGACGTTAGTAGATTATTCAGATTATTGTTTTGGTGGAGGGATATGTGTAAGGTGTCCTAAGGCAAAATAGTTCCTAAAGAAAATCCATTATCAGATTTTCTACTATTCACTTTATAGAGCATCTCAGCCACTGAATCACACAGACATGTGTATTTTAGTTTTATTTATCTTCAGTTTTCTGTTCTGGAGATCAGACTAATAGAGAAATCAGCTTGGTCTTTGTTTATTTTTCCTCAGAGGAAAACGTTTCAGTGTTTTTATGCTATCGCAGCCTGCGGTGAACCACAGCGTTCCAAACCAGATTATTTTTACATTTTCCCCCTCGAGTGTTGCCTGATCCTCTGAAATCCCCACACTACGTAAACGACATCTGTCGCGTTCGAATGACGGAGTAAAATTAAAATAACAAAAATGGAGATGCATGGTTTTCATTGGCTGGTGACTGTATGCTGATCAGGTTTTCAGTGAGCAGCAGTCGCTTTTAATGTGCTGATCATTCAGTGTGAAAGCTTTTAAATCACACGGGTGGGCCGCCACTGCTGTCTCATCCAACCATCACAGTCAGGCTTTATCCTGTGGTAGCTTATGTAGGGTCTTCGGTCTGTATGGACTGAGTGCTGGAGGACCACTGGGACCACATACAAACCAATCATTTGGGCCACAACGACAACTAAACTGAGACCAGCTTGTTTTTAGGGGTCTTTTAAGAGTGTTTATGTTGATGTACACAGAATTCTGAGACTTAAGCAGAGATTTGCTGATTTATTTATTTATTTATTTATTTATTTATTCCTCCTTTTCAGGCACAGTGAAGTGAACTTGGACAAACTCTCAGCTCACTGGTCCCCCCGACTCCTCCTTGATGACTTCCACGTCTCCTGCTTCGTCTGTTTTTTTTTTTTGTTTTTTTTTCTTTCCGTTATCAGTCGTTTCTCTTCCAGGTGACACAATGAACAAAAAGCCTTTTAATTATTATTTTTAATTTTAATTTTTTTGCTCTGCCCCTTTTTTCTGCTGAAATGGACTAAAACCAAGCGTAGCTGATTTCTTCTTCTTCCTCACCGCTTCATCTCTTCCTCACCTCCTTAATGTGATTCTAAAAACCGTCGCCAGGGAAACTAAAGGGAACGTGTCGCATCATCACTGGCTAACCTCCATCCCGCAAATGGACTTGCACTTCATGTCTTTTTGTTTTGTTTTTTTAAATAAAATGTTTAGAAAGAAAGCGAAAAAAAAAAACGGTCCGTTTAACCTTCAGGTGTTATTACTGCGTTTATTACACGTCTAGCAAATGTGTACAAACTTTTATTCCCCCTTTTTTAGACTTTTAATTTTGGTTTTAAATGAGTTCTCTAGATGAGTTTGCAACATTCCCAGTGTCTCCACTCTGAGCTTTTATTTTTTTCTTCTGAAGGAGAGAGAGTGTGTGTGTGTGTGTGTGTGTGCGCGACTGCATGGTCGTCCTCTGGTTTGAATGAGGTCCTGATTACGTGTGTGTGTGTGAGTGACTCTTCCTCTTTGATGTTCGTTTCCTAGTCATTTCTTTTACTTTAGTTCAAGTTCAAGAAGCCCTGATGTATAAATATATATATATTGAACGCTTGGGTTTTTCTTTCTCTTCTTGTTTTTTCTTTTTTTACTGCTCGTTTTTAAAAACTTCACAATAAAAGGAGATATGCAGACCGTTCTTTGTCTACGCTCACTTTGCTACTGAGTCAGCAGAGTGCAGTCTACTTCTAGTTTATAGGAGCTCATGATGTGGAATATAATTACCATAATGTGATTACAGCATTTCACTAAAACTGTCATCAGGTGCAACGACCCTGTGTAACTTTGGTTTTTCTTTCTGTAACATGTTTCAATAAAATCCAAAAGTGACTGAAGTGACTGCAGTTCGCTTTTTGCCCAGTAGGGGGGGATGTAGTGCTAGTGAGTGGCCCGAGCTAAAGGCTGAGATGATTAAAAGGAGGACTCCCAATTCATGGTTGATGTAAACACAGTCGTTCAGAGTGGTTTTAGTGTTAAACACTCTTCGGAGTTAGAACTGTTTACAGTGGTGGTGAATAGAACCAGGCGTCCACCTTTTTAAAGCTCACTCACTGTAAAAGTTTTGGTCCACAAAAAGCTTATTTTCAGGCATATCAGTAAATATATAAACCCAGACAGGCGTGTAGGTTCACCGCTGGGTTTGGATGGTGTATATAAAATAGCTATACTACTTCATATAGCTATATAATGTGTTGTGGAGGTAGTGATGTTTGGTTCCCAGCCACACCACTGACTCCCAATTCGTTTAAATTAGAAATTCTGAGAATTCTCCTCAGAGGTCTTCTGAAGAAGCCAGAAGTCTGTGTAAGAAGTTTTGGGCAAGTCAGGAATTCATCCCAGAGTGTTTATTAATAGTAAAGTTAAGTGTTTCCTTCTAGTAATGATTTAAATTTTACTTTGTTTAATGTATATATTAAAATTGTGTAAATTAAATTTCTGATAAGGAACCTAAGGGTATTTTTTCCAGCTTGTGAAAGACACGATACACAGAATATAGAAATGACTACTTCTTTACATTTTAGTTACATTTGGAACATTTTAAAGTACAGATATTACATATTGCTCCTTTAATACATTGATGTCCATTGGCCATATGTGTACAGTTGTATGCAAAAGTTTCCTCTACAAAGAATACATGTACAAAAATAAACCTAACTAGAGTCCAGGCAAATTTTATATATAGTTATATCACATGTCTTTAAACTTTACTGAGGTTTTATGTTATGATGCAGCTTTTAATAAGCAAATACTTTCTATTTTAATATATTATGCTACATCTTATTGACTCATTATCTTTAATGCTTATTATTGTTGCTAGTTTTCTTTTAGATTGAATTTTGTCTATTTTTCTCATGCTAGCTGTATTTGCCTTCATCACTGGAAACCATTCTGAGCTGCATTTTAATCTAGAAAAGGTGCCACAGAATTTTATTACTACGTTTATTCAGCCAACAAATAAAGTATGCGCTACAATTCTCTGTAGAGGACGTGTGGATTTATTTAGACTTTGAAACTTTCCTATGAATGTGGAGTCAGATTTCAGAATCAGCTGGTAAAGATTGTTTTGGACGTCGAGGTCACGTCACTTAAGGTCAGATACAACAGTCAGAAATGCATTTTTATTAAAGTCACAGTTAAGAATCTTTACAGCAGTGAAAAAAATAAACCAGCAACATTAAACCAAACCAAGAGAACACGCAGGGGAACAGACGGCTCTCGGTCCACAGTCTGGATTCTTATTTGGTACTGAACAGAAACTCTTTAGCCCAGTTTTCTGATATTAAAGCTGTAATAAATCTTTAAAGGTGCTAAACTTACAGTATATACACGACAAATCCAAAAGTCTTTAAAGAACACAAAAACACTGCTGTTACCACCAGAGGATTTACTAAAGATCAATGCTGAACACTAATCGCTCACAGGAAACTGAATTATAACTATAAAACCTCTCCGACTGACTGAGTTCTGATGATGATGCTGATGGTGTTTAACCCTTTTCACCGCCCTGTTTGTTCAAAATAGACCCCTGAAGCCGTGTGTCGTTCTGCAGTCACTCATATCAGCAACTCTAAAGCAAGATTTCTCTATTAACCTGATCACTTATTGGGGAACTCCACCAATTTTCAAACGTTCTCTATTGTTAAGTGAGCAAACACTAGTTTTGAGAAGTCTGGTGTGAAATGCTTTGTATAAAGAAAGCTATTCAGTCAGAACTGTTCACAGTGATGGTGAATGGAACCGAACGTCCACCTCTAAAAGCTGCCTCATTACATGAAATGCTTTTATATACACTGCCTGTCTGAGACACTGTTTTTCAGTAGATTATGTTGATTATGTATTATTTTGGTGGAGGGGTATGTGTAAGGTGTCCTAAGGCAAAATAGCCCCCAAAGAAAACCCATTATTTCAGATTTTCCACCTTTCTACTATTTCTACTATCCACATTATATAGCATCTCAGCCACTGAATCACAGAAACATGTAGATTTTAAATCAACAGAAGCCAAAAGCTGTACGGCTCCTACTAGTCAGGCTTCAGTTTTCTGTTTTGGATATCAGGCTAATAGAGAAATCCAGTTTCGTCTTTGTTTAATTTTCTCCTCAGAGGAAAACATTTCAGTGTTTTTATGCTATCGTAGCCTGGAGAACAATAGCGTTCCAAACCAGATTATTTTTGTCCTGTCTAAGTTACATTTCCCCCCTCGAATGTCGCCTTAACCTCTGAATTAGGATTTTGTTAAGCAGTTGAATTGAGAATAATGCTACATACATGCTACAAGCTAAGCTAACAGGCACTGAAATGACGCCACGTGAACTACTAAACGCTAACACGGTTATATCGGAGTGTTAGCGACTCAAACTGCTGTCTAAAACCAGTTATCTTTAAAGAAAGGAAAAATAGCTTCCAACGACAGCTGAAGGAAATCTGTATGTTTCATGTTGGATGAGTAACCGAGGCTGCTTTTTCAGATGAGCTAACAGAGCTAACAGAGCTAACCAGGGTTACGCTGGATGCTACTGAGGTGTTTTCTTTTCTGTGGACAATGTTTCAGCATGTTAGTTTGTCAGAGAAGTATTTCACTGTTTCTGGACCTGGCCAACACGAGGCAGTGTAGTTAGCCTAGCTGGCTAGCCGTATAGCTGCACTATTACTGCCATGTTTTTAACAACACGCCACTGGACACAGTCATGTTCAGGCACTCCTAACGTAACATAACATACAAATACAAGCAGTCCAGCTGCACTGAATGGCTAGTACAGCTGAAACATGAACAGTAAATCACATTTTATGAGTTTGTTTTTTAATTATAGCCTAGTTCTGAAAATGGTGGTGAAATTCAGTCTAAGAACAAACAGCTTGTAAACTAACTGCCTGTACACAATGAGATCCAACCAAACCTCCATGTGTTGTGACAACACAAGTACAACCAGCTGACCAAAGAAGTCAGGAACTGAGCCTCAAGCCAAAAAAGCCATGTTGTGGGCCTAATCTCCTAATTTGTAGAGATAATTCCAATTTAAATATCGCAATCGCAGTGTTCGTCAGGAAAACTACAAATATATTAGTCTTTAAATGAAACAGCTAATACCAGAACAGTGATTCAGTATCTTGAATGGTACCTGCATAGTTCAGTGCGCAGAAGCGTTAGCATGCACAAAGCAGCGTCAATATTTTGACTACTTAACGAGTTAAAAGACCCATATCTTGAGGGTAAAATGTACATGACGCAAAACATATCCACTTTGGAACAGTTTTGCTCACGACCAGGAGCCGACAGTGTTGATTGTCTACAATGCCCTTCATTTCCCTCACAGAGAAAAAACACTTGGACCGTCTGATATGATTCTGACTTACAGAAGGACACGACTAGAGGTCATTACAGCAGACTCGACATCTGACCTGTCCATCCTCCACCAACAAATACGTTCTTTCACAGCTAGCGTAGCTTTACCGAACACTGCTAAAAATATTTTTTTCCTCAAAATACCTTAAATAAATGAATAAATATTAATTTTGTGTGTGTGGATCACATTGTCACGATGGATTGTGTAGTTCCTTTTTTGTGATGCAATCTTAAGCGAACAAGACATTCACCAGTGTTCTGTAAGGCTAGCTAGATCAAGAAGGAGAAGCTACAGAGGAGCTCATTTGGAGGTGGAGGATGGATAGGTTAGCTGCTAACAGTAGCATGTTGGTGTTTGTTGGGTCAGTATACCGTGGCCTTAACGTTTCTCTGAGTTTCATTGCTTTGTTGTTGTTTGGTTGAATGACCGTGAACTGGACTTTGGCTAGTAGGCAATAGAAGAAGATTTAACACTCAGTCCTGAGGACCACCAGCCTGGCAATTTTGTTCTGTTTCAGCTGCTAATACACCTGAGCGCAGGTAAACCGAGCATGGGCACAACCTAACGTGGGATGTCTGGATATTTTATGCCATCCTGTATTTCCAAGTATCATCTGCAAAATCTCACAGCAATCTGACTCATGTTTCTCAGAATTAATGCATAAAATCAAGTGTTCTTGGTTCTACAGGGAACACATTCCAGCAGATTTTAATACACAAGGAGTCACCAAAACAAAAAAACTGCTTTTTTACTGAACTTAACAAACTGTTGTGGCACTTCTTAATGTAAATTGTTCTCCAATACAAGTCAAATACAAGAACATTTTTGCACTGAATTGCCAAAAATTGTACATATCATCGCTGTCCAATGAAAAACAGGTTTCTCCAAAAAACTGTCTTCACTTTTAATATGTCAGTGGAACCAGAATTTTTTACAAGCTATTTTGGAGCATTTCTATTGGTCCATTTATTTATTTCACACAATATAAATGGCAGATGATGCATTAAATTGATGTAGAAAAATAGAAATAGACAAAAATGAAGATACATGTTTTTGATTGGACGGCGACGATATTTAAGTGTGTTCTCTGTAGAGAAGGTTTCATTTTCAACTAAAAATGAATTTAACAATCTGTGCACAATCATATATCATGTTAATCACATTTTTGGAAGCCCCAAACAACTTACAGTGACCAGGCTTAAGTACAGCCACCACAAGGGGGTGCTAGTTTTATTAGTATATCATTTTTTCACTGTGTTAATTATTTACTGTTCTAAATATGAAACAGTTAATATGAAATATAAAACTGTTCTCAATTAATTATGTCTTGTATCCATTACCTCAGATTGTTTCTTCACTGTTACAATGAACTTAAAGATAAAATAATCAAGTGCTTAATTTTGTTCAAACACTTTTTAAATTGGGCAAATAAAAACTGCAGTGGTTTGGGTTGTGCCCTGCTCTCAGCTACCAGGAGCTTGTTTGTCTGGATCAGATGAGCTACAAGCTAAAACAGAACTAAAACGTAGACTGGCTGGAGGTGCTCAAAGGCCGAGTTAAAAACCGAGGCAGTTGAAGATCTGTAGATATGTGTCTGTATGGAGCTCTAAGGACAACAGAACATGAGCACAGACATATCTATCCACCCATCCCTCCGTCAGCTTCACCTCCCCTCCCACGCATCCTCGCGCTGCTTCGCTGCCAAACGCTTTTGCTCTGAAAAAAAGAACCCACAAACAGTGTATCTGGTCTATCCAGCAGTCTGGTTATTCTGTACGTGTAAACATTCGTCTCTGTTTAGGTTTTTCTCATCATATGATGATCTACTCTCTGTTCAAGATACAGAAAACTAAACTTCAAAGATAACATTAAAAAAAAACGATATTACATATACTTTAGATTTCCAATGTGCAGATGCTGTTCTACAGATTAAAGAATTAAAGACTATGGGTGTGTCTCAAAACCTAGTGAGCTGTCTACATAGGGTGTGTCTCAAAACCTAGTGAGCTGTCTACATAGGGTGTGTCTCAAAACCTAGTGAGCTGTCTACATAGGGTGTGTCTCAAAACCTAGTGAGCTGTCTACATAGGGTGTGTCTCAAAACCTAGTGAGCTGTCTACATAGGGTGTGTCTCAAAACCTAGTGAGCTGTCTACATAGGGTGTGTCTCAAAACCTAGTGAGCTGTCTACATAGGGTGTGTCTCAAAACCTAGTGAGCTGTCTACATAGGGTGTGTCTCAAAACCTAGTGAGCTGTCTACATAGGGTGTGTCTCAAAACCTAGTGAGCTGTCTACATAGGGTCTGTCTCAAACCTAGTGAGCTGTCTACATAGGGTGTGTCTCAAAACCTAGTGAGCTGTCTACATAGGGTGTGTCTCAAAACCTAGTGAGCTGTCTACATAGGGTCTGTCTCAAACCTAGTGAGCTGTCTACATAGGGTGTGTCTCAAATCCTAGTGAGTGTGTAAGTAGGCTGTCTAGGTAGCAGCTGTGTAAGTATCAGTGTTCTCTCCTCATCTCTCCTCATAAAACAGATTACTGAGACGCTCTAGTTAGAGAGAGACTGCGTCACGGCTTGTTCCCGCCCACTGCAGCACGCCACCGGTGGTTTAGCTGGTTGCTAAGCTACCAGCCGGCATCCAAAACAATAGCCCGAGGTTTAAAAATCTGCTAGCATAAATGCTAATGTCTGGAGTATAAAACTGTAAATGGTGAAGGACTCGTTACAGAGTTGATAATAAAAAACTGTTCTGTGTGATTATATGACCAGAAACACATTAAAACTCCAGAGAGAATCAAAATAACTCTACTCTAAGTCTACATGTCGGGAGCGCATACTATGACCTAAAATACTGTCTATGTAGGAGATCACTAGGTTTTGAGATGGACCCAAGACGCCAGTGACTGGAAGAAGTAAGTGGGTGTTTCTAATAAAGTGGCCGTGCGTGCTATGTTACCTTTTGCTTGGCGTAGCTGGTTTCTCTCGGCCTCTCGCTGCTCTTGGCTCTGACTGCTCTTCACACCTAAAGCGCCGATCACCAAACGACGAGCCAGAGCCGCACTCGTCTGAGGACGCTCTTTAGCTGGGAGGAGGTAATCTAGAGAGAGAGAGAGAGAGAGAGAGAGAGAGAGAGAGAGAGAGAGAGAGATTGAACTGAATCAATGTGATTTAGTAAGGACGTATATATAATGATTATATATAATTAAGGAGATGCAAGAGCTACAGTTCAGTAAGAAAAAGATAAACAGTAAATACTGAACGTGGACGTGAATAAGATCTGTATATGAAGAGATTGGAGGAGTACCGGAGGAGGCGCGGGCTTTGGCTTTAGTGGCCGAGGAAGATTTGGAGAGAGGACGAACCTTCAGCATGGGGTGTTTGGTCCTCAGAGCATCACGCGCTAAACACACACACACACACACACACACACACACACACACACACACACACACAGTGTGATAAACAGTTCACAGGGTTCAGGCTGTGTTGTCGGCCGTTAAAGGTATTAAAACACATTTTCAGCCTCTGACTTTGTTTTGCTTATTTCTCGACTGACCTGCTATCGGACTGGAGAACAATCCCAGAGCGTGTGTGTCATCAATCCAATTTATGTCAAAGCCTTTCTGCCTAAAACACACACACACACACACACACACACACACACACACACACAGGATTTACACACAGAACTGTATAATTTATCTTTTACAACATTAACAAATACATTTTAGGGAAAACTGGTGGGTAGAAGTTATAATTCATTCTAGAGAATTTCCAATATTTCCAGAACAGTTTCATCACAGAGCACAGCTTCGTTATAGAACACAGCTTCCTCATACAGAAACAAATCCTTGAACATTGCATTCAGTAGAACATAGAATTCAGTTTTTTTATACGATAATTATTTTATTCTACAACATAATATGCTATTCTAGAACACTCTCATTCTAGAACACTGCTTCTTTCTAGAATCCTGCTTTGTTCTAGAACTATGGTATAGAACACTGCTTTGTTCTGAAAGTAGGGTATAGAACACTGTTTTGTTCTAGAACACTGCTTTGTTTTAGGATTATGGTATAGAACACTGCTTCGTCCTAGAACACTGCTTCTTTCTAGAACAATGCTTTGTTTTAGCATTATGGTATATTATGGTGTTTTGTTCTAGAATTAGGGTATAGAACACTGCTTCTTTCTAGAACAATGCTTTGTTTTAGCATTATGGTATATTATGGTGTTTTGTTCTAGAATTAGGGTATAGAACACTGCTTCTTTCTAGAACACTGCTTCTTTCTAGAACACCGCTTCTTTCTAGAATTAGGGTATAGAACACTGCTTCTTTCTAGAACACCGCTTCTTTCTAGAATTAGGGTATAGAACACTGCTTCTTTCTAGAACACTGCTTCTTTCTAGAATTAGGGTATAGAACACTGCTTCTTTCTAGAACACCGCTTCTTTCTAGAATTAGGGTATAGAACACTGCTTCTTTCTAGAACACTGCTTCTTTCTAGAACACCGCTTCTTTCTAGAATTAGGGTATAGAACACTGCTTCTTTCAAGAACACTGCTTTGTTTTAGGATTATGGTATATTGTGGTGTTTTGTTCTAGAATTAGGGTATAGAACACTGCTTCTGTCTAGAACAATGCTTTGTTTTAGGACTATGGTATATTATGGTGATTTGCTCTAGAATTAGGGTATAGAACACTGCTTCTGTCTAGAACACTGCTTCTTTCTAGAACACCGCTTCTTTCTAGAATTAGGGTATAGAACACTGCTTCTTTCTAGAACACCGCTTCTTTCTAGAATTAGGGTATAGAACACTGCTTCTTTCTAGAACACTGCTTCTTTCTAGAACACCGCTTCTTTCTAGAATTAGGGTATAGAACACTGCTTCTTTCAAGAACACTGCTTTGTTTTAGGATTATGGTATATTGTGGTGTTTTGTTCTAGAATTAGGGTATAGAACACTGCTTCTGTCTAGAACAATGCTTTGTTTTAGGACTATGGTATACTATGGTGATTTGCTCTAGAATTAGGGTATAGAACACTGCTTCTGTCTAGAACACTGCTTTGTTTTAGGATTATGGTATATTATGGTGTTTTGTTCTAGAATCAGGGTATAGAACACTGCTTCTGTCTAGAACACTGCTTTGTTTTAGGATTATGTTCTAGAACACTTAACATTACTCCTTAATGCACTCTATTCCAGAACACTGCTTTATTCCTAAATATCCTCAATGCCTTGATATTACTTGATTTAAATTTTATTCTACAACATAACATTCTATTCTAGAACACTGCATCATTCTAGAACACTGCATCATTCTAGAACACTGCATCATTCTAGAACACTGCATCATTCTAGAACACTGCTTTGTTCAGTGTATTTCAGTGTATTTCTACACTGAATAGAAATATATGGAAAGTAAGTTGAGTATATGGGAGTATTTCCTCCCACCCTTAATTTAAACCCAGCTCCAGACAGACTTACTGGTAGGAGCTGAACGCCCTGATCAAGTCCTCCGTTTTAAACTCGGAGGGAAAGTCGTAGATTTCTACAATGTGCGAGAGCTCGTCCTCCCGAAGCTCCACCTCCTCGTCCTCTGGAGACCAGTTATAGTAGTTAAACTGAGGATCCTGATTGGATGTCTTTTCACGCCCCGCCTTCTGAGAGATCTAAAACAGGAAGCAGATTTCAGAACAACAGGAACGACATACTAGTACTGCGATTATAAATTCTGGTCTTTGTTAAGAATCTGATTCATCGATACATTATTGACACTATTAACGATTGATCATTATTTTAAATTTGTTCTATGAAGCTGATTCACAAAAACGCTCGCAGAAGAATCCAGAGCTGTGATTGGTCAGAAAGCTTACAGCACCCAGTAAAAGAACTATATGTGTATAGTTAATTATAATTAATAAAATATAAAATATATATAATTATAGAAAATTAGCGAATGTACGGACAACTATGAGAAAAGAAAGCAAATTAACTGTTGCACCTCTTCTAGAAGGTGTGGATCCAGACAGTCTCCTTCATCTGTAAACAGCGAATCCCAGTCCTCTCCTTCTTCCTCTTCCACTTTCTTCTCCTCTTCGTTCACAATCTTTCCTGCCTCTGCAGCCTGGGTCGCGCTTATTGTAACCATCGTTGGTTTCACGTCTTCAGAGGAGACCCTGTTTCCTGTGTCTTCTGTGGACGACTCCTGCTTCTGAGCCAGCGTTTCATCGTTCTCTTTATCCCTCTCTTCTTTCTCTCGCAGTGCTCCCTCGCCGTTGGGCACGCCCTCTTCTCCTGCTTTGGTTTTATCTCCACTTGCTTTGTCCTTCTTGTTCTTGTTGTATTTCCTGGCCTTGTCTGTGTATCGAGGTCTAGGTTTGGATTTCTTGTCCCCTGGAGTTTGTTGGTGGTCTCTGGGCTGGGGGTTGGTCTGCGTGTCCCCAGCTTGGCCCTGACGTCTTTTGGGCGTGTAAAGCGGCGCGTCTGGCTTTTTAGAGCGGGCAGGAGCTTTGGGTTCACACTCTGGACGGCTGCTGTCCTCCATCACCAGGCATGTACAAGCTCTTCTGGGGAAAAAATAAACAAATAAATAAATAATATATATTTTATATCATAGAGGTCCAGACCTTTTTTAGACCCAGAGGACTAGTGTATCTACTTTTTCTGGTTTGAGCCTTGAACATAGCCAGTTAACACGCCAGCCAGTTAATTCTGGCAACCAGCTGGTTCTGATTGGTCTAACTCATCAACATGTAGTTCACAAGTTATTAGCTTCAGTTTTTCCCCACTTTAAAACTTAGTAACACAGTTGACAATAAATAAAATTGTAAAACGTAAGAAAATTTCCAGCTCTTGCAGCACACTTAAAACATAAGACATAATTTCTGATGTCATAGGTTTTCTCTTGAATTCCTTCAGCTCCAACAGGAGGAGTAGAAGACGAAGAAAATGAAGTTGGCTTTTTCAAACCAGCTTAACAATACAATGACAGCAAGAACCAACAAATTACAAAAACATTGCAAAACATTTAACAAGTATTCATTTAAGTAACAAGAGAGTACAGATCAATTCTTATAAAGTAACTAGTAACTGTAACATGGAATAAATAACTCGCTACTAAATTCAACAAGCAGGCATTATTAGGGAAAGAGTCCCAAAACAAAATAATCTGTACAGACCATATAGAAAAATGGCACAACTATGGCCTCACCAAATACGGGCTACAGTGGCCTGCAATTAGCCAACACAGCATGCACTGCTAACTAAATGGTTGAGATGTAAACAAAGCCATTCCTAGTGGTTCGGTGTGAGATACTAAGTTCTAGAAACACTTACTGGGTCAGAACTGTTCACAGTGGAGGTGAATGGAACCAGACGTCCACCTCTTACAATAAACGGTTATGAATGCACTGCCTGATGTCTGAGACGTTCGTTTATGATAGTGGCTATAAATATGTCTGTAAAACACACTCATCATGGAGGGATACATGCAGTGCGTGAACTTATTATTTTCAAATTCTTCATTATTTTACCACCTTTTGTCAAATAAAAACTCAGAGGACAGGTGTAGGTTCACTAGTGGGTTTGATAGTAAATAATAAAATGAGTGTATGTGTGTTGTGGACACAGTGACCCCTGGTTACTATCACCACCACTGTAAACATCCCAAACACTGTTTACATCCCAAACACTGAATTACATGTTACTGCTGAACACCTTATGAAGAACAAAATAATAAATAACATGGTCTAAAACAGGTTTCTACTAATTTAGTTCCATATCATGTAAAAAGGATGTATAACAGAGTCACATAAGTGTGTTTTAGATAAAATAATAGTTTGAAATATCGAGAACTGAACAAACAGACCAGCCAACAGAGCTAGTTTGTCTGCAGACTGTGTCTGTTTACTGATATCTGGTTATTTACAACACTAACTTTATCAGGGTTTTAGCTGAAAATGATAAGTTTAATATAAAGAGAGCGAAGTCATTCAGTTAGTTAGTTAAACCAGATAGACTGAAAGCTGCACCTCGCTGTTATTATTATTATTATTATTATAAATATGATCGTCAGCTGGACTGAATTCACGGTCAGAGTTCATTAATAAATCACGGACACCGAGTTTAAACGCTACAGACTCGAGCTGGAGGTTCATTTCTTCGTTAAACGCGGATTTAAATCTAAAACAGAAGCGATTTGTTCACCAACCTTATTCGAGATCCGAACACCGAGCTGCTGAAACCATCGCCGGATGTTTGGAGGTGACGTCATTTGTAACCGACAACCGGCGGGCTGATGGGATTTGTAGTTTTTGCAGGCGCTTTTAGCGCTGACAGAAAACGCATTTATTTAGTATTTAGATGTTACTAAATAGAAGGTATATGGTCCTATTTACACCATATGATCTCATATGATCACATTTTTATCTGTTTGTAGAGCTCATGAATAATTAATCGAGCTGATGTGGCCGTTATTTAGTTAGCTATGCTATGCTAGTTACCTGTGGTGTGCGATACTGCGAAATTTAGTAAATACAGGGCCAATATGATCGACACTGATACCAATACTGATCAGGAATTCCCTAGGTAGAATAAAATAAAGTCTATTTATGCCCTACATGTAGCAGATATAAACTATTTGTAATAATAACAACACCAACTGTATTTATATTGTTAATAATAATAGCCATATTTTATAATGACTAAAAAATAATAATAGAAATCGTATTTTATATAATAATAATAATAATAATAATAATAATAATAATAATAATAATAATAATAATAATAAACTGACACTAAAATATCGATCCTATCACGCTGGTATCGATCCAATACTATCGTTGGTATCGACAACATTGATATTTGGATCGATGTGCCCACCCCTACTTACTAGTATTTTACGTTACCTGTACTAGCTCCTCGCTGGACATCAAACACAAAGTAGATTAAAGGTGTCTCTGTGAAACTTTCAGTTTAAGATGATCTGCTGTAACCAGCACACAGTGATCCACTCACACAGCATGGCTGCTACTTACAGTCACTGTTGAGGTTGTGGTGCTAATAAAGGTGGAGCTGCTCGTCTCTTCAGTCTCTTCAGTGTTGAACACTGAGCTGAAGCTGCTCCGAGTGTTGGAGAAACTGTCCAGAGTAAAACGTACAGGCTGTAGAATTAAAGTCTGGCTGTTTGAGATATCACTGGTGGTAAAAAGCGCTAAACAAATACATGTTGTTTGATATTTCAGTCTATTCATGGTGGAGGGATACATGCAGCTCCTTTTAAGATAAAATAGTCCTCAAAAGAAAATTAGTTTTTACAGGTTTTACACTGTTTACCATCAACATTACATATAAGCACTCAGAAGGCATGTGTAGGTTCACTGGTGGGTTTGATAGTGAATAAAATGTCTATATTTGTGTTGTAGACATGGTGACCCCTGGTTATTATGACCACCATTGTAAATAAAGAGTCCCTATGATCAACCATTTCACACGAAACGGCTTTGAATGAGTCTGTTTACATCTCAAATTATGCAGAAATGTAAAAATATTTATATAAATGTTGGAAAGTTTCTGTATTGGTGATAAAGATGAATAAAGATGTTTGATTTTAAATCAAATTCATTATAAAAACAATGTTAAGTATGATGGGATAATAATGTTTATTCTAAAATGTTTAGACTGTAATTTTGTTGTTATTTAATTGCCTGTTCTTTGGTTTTGAACTGAGTAGGTCTTAACAGTGAGTTAAACATTACCAGCGTGTGTGTAATCTTTCATCAGCTTTGGATAATGAGCTCTTGATAGAGCATTTTAAATGTGGAAGCATCTGCCCACCTTACTGTTCTAAAACTGTCCCACTCCAACTGACCATCACGCCTGTATGAGCTTGTTGGACATCACATTCTGTAAGCATGAGCATTAATATGGAGTTATTTTACTCTATTGAAGAGTATCTGTGTAAATGTGTGTCCATTCAGTCAAAAAAGCATTTGTGAGGTTAGATGCTGATGTTAGACAAGAAAGTCTGGCTCACAGTCGATGTTGCAGTTAATCTCGAAAGTATCCAATGTGGTTGAGGTCAAAGCTCTGTGCAGACCACTGGAGTTGCTTCACACCAAACCATGTCTTTATGAACCTGCTCTGGGTACAGGGACACAATCATGCTGGAAAAGGAAAAGATTTTTCACAAACTGCTGCCAAAGTTGTCCAATGATGGAGCTTTACACCACTCCAGAGTCCAGCGGTGAAGCTTTACACCACTCCAGAGTCCAGTGATGGGGTTTTACACCACTCCAGAGTCCAGTGATGGGGTTTTACACCACTCCAGAGTCCAGTGATGGGGTTTTACACCACTCCAGAGTCCAGTGATGGGGTTTTACACCACTCCAGAGTCCAGTGATGGGGCTTTACACCACTCCAGAGTCCAGTGATGGGGCTTTACACCACTCCAGAGTCCAGTAATGGGGCTTTACACCACTCCAGAGTCCAGTGATGGGGCTTTACACCACTCCAGCCAACACTTGGCATTGCACATATTGATCTTAGGCTTGTGTGCAGCTGAATCCCCCTTTGCAGTAAAATGAAGCTTTGGTGAGCGTTCCAAAACAATTTTAACAATAACAATGGCCACACAGCAACGGACACAACAGACTCACCTGGCAGGCAGCTAACAAAGTAGCAAAAAAAGAGAAAGATGAACACTGAACATGTACAGACCAATGTAGAGCTTTATTTGCACTTTAAACGGTTTTACTAGAACCTGTTTAACGGAGCAGCATCCTGCTGGAGTTTCAAGAGATACAGCTATAGCTCAACTAAAGCTTAAAGCAGAGCAATGTAAGTCTGTATTTTGGTTAATATTATATTTTCTGGCCTATAATAGGATGTTAGCACATACTGAGACTAATTTACATCAATAAAATAGGACAAAATGACAGGACAAAATGACAATTTTGTCATTTGGGTTGCAGATCCCTGTTCTCTCTGATTGACCAGGGCAGACCTAGCAGGGCAGAAAATGACTTGTGGTAAAGGTGGCATCCTATTACAGTGCCATGTTTATAGAAACTGAGCTCTTCTGTATGATCCATTCTGCCTGTTTTATGCCTGATTTTCTGCAAAGAATGTGTCTGAAACCTGAAGGGTGGGTGTCCACATACTTTTGGTCATACAGCACCACTTTAAATTAAAATAATACAGTGCTGGTTCTCATATATTAAACTATACTGGTGTGTTGACACATCGTGACACTGCTTTTCAGTTTCAGTAACAGTTTTAGTATATGATACACAACAAACATTTTGGTTTTAAGATATCTGAATCTATTTTGTGATCTAATGCTTTAGTATGTTGGACTTGAGTTAACTGTGATGTATGTAATTTGTTGGGTGATTCAGATCTTTAAAAGAATAGTTTAAAATATGTAATATGTAATTTAGGAGGTTATCTGATGGCATTTTAGTAGTAGGTGGTCGGTTTTGATGAATTTCTCAGTTGTTTAATTCAATTCAGTGTATTGTTGTCATTATACCAATACAAGGCTGTACAGGTTAACACTGTCAGGCTACTTTTTTTAGTATATATATATATATATATATATATATATATATATATATATATATATATATATATATATATATATATATAGTCACTGCCCAAAGAAAAACATTTCTATTTTTCTCGATTTTTATTTCTCTATATCATTTCAACACGACAGCTGCCACTGAATTTCATGATGAATGGACCAATAGAAATTCTGGTTCTATTGACTCATATTGAAAGTAGTTTTTGTCCCGTCCTAGACATACACACTACTGCTTAAAAGTTTAGAATTTAATTTCATGCAATTTTCATGCAATTCACAAACAATATTGTCCATTTCACAATTAATGTAAGTGTATCAGATGATTTTTAAAGAATAAAAATGTTTGTATTAAAGTCTATTTTTGTATAGAGGCTTATTTTGCATATAGTCCTATTATCAGTAATTCTCAGTCCTCTGTCTAAATCTCCTGGTACGACCACCAATCCAAGTTAAGGATGTTATTGGACTAATTGGTTGTTAGGACACTCTTGCTCAATTGTGATGCACAGCTGAAAAACATTCTACTAATAAGTGAGTATAAAAGGGAACAACATTCTAGGTTAGTTTAGTATCTGAAGATCAGCAGTTGATGGCTTGCTGACCGACTCACAATGACCAGAAAGAAACAACTTTCTTTAGAGACCCGTCAGTCCATTGTTGTGTTAAGGAAGAAGATACTCCATTAAAACAAGAACATTTCACTGTGATCCCAAACTTTTGAGCTGTAGTGTATATATATATATATATATATATATATATATATATATATATATATATATATATATATATAGTGCTTATTTGAAATGAAAGTAAAAATGTTAAGGAGATAAATAAGCAATAGCTAAAAACAAGCTAATTTTGTATGTGCTACTTTTCCTTCATTTACCCTACAAACTACACACTGCCTGTGCACATCCAGATGGGCTCTAAAAGCTACAAGCTCCCAAAGTCATGGAGGTTAACAGGATAGTTTACATGTTACTGCATAATTAAACTGTTGAGCTGAAACAAAGTGGTTTGGTGTGAAATGGTTGATCGTAGAGACTCATATTCCATCATTTTTTTTTAAAAATCAGTATAATTTGACATGCAAATAGATCAGAATGTTGTGGAGATGTTGGCAGAGTTCTCCATAGTGGGTTTGTGAAGTGGTTGATTGTTCAGACTGTTTCTTTACAGTGGTGGTGATAGTAACCAGACATCACCATGTACACAACACAAATATAGCTATTCATTTAAACCCACCTGTGAATGTACTCGTGTCTTCAGAGTCTGGATGTGTAGACATGTTGACGATGGCAAAATAGTAGAAATCTGAGCAGAAGAAAACCTCTCTGGGACTGTTTTGCCTCACAACACCCTGAATTTGTCTCTCCACCTCGAATTGGTTGTGTTTACATGCACTAAAAATCAAATTAATCAGATAGTAATTAGATTTCTGCAGTTATCTAATCAATCAAGCTCAACCACCACACTGTGACTTCTTATATTGAACTAAGATCTGATGTAGACCTAACAGTAATCCGATCAAGTATATGTAAACCTGGTGAACAGATTACTGACAAAATCTGCAGTTATCAGATTATTAAGTGTTTGTAAACACACTCAGTGGACTTTAGGCTTCTTTAGATGTCTGGTTCCTATCACCACTATGAATTATTGTGTTTATATGTTGACTAATTATAATCTATTATGGGGAAATTTTGGAACATCACTGCAGTTGCCCTTTAATTAAGATAGATTAGTTAGATCCCTAACTGTTGGCCTTAATTCTTCATATTCTGTTGGTCATTTTGAAGCTTATAATCTATGTTTTTAGACCAAAATGATCCAAAAATAGAGGCTAAAAACTGATAGATGCTGGATGTACTCAAGAAGCTCCCATGCAGTTCACTTTTACTCCCACTCCTCACTACTTACACTACATTTACTTCAATTTGAGTCATTATTTAATTGAAGTAATGACACCTTTCACTCAGATATAATTTAAGGCTCCTCTGCCCACCTCTGCTGGCGCCTCGCGTCTCTTTTTATAACGTTTATAGCAGAATTTTCCTCTTTTTGCTGATTTAAACACGTGATGAGGCTCACATAAGTGTCCCCTGCAGGGATGCTGCATATGTAATGAAGCCACGCCGTTCTGAACGGGGGAGACAGCCGATTGGTTAGACGCTCATGAATATTTAAATCGGCGCGTCCTGATTGGACGCCTGCTTACACAAGCGCCTGTAAAGTTGTGTAAGGTGGAGAGCGCGATATAAAGCGGCGGTTTAGGGAGAGGACGCAGCAGCTGCGGTCTGAGCAGAGCCGGGACAGCGCACGTAAGTACAGCACGACCTCAAACTCAGAGAAACGACGAGAAGAGCGGGGTTTAACTCTGTCCTCGCTTTAAAACAGAGGTAACGCTCTGAGGAGCAGCGGCGCCTGGGTGGGTTTGACTGTTACTGCATTCTAATGTGGCTTACTGGGAAAACTGGAACCTACAGAGCCTCTCAGATAATGCTCTCACTATGTTCAGGCCATAAGTTATTATATTAAAGCCATAGTTTATATATTGAGGCCATAATTTACTATATTGAGACAATGAAATACTGTACTGAGGGTAAAGTTTACTATACTGAAGCTAATATTTACTATATTTAGGCTAAAATTTACTGTACTATAGCCAAACAATACTATATTTAGGACACAATTTACTATATTGAGGCAAAGAATTACTATACTGAGGCCATACTTTACTATACTGAGGCCAAAAATACTACATTGAGGCTATAATTTACTATACCGAGTCCAAAAAATACCATATTGAGGACACAATTTACCATATTAAGGCCAAAAATTTCTATATTGAGGCCAAAGATTACTATATTGAGGCTACAATTTACTGTACTGAGGCCTATTTACTTTACTAAGGCCAAAAAATATTATATTGAGGCCACAAATTACTATATTGAGGCCACAATTAACTATACTGAAGCTAAGAATTACTATATTGAGGCTACAATTCACTATACTGAAGCTAAAAATTACTAAATTAATGCTACAATTTACTATACTGAAGCTAAAAATTACTAAATTAATGCTACAATTTACTATACTGAAGCTAAAAATTACTATATTAATGCTACAATTTACTATACTGAAGCTAAACATTACTATATTAATGCTACAATTTACTATACTGAAGCTAAAATTACTATATTGAGGCCACAATTTACTACATTGAGGTTGCATATTAAGCACACAATTTACTAAATTGAGGCCAGAGTAAACATTACTAGATTGAGGCTACTCAATATCAACAATAAAAAAGGACAACACAGTTTGATACTAGTGTATAATATAATATAATTTAGTTAACTGTATAAAGTGTAATCTGATAATTACTGAACATAATGTAGATAATTGTTTATAGTGTAATGGATAGTTACTAAATATAATGTAATGCCTATATAAAGTGTAATCATATAACTACTAAACATAATCTACATAATTGTATGTGGTGTTATCAGATATCAGATAGTGTAATCTTATAATTAGTAAACATAATTTATATTATTGTATATAGTGTAATATAATTATTAAACATAATGTATATTATTGTATATAGCATACTCTGAATATTATTAAACATAATGTATATTATTGTTTAGAGTTTAATGTAGTAATTACTAAACATAATCTAGATAACTGAATATAGTGTAATCTGATAATTACTAAATATAAAGTATATTATTGTATACAGTGTAATCTGATAATTACTAAATATAATTTAAATTAGTGTACTGTGATCCAGTAATTGGAGTTATAATCTAGTGTACTGTATATCTGGAAATGTTCTGATTGAAGCAGTCTTGTTCACTGATTCTCATTTTCAGGTGAACATGTGGATCTTTTGGACGTTTCTTTTTGGGCTGAGTCTCTCTGGAGTTCAGTCCATGTTCTCGGTCGTCACGGATACGGTTCTGCCGCCTCATGCACTCCACAACCCCACTCAGTTGAATTATGGGATGGCAGTGACGGATGTGGATGGCGACGGGGAGCTGGAGGTGGTGGTGGCTGGGTGAATACACACTTCTATCTGAAAGTTAAACTAGTTTTCAGCTAGGCTGTTCTGTACTGATACTCTATGGATATGATGGTAGTGTTTACTTGGCTGGACAGTTAATCATGTCTATTAGCTGGAAAGTTAGTATCTCTGTTTGTGTTGATGTTTCCAGGTACAATGGGCCAAACCTGGTTCTGAAGTATGACCGTGGTGAGAAGAGGCTGGTGAATATTGCAGTTGATGACCGCAGCTCTCCGTACTACCACCTCAGAGATCCGGAGGGAAACGCCATAGGAGTGACGGCGTGCGATGTGGACGGAGACGGAAGAGAGGAGATCTACTTCCTCAACACTAACAGTGCTTTTTCAGGTACATACTCACAAATATAGTCAAATACTGTAAAAAGACTAGACACTCTGATCACGTTACACAGGAGAAAATCAGTTACCACCTTCTCTACAGAGAACCAACTCAATATCCATCAGTCCATCATACTACTCTCCATTCATTCCATTCCTTCATCATTACATACATCCAAGCCAGTATACAGATATAAATATATAGAAACAAGTATACACCAACATACATATGTAGATATATAGGTAAAGGTGTACATTGATATGTAGATACTATAGATACTGGTACATGACAATATGCAGAAATAGATATATAAATACAGGTATATGCTGATATTTAGATATAGATATATAGAAACAAGTATACACAAACATACATATGTAGATATATAGGTAAAGGTATACATCGATATGTAGATACTATAGATACTGGTATATGACGAGATGCAGAAATAGATATATAAATACAAGTATACCCTGATATGCAGATATAGATATATAGAAACAAGTATACACCAACATACATATGTAGATATATAGATACAGGTGTACAGCGATATTAAGATAGAAATATATAGACACAGATATATACCAATAGACCGATATAGGCATATAGATATATGCTGATATACAGATAGAAATATATAAATACAAGTATACACTGATATGCGGATATAGATATATAAATACAGGTATATGCTGATATGCAGATAGAAATATATAAATACAGTTATATGTTTATATGCAGCTTTAGATATATAGATACAGGTATATGCTGATATACAGATAGAAATATATAAATACAAGTATACACTGATATGCGGATATAGATATATAAATACAGGTATATGCTGATATGCAGATAGAAATATATAAATACAGTTATATGTTTATATGCAGCTTTAGATATATAGATACAGATATATGCTGATATACAGATAGAAATATATAAATACAGGTATACACTGATATGCAGATATAGATATATAAATACAGGTATACACTGATATGCAGATATAGATATATAAATACAGGTATATGCTGATATGCAGATAGAAATATATAAATACAGTTATATGTTTATATGCAGCTTTAGATATATAGATACAGATATATGCTGATATACAGATAGAAATATATAAATACAGGTATACACTGATATGCAGATATAGATATATAAATACAGGTATACACTGATATGCAGATATAGATATATAAATACAGGTATACACTGATATGCGGATATAGATATATAAATACAGGTATATGCTGATATGCAGATAGAAATATATAAATACAGTTATATGTTTATATGCAGCTTTAGATATATAGATACAGATATATGCTGATATACAGATAGAAATATATAAATACAGGTATACACTGATATGCAGATAGAAATATATAAATACAGGTATACACTGATATGCAGATATAGATATATAAATACAGGTATACACTGATATGCAGATATAGATATATAAATACAGGTATACGCCGATACACAGATAAAGATGTATAGATACAGGTGTATGCTGATATATATAGTGATGAATTTAGGTTATTGATGATCTGATCACTGATCAGTCTGTGGTCTGTACTGTGAAGGTCAGGCGACGTACTCAGACAAGCTGTTTAAATTTCGTAACGGACGCTTTGAGGATCTGCTGAGCGACGACATCAACGCGCGGCGCGGAGTAGCCAAGCGTATGGCAGGACGCTCTGTGGCGTGTGTGGACAGAAAGGTAAACTATTCATCCAAGCATTCGTCTATCAGTTACACCATTCATCCATCACTCCATCCACCCATCACTCCATCCACCCATCACTCTATTCAGCCATCAATCACACCATCCACCCATCACTCTATTAATCCATCAGTCACACCATCCACCCATCACTCTATTAATCCATCAGTCACACCATCCACCCATCACTCTATTAATCCATCAGTCACACCGTCCAACCATCACTCTATTAATCCATCAATCACACCATCCACCCATCACTCTATTAATCCATCAATCACACCATCCACCCATCACTCTATTAATCCATCAATCACACCATCCACCCATCACTCTATTAATCCATCAATCACACCATCCACCCATCACTCTATTAATCCATCAATCACACCATCCACCCATCACTCTATTAATCCATCAGTCACACCATCCACCCATCACTCTATTAATCCATCAGTCACACCGTCCAACCATCACTCTGTTAATCCATCAGTCACACCATCCACCCATCACTCTATTAATCCATCAGTCACACCGTCCAACCATCACTCTGTTAATCCATCAGTCACACCATCCACCCATCACTCTATTAATCCATCAGTCACACCATCCACCCATCACTCTATTAATCCATCAATCACACCATCCACCCATCACTCTATTAATCCATCAATCACACCATCCACCCATCACTCTATTAATCCATCAATCACACCATCCACCCATCACTCTATTAATCCATCAATCACACCATCCACCCATCACTCTATTAATCCATCAGTCACACCATCCACCCATCACTCTATTAATCCATCAGTCACACCGTCCAACCATCACTCTGTTAATCCATCAGTCACACCATCCACCCATCACTCTATTAATCCATCAATCACACCATCCACCCATCACTCTATTAATCCATCAATCACACCATCCACCCATCACTCTATTAATCCATCAGTCACACCATCCACCCATCACTCTGTTAATCCATCAGTCACACCATCCACCCATCACTCTATTAATCCATCAGTCACACCATCCAACCATCACTCTGTTAATCCATCAGTCACACCATCCAACCATCACTCTGTTAATCCATCAGTCACACCATCCACCCATCACTCTATTAATCCATCAATCACACCATCCACCCATCACTCTATTAATCCATCAGTCACACCATCCACCCATCACTCTATTAATCCATCAATCACACCATCCACCCATCACTCTATTAATCCATCAGTCACACCATCCACCCATCACTCTGTTAATCCATCAGTCACACCATCCACCCATCACTCTATTAATCCATCAGTCACACCATCCAACCATCACTCTGTTAATCCATCAGTCACACCATCCACCCATCACTCTATTAATCCATCAATCACACCATCCACCCATCACTCTATTAATCCATCAATCACACCATCCACCCATCACTCTATTAATCAATCAGTCACACCATCCAAACCATCACTCTATTAATCCATCAGTCACACCATCCAAACCATCACTCTATTAATCCATCAATCACACCATCCAACCATCACTCCATTTATCCATCAGTCACACCATCCAACCATCACTCCATACATCCATCAGTCACACCATCCAACCATCACTCCATACATCCATCAGTCACACCATCCACCCATCACTCTATTAATCCATCAATCACACCATCCACCCATCACTCAATTAATCCATCAGTCACACCATCCACCCATCACTCTATTAATCCATCAGTCACACCGTCCAACCATCACTCTGTTAATCCATCAGTCACACCATCCACCCATCACTCTGTTAATCCATCAGTCACACCGTCCACCCATCACTCTATTAATCCATCAGTCACACCGTCCAACCATCACTCTATTAATCCATCAATCACACCATCCACCCATCACTCTATTAATCCATCAATCACACCATCCACCCATCACTCTATTAATCCATCAATCACACCATCCACCCATCACTCTATTAATCCATCAGTCACACCATCCAACCATCACTCTGTTAATCCATCAGTCACACCATCCACCCATCACTCTATTAATCCATCAATCACACCATCCACCCATCACTCTATTAATCCATCAATCACACCATCCACCCATCACTCTATTAATCAATCAGTCACACCATCCAAACCATCACTCTATTAATCCATCAGTCACACCATCCAAACCATCACTCTATTAATCCATCAATCACACCATCCAACCATCACTCCATTTATCCATCAGTCACACCATCCAACCATCACTCCATACATCCATCAGTCACACCATCCAACCATCACTCCATACATCCATCAGTCACACCATCCACCCATCACTCTATTAATCCATCAATCACACCATCCACCCATCACTCAATTAATCCATCAGTCACACCATCCACCCATCACTCTATTAATCCATCAGTCACACCGTCCAACCATCACTCTGTTAATCCATCAGTCACACCATCCACCCATCACTCTGTTAATCCATCAGTCACACCGTCCACCCATCACTCTATTAATCCATCAGTCACACCGTCCAACCATCACTCTATTAATCCATCAATCACACCATCCACCCATCACTCTATTAATCCATCAATCACACCATCCACCCATCACTCTATTAATCCATCAATCACACCATCCACCCATCACTCTATTAATCCATCAATCACACCATCCACCCATCACTCTATTAATCCATCAGTCACACCATCCACCCATCACTCTATTAATCCATCAGTCACACCGTCCAACCATCACTCTGTTAATCCATCAGTCACACCATCCACCCATCACTCTATTAATCCATCAGTCACACCGTCCAACCATCACTCTGTTAATCCATCAGTCACACCATCCACCCATCACTCTATTAATCCATCAGTCACACCATCCACCCATCACTCTATTAATCCATCAATCACACCATCCACCCATCACTCTATTAATCCATCAATCACACCATCCACCCATCACTCTATTAATCCATCAATCACACCATCCACCCATCACTCTATTAATCCATCAATCACACCATCCACCCATCACTCTATTAATCCATCAGTCACACCATCCACCCATCACTCTATTAATCCATCAGTCACACCGTCCAACCATCACTCTGTTAATCCATCAGTCACACCATCCACCCATCACTCTATTAATCCATCAATCACACCATCCACCCATCACTCTGTTAATCCATCAGTCACACCATCCACCCATCACTCTATTAATCCATCAGTCACACCATCCACCCATCACTCTATTAATCCATCAGTCACACCATCCAACCATCACTCTGTTAATCCATCAGTCACACCATCCAACCATCACTCTGTTAATCCATCAGTCACACCATCCACCCATCACTCTATTAATCCATCAATCACACCATCCACCCATCACTCTATTAATCCATCAGTCACACCATCCACCCATCACTCTGTTAATCCATCAGTCACACCATCCACCCATCACTCTATTAATCCATCAGTCACACCATCCAACCATCACTCTGTTAATCCATCAGTCACACCATCCAACCATCACTCTGTTAATCCATCAGTCACACCGTCCAACCATCACTCTGTTAATCCATCAGTCACACCATCCACCCATCACTCTATTAATCCATCAATCACACCATCCACCCATCACTCTATTAATCCATCAATCACACCATCCACCCATCACTCTATTAATCAATCAGTCACACCATCCAAACCATCACTCTATTAATCCATCAGTCACACCATCCAAACCATCACTCTATTAATCCATCAGTCACACCATCCAACCATCACTCCATTTATCCATCAGTCACACCATCCAACCATCACTCCATACATCCATCAGTCACACCATCCAACCATCACTCCATACATCCATCAGTCACACCATCCACCCATCACTCTATTAATCCATCAATCACACCATCCACCCATCACTCAATTAATCCATCAGTCACACCATCCACCCATCACTCTATTAATCCATCAGTCACACCGTCCAACCATCACTCTGTTAATCCATCAGTCACACCATCCACCCATCACTCTATTAATCCATCAATCACACCATCCACCCATCACTCTATTAATCCATCAATCACACCATCCACCCATCACTCTATTAATCAATCAGTCACACCATCCAAACCATCACTCTATTAATCCATCAGTCACACCATCCAAACCATCACTCTATTAATCCATCAGTCACACCATCCAACCATCACTCCATTTATCCATCAGTCACACCATCCAACCATCACTCCATACATCCATCAGTCACACCATCCAACCATCACTCCATACATCCATCAGTCACACCATCCACCCATCACTCTATTAATCCATCAATCACACCATCCACCCATCACTCAATTAATCCATCAATCACACCATCCACCCATCACTCTATTAATCCATCAATCACACCGTCCAACCATCACTCAATTAATCCATCAGTCACACCATCCAACCATCACTCTGTTAATCCATCAGTCACACCATCCAACCATCACTCTGTTAATCCATCAGTCACACCATCCACCCATCACTCTATTAATCCATCAGTCACACCATCCACCCATCACTCTATTAATCCATCAGTCACACCGTCCAACCATCACTCTATTAATCCATCAGTCACACCGTCCAACCATCACTCTATTAATCCATCAGTCACACCATCCACCCATCACTCTATTAATCCATCAATCACACCATCCACCCATCACTCTATTAATCCATCAGTCACACCATCCAAACCATCACTCTATTAATCCATCAGTCACACCATCCACCCATCACTCCATTTATCCATCAGTCACACCATCCAACCATCACTCCATACATCCATCAGTCACACCATCCAACCATCACTCAATTAATCCATCAATCACACCATCCACCCATCACTCTATTAATCCATCAGTCACACCATCCAACCATCACTCCTTTCATCCATCAGTCACACCATCCAACCATCACTCAATTAATCCATCAATCACACCATCCACCCATCACTCAATTAATCCATCAATCACACCATCCACCCATCACTCTATTAATCCATCAGTCACACCATCCAACCATCACTCTATTAATCCATCAGTCACACCATCCACCCATCACTCTATTAATCCATCAATCACACCATCCACCCATCACTCTATTAATCCATCAATCACACCGTCCAACCATCACTCTATTAATCCATCAATCACACCGTCCAACCTCACTCTATTAATCCATCAGTCACACCATCCACCCATCACTCTATTAATCCATCAGTCACACCATCCACCCATCACTCTATTAATCCATCAGTCACACCATCCACCCATCACTCTATTAATCCATCAATCACACCGTCCAACCATCACTCTGTTAATCCATCAGTCACACCATCCGCATTATTCGAATTCACACACTCATTTAGTTTATTTAGGTAATTAATGTTCTGTCTGTGTTCCTGTGTTAGGGAACTGGCCGTTACTCTATTTACGTGGCTAACTACGCCCGAGGTAACATCGGGGCTCATGCACTGATCGAAATGGACGAGGCCGCCAGTGACGTTTCAAAGGGCATCATCGCTCTGTCGGACGTCGCTGCTCAGGCCCGGGTCAACAAGTACACAGGTCAGAGGGTATTACAACAAAAACCTGACTGTATTTCCTGCATTTCTGCTAATGGGTGCTGATGGGTTAGCATTTCTGCTACTGGGTGCTGATGGGTTAGCATTTCTGCTAATGGGTGCTGATGGGTTAGCATTTCTGCTTATGGGTGCTGATTGGTTCAGGAGTACATTCTTAGTTAATTGGTTAATTATAACTCTTAGTTCTTACTCTGGGGAACTGACCATTGCTGTATTTGACTGAAATGAGCAGATCCTTTTACCACAGACTCAAGAGTTGTGAATTTATGAATATTTGACATTATTACAATCATCAGAGTTTTTAGAGAGTTTCCTGATTAACTGGATGCAAATTAAATAAACAATATATTTAAAGGTGCTAATGTAAACGCGAGCATTATCATATCATAATTAACAATATCGGCTTTTTCAAATTAAGTAATATTTTAATCCTAACTTTGGAATTAATACTGAAAATCAGAACAGATTCTCGATTTTGTCTTGTATGTCTGAGAACTGGTATTTGAGTACAGTTTAAGAGAAGGCTGTTCTGAAGAATTCAAGTTTTCTCGTCTGAAGGTGGGCGAGGTGTGGTGGTCGGGCCGATCCTTAACGACGCTCGCTCTGATATCTTCTGCGACAATGAAAACGGACCCAACTTCCTGTTCCGTAACAACGGTGACGGCACTTTCACTGACATGGCTGCTCAAGCAGGTGAGAGCTAACTTTACATTTCCCGCCTTTTCATACAACAAATCTACGAAAGCCTGTAAAACAAACTGAGCCTGGATTTCTGCATTTTACCCAATATATTTCCAGTATTGATTATTGATTGACTGCGTTGTTTCGTTTCAGGTGTAGAGGACCGGTATCAGCACGGCCGAGGAGTGGCTCTGGCTGATTTTAATGGTGATGGAAAGATTGATATTGTCTACGGAAACTGGAACGGCCCCCATCGCCTATACCTGCAGAGCAGCCAGCAGAGATTTAAGGTGAGACACTCCGCCGCCTGTTCAGTCCAGATGTTGGTCTTCTCTCTTTGAAAGCATTTAACTCCTAAAAAGGAAGTACAGGTCTTTTTTAACAAGCAGTTACATATTTATATTATTTTAGTTATAAAATAAATTATGTGTATATTCTGTATTGACAGGTTCAAGTACAAACTTGGTTTTAATGGCAAAATATGGCAAAATGTAACAGATCCTATCACTGGGAGATTCAATCAATCACTAATGCTGCCGGTTACTGTACCTTTAAGACTAATATATCGTCGCTGTCCAATGAAAAACATGTTTCGCCATTTTTGTCGATTATGAGTTTTCTACATCATTTGAACACGCCAATGGTTGTTTACATTGCTTGAAAATTGTATGAAGAATGGACCAATAGAAATGCTCCAAAATAGCTTGGAAAAAAATCTGGTTCCATTGACTTACATTGAAAGTAAAGTATGTTTTTCTTCTCTCCTGTAAAGTTGCAATTTTGGAGGTACTTGTTTTTCACTGGACAGTGATGATATGTAAATTGCTCTGTTATGATTGGATGTCCTGTATAGAAACGCTCAGAGCAGAAACACTCGTGAGTGGGCGGGGCTAAACTGCTGTAGGCCGAATAGGAGTGTGTATCCGATGGTTTGTTTGACATCACATCAATAGTACATCCACACAGGCTGTTTTAACAGCTTTGAAACGTCGACTGTGTTTACATACTAGATGAGACTCTGTCAGAAGAGCGTGTGTTGTTTACGATACGGGCTCGTTAAGATCACCTTTTGATCTTTTTCTTCCACATGAATGAGTCTGTGCAGTTCCCTCAGTGTATTTGTGCCAGTCAGTCATGTGCTGTATCGCATTAATGGAGAAACAATGTTGATTTATTCAATTAAGTCTGTAAATCACTGAACATGTACCACCGTGTCTGCGTTAGGACATCGCCACACCGGCCTTCTCTGTTCCATCCCCTGTTCGCACCGTCATCGCCGCTGACTTCGATAATGACCTTCAGCTGGAGGTTTACTTCAACAACATCGCTTACAGAGGAAACGCACCCAACAGGATGTTCAGGTACGTGTGAATTGATAACCAACCTGAAATCAAATTAGACCTTTAGTTCTCATATCACATCACTTAGAAGTCAAAAGTCTTCTTTTCCTGGTTAGTACAGTGGTGTAGTGGTTAGTACGGTGGTGTAGTGGTTAGTATGGTGGTGTAGTGGTTAGTATGGTGGTGTAGTGGTTAGTATGGTGGTGTAGTGGTTAGTATGGTGGTGTAGTGGTCAGTATGGTGGTGTAGTGGTTAGTATGGTGGTGTAGTGGTTAGTATGGTGGTGTAGTGGTTAGTATGGTGGTGTAGTGGTTAGTAAGGTGGTGTAGTGGTTAGTATGGTGGTGTAGTGGTTAGTATGGTGGTGTAGTGGTTAGTATGGTGGTGTAGTGGTCAGTATGGTGGTGTAGTGGTTAGTATGGTGGTGTAGTGGTTAGTATGGTGGTGTAGTGGTTAGTATGGTGGTGTAGTGGTTAGTACGGTGGTGTAGTGGTTAGTACGGTGGTGTAGTGGTTAGTATGGTGGTGTAGTGGTTAGTATGGTGGTGTAGTGGTTAGTATGGTGGTGTAGTGGTTAGTACGGTGGTGTAGTGGTTAGTACGGTGGTGTAGTGGTTAGTATGGTGGTGTAGTGGTTAGTATGGTGGTGTAGTGGTCAGTATGGTGGTGTAGTGGTTAGTATGGTGGTGTAGTGGTTAGTACGGTGGTGTAGTGGTTAGTACGGTGGTGTAGTGGTTAGTATGGTGGTGTAGTGGTTAGTACGGTGGTGTAGTGGTTAGTAAGGTGGTATAGTGGTTAGTATGGTGGTGTAGTGGTTAGTATGGTGGTGTAGTGGTTAGTAAGGTGGTATAGTGGTTAGTAGGGTGGTGTAGTGGTTAGTAAGGTGGTATAGTGGTTAGTATGGTGTGTAGTGGTTAGTACGGTGGTGTAGTGGTTAGTACGGTGGTGTAGTGGTTAGTATGGTGGTGTAGTGGTTAGTAAGGTGGTGTAGTGGTTAGTACGGTAGTGTAGTGGTTAGTAAGGTGGTGTAGTGGTTAGTATGGTGGTGTAGTGGTTAGTACGGTGGTGTAGTGGTTAGTAAGGTGGTATAGTGGTTAGTATGGTGGTGTAGTGGTTAGTATGGTGGTGTAGTGGTTAGTATGGTGGTATAGTGGTTAGTAGGGTGGTGTAGTGGTTAGTAAGGTGGTATAGTGGTTAGTATGGTGGTGTAGTGGTTAGTATGGTGGTGTAGTGGTTAGTATGGTGGTGTAGTGGTTAGTATGGTGGTGTAGTGGTTAGTATGGTGGTGTAGTGGTTAGTAAGGTGGTGTAGTGGTTAGTATGGTGGTGTAGTGGTTAGTATGGTGGTGTAGTGGTTAGTATTGTGGTGTAGTGGTTAGTATGGTGGTGTAGTGGTTAGTATGGTGGTGTAGTGGTTAGTATGGTGGTGTAGTGGTTAGTACGGTGGTGTAGTGGTTAGTAAGGTGGTGTAGTGGTTAGTACCCACTGCATATTCTGAACTATGCAGACAATTTGAAAAGTCTAAACTTTAAATCAGTGTAGTTACGTGACTGTGAGATTGATTTTATGAATTTCTCTCTCAGAGTCATGAGGAGGCTGAACGCTGACCCTGTGATCACCGAGCTGAATGTGGGCGATGCCTCTGAGCCGCAGGGAAGAGGAACAGGTGAGGTGATCATCTAAACGCTCTTCTGTCATAAGAAAACCTTATAACTCCATCCCAAGATAGATGTACAAATGACTGGGCTTCTGAAAGATCGTAGGTCTTTAACCGACTCACTGGTTATATCATGACTAACAGGTGCCACGGTGGTTGATTTCGATGGTGATGGACACCTGGACCTGCTGGTGGCTCACGGAGAGAGTGCCTCCCAGCCCATCTCTGTCTACAGAGTCAACCAGGTACTACATCTGTCTAGCAGTTTAACCAGGTGCAGTTAAGCAGGTACACCAGTTACACAGGTGATCAGGTTTGCCAGGTGAACACTAGACCCTCCAGGAAGCCACGCCATTAGACAAAGCCCACCATTTGTTGTACATGTCTGTTGTATCTGTGCTGCATCTCTTGAACATTCAGATTTCATGTCTCCTCAGGGCTCCAGCAATAACTGGCTGCGTGTGATTCCACGCACGCGATTCGGAGCATTTGCTCGAGGCGCCAAGGTGATTATACACACTAAACAGAGCGGGGTCCACACACGCATCATTGATGGAGGCTCTGGATACCTGTGTGAGATGGAACCAGTGGCTCACTTTGGACTGGGTAAGACAAACATCATCTGCTCTCATGTGGGTGTAACACACCGACACCTGTACAGTATAACACACCTACACCAATACAGTATAACACACCTACACCTGCACTAATACAGTATAACACACCTACACCTGCACTAATACAGTATAACACACCTACACCTGTACTAATACAGTATAACACACCTACACCTGTACTAATACAGTATAACACACCTACACCAATACAGTATAACACACCTACACCAATACAGTATAACACACCTACACCAATACAGTATAACACACATACACTAATACAGTATAACACACCTACACCTGTACTAATACAGTATAACACACCTACACCTGCACTAATACAGTATAACACACCTACACCAATACAGTATAACACACATACACTAATACAGTATAACACACCTACACCTGCACTAATACAGTATAACACACCTGCACTAATACAGTATAACACACATACACTAATACAGTATAACACACCTACACCTGTACTAATACAGTATAACACACCTACACCTATACAGTATAACACACATACACTAATACACTATAACACACCTACACCTGTACTAATACAGTATAACACACATACACTAATACAGTATAACACACCTACACCTGCACTAATACAGTATAACACACCTACACCTGCACTAATACAGTATAACACACCTGCACTAATACAGTATAACACACATACACTAATACAGTATAACACACCTACACCTGTACTAATACAGTATAACACACCTGCACTAATACAGTATAACACACATACACTAATACAGTATAACACACCTACACCTGTACTAATACAGTATAACACACCTACACCTATACAGTATAACACACATACACTAATACAGTATAACACACATACACTAATACAGTATAACACACCTACACCTGTACTAATACAGTATAACACACCTACACCTGTACAGTATAACACACCTACACTAATACACTATAACACACCTACACCTGTACTAATACAGTATAACACACCTACACCTGTACTAATACAGTATAACACACCTACACCAATACAGTATAACACACCTACACCTGTACAGTATAACACACCTACACTAATACAGTATAACACACCTACACCTGTACTAATACAGTATAACACACCTACACCTGCACTAATACAGTATAACACACCTACACCAATACAGTATAACACACATACACTAATACAGTATAACACACCTACACCTGTACTAATACAGTATAACACACCTACACCTGTACTAATACAGTATAACACACCGACACCTGTACAGTATAACACACCTACACCTGCACTAATACAGTATAAAACACCTACACCAATACAGTATAACACACATACACTAATACAGTATAACACACCTACACTAATACAGTATAACACACCTACACCTGTACTAATACAGTATAACACACCTACACCTGTACAGTATAACACACCTACACTAATACACTATAACACACCTACACCTGTACTAATACAGTATAACACACCTACACCTGTACTAATACAGTATAACACACCTACACCAATACAGTATAACACACCTACACCTGTACTAATACAGTATAACACACCTACACCAATACAGTATAACACACCTACACCTGTACAGTATAACACACCTACACTAATACAGTATAACACACCTACACCTGCACTAATACAGTATAACACACCTACACCTGCACTAATACAGTATAACACACCTACACCAATACAGTATAACACACCTACACTAATACAGAATAACACACCTACACCTGTACAGTATAACACACCTACACCTGTACAGTATAACACACCTACACTAATACAGTATAACACACATACACTAATACAGTATAACACACATACACTAATACAGTATAACACACCTACACCTGCACTAATACAGTATAACACACCTACACCTGTACTAATACAGTATAACACACCTACACCTGCACTAATACAGTATAACACACCTACACCTGCACTAATACAGTATAACACACATACACTAATACAGTATAACACACCTACACCTGCACTAATACAGTATAACACACCTACACTAATACAGTATAACACACCTACACCTGCACTAATACAGTATAACACACCTACACTAATACAGTATAACACACATACACTAATACAGTATAACACACCTACACCTATACAGTATAACACACATACACTAATACAGTATAACACACATACACTAATACAGTATAACACACCTACACCTGTACTAATACAGTATAACACACCTACACCTGTACAGTATAACACACCTACACTAATACACTATAACACACCTACACCTGTACTAATACAGTATAACACACCTACACCTGTACTAATACAGTATAACACACCTACACCAATACAGTATAACACACCTACACCTGTACAGTATAACACACCTACACCTGTACAGTATAACACACCTACACTAATACAGTATAACACACATACACTAATACAGTACAACACACATACACTAATACAGTATAACACACCTACACCTGCACTAATACAGTATAACACACATACACCTGTACTAATACAGTATAACACACCTACACCTGCACTAATACAGTATAACACACATACACTAATACAGTATAACACACCTACACCTGCACTAATACAGTATAACACACCTACACTAATACAGTATAACACACATACACTAATACAGTACAACACACATACACTAATACAGTATAACACACCTACACCTGCACTAATACAGTATAACACACCTACACTAATACAGTATAACACACATACACTAATACACTATTACACACCTACACCTGTACAGTATAACACACCTACACTAATACAGTATAACACACCTACACCTGCACTAATACAGTATAACACACCTACACTAATACAGTACAACACACATACACTAATACAGTATAACACACCTACACTAATACAGTATAACACACATACACTAATACAGTATAACACACCTACACTAATACAGTATAACACACCTACACTAATACAGTATAACACACCTACACCTATACAGTATAACACACCTACACTAATACAGTATAACACACCTACACTAATACAGTATAACACACCTACACTAATACAGTATAACACACCTACACTAATACAGTATAACACACCTACACTAATACAGTATAACACACCTACACCTATACAGTATAACACACCTACACCTGCACTAATACAGTATAACACACCTACACCTGCACTAATACAGTATAACACACATACACTAATACAGTATAACACACCTACACCTGCACTAATACACTATAACACACCTACACCTGTACTAATGTGGGTATAACACACCTACACCTGTACTAATGTGGGTATAACACACCTACACCTGTACTAATGTGGGTGTAAGCATCACTAGACCGACTGTAGTGCACTAACCTGTATGTGTTCTGAATAAAGCAGTAGTGTACCTCGTCTGTAAGAGTGCTTTGTTTGTAACCCCTGCTTTCACTGGTTTCCAGGAACTGACCAGGCCACCAAAATCGAAGTCTATTGGCCAGATGGCCGCTCTCTGACCCGACCTGTCCTGCCAACTGATATGAACAAAGTGATGCAAATCACATATCCAGGCGCCTGAGTATTCATGATACTAACTACTGGAAATATTTGTTACTGACACATTCACTCACTCACAACATCTCTCTCTCTCTCTGATGATGCTGTAGGCTCTCCAGACCCACAATCTAAAGTGAAACGTAGGGGGAATGTAAGACTGGAGGGTTAAATGAATTTGAAACTCTTAAAGGTCTGGATGTTTCCATTAAAACTAATATTTGGTATCATATGCTTTTTTACTACTGTTTCATGATTGATGTATTATTTTGGCTAACACTGCACTGTCTGTTACCTTTATTGTCATAATAAACATAATAAACAAATACACTAACAAACAATACATCAAGTCTTGGTCTCTTATTGTGTCTCTTAAACCAGTTTACAATAACACAGGCTGTTTTTACACTGTAAATAAAGAAAAGTCAACAGAAAAGCAACTTGTTTAATAGATTAATTCAATTTGAAGACACTGACAAACTCATAGTCACTCATGTAAACTCTAAGGCTCTGTCTTAAACCCTAGTGAGTGTGTAAGTAGGCTGTCTAGGTAGTGAGTGTGTAAGTATCAGTGTTCTCTCCTCATCTCTCCTCATAAAACAGATTACTGAGACGCTCTAGTTAGAGAGAGACTGCGTCACGGCTTGTTCCCCCCACTGCAGCACAACACCGGTGGTTTAGCTGGTTGCTAAGTTACCGCCCGGCATTCAAAACAATAGCCCGAGGCTTAAAAATATGCTAGCATAAATGCTAATGTCTGGAGTATAAAAGTGTAAATGGTGAAGGACTCGTTACAGAGTTGATAATAAAAAACTGTTTTGTGTGATTATATGACCAGAAACACATTAAAACTCCAGAGAGAATCAAAATAACTCACATTTTAAAACCACTTCACTGCTCGTAGATTAGCCTGTGTTGCATCATGGGATTGTCTTAGCGGCTGAGGAAGAGTTCAATACTTCTTTAAAATCAGGTGTAAATAAGGTTTCTCAGTAGACAGTATGTTTAAGGTATGTAAGAATTGGGACAGTCTACATGTCAGGAGCGCATACTATGATGTAAAATGCTGCCTATGTAGGAGATCAGTAGGTTTTGAGACCCTAAGTTACCTTAACTTTTAAGTTGACCCTATTTTTAACTGTGGACTGTATATACACTACTAGGCCAAATGCTTAAACACCTAAGCTGAGTTCACCAGTAAGAACAGCAGATCTGATTAGAACAGATGTAAATAATCATACATACAATACAAAGTAACATGAATATGTTATTGTGAGAGAAGTAGATCAGATCTTGACTCCAGTTTGAAGAACAAAGTTAGGTTCCAGATTTCTCCTGGACGCCCCAGACATTGTATGAATGTGTTCAGTTCCTTCAGCAGTAATCTTGATTTATCTTAATGAAGTACTGAGCAGTCAAAGCAGGTATTAGATGAGAACTGATAATAATACTGGGTTGTTTATAGAATAATTACAGAGTAATTAAAAAAATTCCTGTCTGTAAAAAAAAGATTTTTAAATATAATAATGTCCCCAAGTGTCTAAAACATGTGCACAGTACTGTACATGTAGTGATCTCTGTTCTGATTGGCTGTTTCCTGTTCACTACATAGACTCCTCTATGTAGAACACTATATAGGGGGAGCAGTGAGGGAGACAGTGGAGGGAATTCGGACAAAGGTCTTTTCAAAGAAACCACTATGCATTGTGGGACATCAACCTGTTAGTAGTGTTGCCCCCTAGTTTTACAATGCATTGTGGGTAACAATATAGTGAACTATATTCATGCTATTTTCTATGACAACACTGGGGCAGCCGTCTTTGTTTACTTTGTGTTAGTATCAACGGATACGTTGATACTAATTACAAGCAAAACGACAACAAACATAAAATGACCGGCGTAACATGTTCAGTTAGAGGGAGTCAGTAATTGGAAGAAGAGGAAAACTTGGCTTGAACGACAGAGTTACAAACACAGCACATAAAGATCAGAGTGTTGGGGGGCCGCCTTCTAAAGAAGACCACCTGCGTCTCTGACTGAAGGCACTAAATTTAAAACATCCAACCGAACAAACCTCCGTATGTCTGTTCTTACCATTCTGTGGAGGAGAACCAGCACCAGAGCTTCCTTATCCAGAGAAATGTCTCGCTTATGAAGCTCAGAGGAAGCAGACGTGTCGGGTGCTGGTGAGTCTATCAGTTCAGTAACTGTTTTCTGATCAGTGTCCACCGCGCTAGGCTATCTGGACTGTAACTAACACCCACGCAGAGCGGCTCGGGCAGCTGCTGGACTTGGGTTTAACCGGCTTTCAGAAATATAAACTCACCGTCTGTGTGTAGGAGGACACGCCCACCTTCCCACTGTGCAGGTACTGATACGCTTCAGTACTTTTATAGTTTTTCATTACTGAACCGTCTACACCTTCAGAGTACAGAGTAATTAAACATGTCTCCATAAGTAACCTCAGACCAACTTCTCATATCACCCTCCCACTGTGTTATTAACCTCAGACCACCTTCTCATATCACCCACCCACTGTGTTATTAACCTCAGACCACCTTCTCATATCACCCACCCACTGTGTTATTAACCTCAGACCACCTTCTCATATCATCCACCCACTGTGTTATTAACCTCAGACCACCTTCTCATATCATTCACCCACTGTATTATTAACCTCAGACCACCTTCTCATATCATCCACCCACTGTTATGAACCTCAGACCACCTTCTCATATCAAACACCCTCTGTGTTATTAACCTCAGACCACCTTCTCATATCATCCACCCACTGTGTTATTAACCTCAGACCACCTTCTCATATCACCCACCCACTGTGTTATTAACCTCAGACCACCTTCTCATATCACCCACCCACTGTGTTATTAACCTCAGACCACCTTCTCATATCACCCACCCACTGTGTTATTAACCTCGGAGGAGACAGTGTTGTCCCATTAGAACTTCTTACTGTCGCTCTGATCTCCTCCCATGTAACTGTATTAATTTTGGTTAGCGGAGCGGAAGTTCTAACACAAAGGCGGAACAAACACACGCTTGAAAGTGGGTGTGGTGAAATACGGTGAATGGGGAATGTAACTGTCCACTGAGAATTTGGACAACACTACAAAATGACCGACACCCTGTAGAGACACGCCCAAGGCTAGTCCACTGGAGTGTAAGTGGTTTGGTTTTCTCACTGGTTTTCAGTGAGAAAGGTTCAGCTGTACGTGTACGTGAACTGGGCCCTTTAACAAACCAGCATTAAGACTCAACACATCTTTCAGAGAGAACAAGTACAAGTTTTACCTTACGCTTCAGGCAGGTGTTTATTTGTTCTGCTACACAAAAAAAACAAGCTTGGTAATACAGTGAGTGCAAATAGTATGAAAATCCTACGTATGTACGTTTGCATAAATACGAGCCAGTTCCCTCGTTAAGGAATGGAAGCTCATAGCGAGGGGTTTGGCCGAGTGGCAGTATTCTGACACTGAAGAGGTCAGTTCTGTATATTGACTTTGGGCTACATGGAAACACACACACATAAAAAGAATACAGTGAACTTCAGAGTATTGGCATGGCAGTGGAAGCTTATGAGATGTTGCTATGAGGCTGAAATGTCTTACTTTGGAAACAATCTTGCAAGTACTTATTCCCTTGTTGTAGATGAACACTTCTGACTGACCTGGAAACAGTTTCTCTCTGTCCACTTCACTGGGCCTGATTACAGGACTGAAGTTGACCAGCCACTGTTTGACTTGTGGACCATCTTAGTATATATATATATATATATATATATATATATATATATATATATATATATATATATATATACACTTTAATTTAATTTCCAGTCAAAACGGCCATTAAGGTATTTATTTTAATCAGAGAAACTTGGAACACCTGGTAGACCACCAGAACTGTCCCCATCACATAAACAGCTCTTTCATCTTTAAAGAGATGCTACTGCTTCAGATCTGAAAACATCTACTGGTGTTTCTGTCCACCCTTCCACTGTGAGAAGACACCTCAGTGCTGTGGAGTCTGAAAGGATGTGTAGCTGTTCAAGAAGCTTCTCACTGAGAAAAGGAGACTCAGACACATCAAACAAAGAAGGTGCTGGTGGACTCAGAACAATGGACTGACCACCCCAGAGTCTAGAACCTCAACATCACTGAACGTGTTTGAGGTTATTTAGATGGTGAGAAGCAGAAAACCAGTTAAACCAACTTCTAAGACTGGACTTTGGAGGTGAGTCTTTGTCTCCTGAAAAGAATGGCAGCTGTAATAAAGGTAAAGAGTGAATATTACACATTATATTTAGCTGTTGAGGCTTCTGAGTAAATATTCTCTTAAATATGAATAACTTACATACTTAACGGCTGCTCTGACTGGAAATAAAAGAAATGCAGGACGGTGTCTATATATCAGTATATGAGCTGTTATCATATTTTCTGTTATCACTTGACGTGCGAGTACAGTCTGGTCAGTCTGAAGTATCTTGTTTATCTGTTAAAGCCACCTCCTCGTATCTACACTCACTGTCCACTGTATCAGCTCCAGGACCATACAGGAGCTCCACTTACAGACTGTAGTTCATCTGATTCTCTAATTTTTTAATGATCAGGACACTTTCAGGACCACCACAGAGCAGATACTATTTGAGTGGTGGGTCAGTTACTATGGTTGGTGGACGATTCTCAGTCCAGCAGTGACACTGAGGTCTTTAAACACTCCAGCAGCAGCACTGCTGTGTCTGATCCACTCACACCAGCACAGCACACACTAACCTACCACCACTACATCAGTGCTGAGAATGACCCACCTTGCTAATAGTACCTACTCTGTGGGGGTCCTGATCATTAAAGAACAGAGTAATAAAGTATACAGAGAATCAGATGAACTACAGTCTGTAAGTGGAGCTCCTGTATGGTCAGTGGAGTTGAGCGTAGATACAAGGAGGTGTACAGTGTTGGTGTATGTACACTGTCATCTAGTGTTTGGTGACACCCAGCTTTTCAATAACTTTAAGTATTTTTAAAAAAGTACTCTGTAGATCTTAACACTACCTTTTTAAAAACTACTGAACAACTGAACAAAATCCTGTTTTAGCAATAACGTTATATCTCCACTGTCCAGGTTTTTAAACCACATTTGAGCCAAAAGAGAGCTTTTAACACTAATTGGAAAAAGAAAACAGTAAAACATTATTTAAATAAAACCTGCTCTTCATACTAACTTTAATGAACATGCTGAGTACTGAATATAGCAAAGCACCAAGAACCAGTTGCTTTAAGCTGATTAAACACCTGTAGACAGTTTTCTTCTTACTTCTTCTTTAAAAAGCAACAGTGAACATCATTCACTAAACATTGCAGGGTGTCCCCAAACCTTTGATAGACTGTGTGGGTATATATATATATATATATATATATATATATATATATATATATATATATATATACATATATATATATATATATATATATATATATATATATAAGAAGGGTATGTGTTCTGATCTGGTCCTGATAACTAAAACTCACAGAATCACTGATAATTCTCTCTCTGAGCTACAATAACTCGACCATCATTTTTAAAATTACAAATAAAAGGAACAAAAAGGGAAAAAGTGCAAACACGGCCAACTTCTGACCTGCTGTGGAAGACTCTCCTCTGTTCTCTGGGCCCTACAGGCTGCTACATACAACAACAACAACAACAACAACAACAACAACAAATAACAACATGGAATTGCATAATTGAGGATACAATGCTGCCCTATAAAGGCAAAGAGCAGGAACCACAGCAACAGCCACCCTGAAAATATCAGCAAATATGATTACGCTGGGCTTACACTAGATATAAAGTGATACTGCAAACGTATATCAGGGGACGTAATTAAACATAAATTATAGAAAAGCTTTGATGAAATTAAGCACATTTTAATGCACAATTACTGCTAATTTACTGAACGTACATCTAAAATATGGCCTTTTCCAAAACGTTCAATTCAGAAAACTTGCTGGAAAACATCAAGGCTTCTTTAGTAAAAATAATTATTTATAGAACCATATAGAACCATGTGTATGCCTACAGTGTTATTTGTATGGCTAAATGGTTCTTCAGATTGATAGAAAATGTATCTACACTGTCCAATGAAAAACAAGTTTCCCCAAAATGCTAACATTACAGGAGAGGCCAAAAACAGTCTTCACTTTCAATGTAAGTCAATGGAACCAGATTTTTTCCCCAAGTGATTTTAAAGCATTTCTATTGGTCCATTCATTATGAAATTGTTTACACAATGGAAAAGGCAGTTATTGTGTTTAAATGATGTAGAAAACTGAAAATCAACAAAAATGGAAAATACATGTTTTTCACTGGACAGCAATGACACGATTCTATATAGTTGCCATAGTGACCGAGGAACGCTTTTTGGTTACAGATCCATCTACAACTCATTCTCCATCAATCCAGAGAATCATTTCACCATACAAAGAGCCTTTAAGCAGGCGTGATGTTTTAGAACACTTGAAGAATCATCTTCAAAACCATAACTTTACAGGAGAGGGTGAAACGTCCTTCACTTTTATTGTAAGTTAATGTAAAGAGCTTTTTTATGGGAGCTATTATGAGCATATTAATTAGTTTTAATTCGTTTATTTAGTGTTTTTCTTTGGCCAGCGACAAAATATAATTTGCAGTAGAGCAAATGTCGCTTTCTACAGTTTAACATGACTTATACGTGCAAAGCGCTGCGTGTGAACAAAACATGTTAGATCAGGACAACAGTGATTTTCAGTTTAACGACTTTTGGCAAGAACTGCGTTGATCTAACATGTTTTATTAATGTAAGCTCAAAGCACCGTTGAGTTCCGAGTGTTTGGGAATAGCAGAGCTTTGAAGCCGTTGCTGTATCTACTGCTCTTTGCCTCTGTAGGGTAAAATGGAAGTGTATGTAAACGAGGTTCAGGACACTGTGGCTGTAGTGACTGATCATGTTCTCTGTAGATCTCTGGAGTGGATGAGTGACACTGAGCGGGTGTGATACTGTAAAGTAACTCAGACTGGTTAACCGGGAGATCTGTGGTGATTCTGGCTCTTTTACGCATCCAGACGTGAAGTGCAGCTCCCTACGCAGTCCGGCTCGTTTACGTGTGTCGTGGATGATTGTGGTCAGAACCATTCAAAGAGGTGGAGCATGAAGGCAGAAGGCATATGTGTGAGTGTTTGTATGTGTGTATCCTGGAGAGAAACTGTGAGCGTCTCTATAAGCGTCTGTATTAGGGCCTGACCGATATAAAACATTTATCAGCAATATTGATCTTATAGATCTGAAAAATAAACAATAATATCAGCCAACAGTTTCCAATAGTTGTAGTTAAAGGAGCAGTGTGTCTCCAATTTCCAACAGCTTCTAATAGTTTTAGTTAAAGGAGCAGTGTGTCTCCAATTTCCAACAGCTTCTAATAGTTTTAGTTAAAGGAGCAGTGTGTCTCCAATTTCCAACAGCTTCTAATAGTTTTAGTTAAAGGAGCAGTGTGTCTCCAATTTCCAACAGCTTCTAATAGTTTTAGTTAAAGGAGCAGTGTGTCTCCAATTTCCAACAGCTTCTAATAGTTTTAGTTAAAGGAGCAGTGTGTCTCCAATTTCCAACAGCTTCCAACAGTTTTTGTTAAAGGAGCAGTGTGTCTCCAATTTCCAACAGCTTCCAATAGTTTTAGTTAAAGGAGCAGTGTGTCTCCAATTTCCAACAGCTTCCAATAGTTTTAGTTAAAGGAGCAGTGTGTCTCCAATTTCCAACAGCTTTCAATAGTTTTAGTTAAAGGAGCAGTGTGTCTCCAATTTCCAACAGCTTCCAATAGTTTTAGTTAAAGGAGCAGTGTGTTTCCCATTTCCAACAGCTTCCAATAGTTTTAGTTAAAGGAGCAGTGTGTCTCCAATTTCCAACAGCTTCCAATAGTTTTAGTTAAAGGAGCAGTGTGTCTCCAATTTCCAACAGCTTCCAACAGTTTTAGTTAAAGGAGCAGTGTGTCTCCAATTTCCAACAGCTTCCAATAGTTTTTGTTACATCATGAGTTCAGCATCAAACATCAATCATCCTCGTGCTGGAGAGCAGCGCCAATGTTAACTCTTGTTTTGCTTCTTTAGCAGATATCTCTACAATACAAACATAGGCATCTTCAACAGATTGTCAAAATTGTTATTTCTGTACATCCTGTTGATAATTTTAGTTATTTCTGGAATATTTAAAACTTAAAAACTTACACATTGCTCCTTTAAACAGTGCCAAGTGTCAAATATATCAGTTCAGTGTTGGGTAAAATCCTTGTGATGTAATCAGGTACTGATTACAAAATCCATGACTAAAACCAGTAACGTTAAGACTACATTAGTGCACTCCAGTCTTACTTTTGGACTTTTTCTGATCTTTCCTAAAGCTAATATCATCTGAAGTCTTTATCGTCATCTTCACACGTAACTGATTTCAGTTTTAGTGACTGAGCCATTATGTGGCTTATGAGCCCCGTTAGTAAAATGGGGTGCAAGATCAGAATCTGATTTTTTATTTTTTTGGCTCACCTGTGTTGCAATTTTATAACGTACCAGCACTGTTTTTTGAAAGCTGTTCAAAATACTGAGGCATAATTCAGCGTGACTCAAGTCTGCTGCCTATTACTTTCAGTGCAGCACCTTTTTCCATTTATATAATATAAACAGACCCATTATTTTTAAAGAGCAAACAGTGTTAATATTGTAGCAGCATAAATAATGAAATAATGTACTGAAATGAGTGTGTTATATGTGTTCATTTACCTTATAACAAATAAGAGAATTAAAATTGGACATAAACATTTACGATACATTATTAAAGAATTATCGAAGGCAGTGATCCTTAAAAACAGCAATTAGTAAAAGAGCAACTGTAATCTGGTCAGGTGTATTTACAGCGGACACTGATACCTTACTTTAGTGTTCAGATACTGTTACTCTTAGTGCCCGACAGTGAGTTTTATAGTTCTTATTAGTGGTATCACCTTCCTAATCGAGGACTGTACATAATATTTTAAATATTTTAACATTAAGCAGCATTGATTTGGTGATTTATCAGTAGGATTTCCCCCAAAGCTGATAAAACCACAATATTAACCAATGTATTGACCAAACAATAAATCGGTCAGACCCTAGGCTGTGTGTGTGTGTGTATATGTGTGTTTGTGTGTGTGAGTGTGTGTAGATCATCGTCCGCTGCTGCTGGTAGTGCTGCTTCCTGAGCTGGACCCACTGGAGCCTCTGTCCTCGTAGATACTGATCTCGATCTGACGCAGTAGTCAAGGCGATGGCTTTTTTAATCTGGTTATTTCGTGTTTCAGGTCACATCATATCCAACCTTCTAAAAGACTCAGCTCTTGTTTCCTGTAACCCTAAAATCTTCAAAATTCAGGTTTCATAACAGTGCTATAAACTTATCATGGTTCTCCTCCCCCTCCCAACACCTCCCAGTACCATCCTAGCTGAACATTAAAACTACGATTACAGTCACAAACCACACATACATGCTTAAACAAACACACAGTGGAAAGGATACGACCCTCATGCCCCTCTCTATAGGGTCGGTGATGAGCAGACCTCTGGGAGCGTAGATCTTCTCATTCTGCTCCTGAATGTACCTTGAGATTTTCTTCAGGACCTACACAAACACATGTACACGCACAGCACTTCTGAGCCACCACACAAATAATATCATAGACACATCACAGCAACAGTAATTCACTTCTACTGTGGTTTAAGATAGAGATGGACTGATCAGTAGTTCCAACAGTTTTAGTTAAAGGAGCAGTGTGTTTCCAATTTCCAACAGCTTCCAACAGTTTTAGTTAAAGGAGCAGTGTGTTTCCAATTTCCAACAGCTTCCAACAGTTTTAGTTAAAGGAGCAGTGTGTTTCCAATTTCCAACAGCTTCCAACAGTTTTAGTTAAAGGAGCAGTGTGTTTCCAATTTCCAACAGCTTCCAACAGTTTTTGTTAAAGGAGCAGTGTGTCTCCAATTTCCAACAGCTTCCAACAGTTTTAGTTAAAGGAGCAGTGTGTTTCCAATTTCCAACAGCTTCCAACAGTTTTAGTTAAAGGAGCAGTGTGTTTCAAATTTCCAACAGCTTCCAACAGTTTTAGTTAAAGGAGCAGTGTGTTTCCAATTTCCAACAGCTTCCAACAGTTTTTGTTAAAGGAGCAGTGTGTCTCCAATTTCCAACAGCTTCCAACAGTTTTAGTTAAAGGAGCAGTGTGTCTCCAATTTCCAACAGCTTCCAATAGTTTTAGTTAAAGGAGCAGTGTGTTTCCAATTTCCAACAGCTTCCAACAGTTTTTGTTAAAGGAGCAGTGTGTTTCCAATTTCCAACAGCTTCCAACAGTTTTTGTTAAAGGAGCAGTGTGTTTCCAATTTCCAACAGCTTCCAACAGTTTTTGTTAAAGGAGCAGTGTGTTTCCAATTTCCAACAGCTTCCAACAGTTTTAGTTAAAGGAGCAGTGTGTTTCCAATTTCCAACAGCTTCTAATAGTTTTAGTTAAAGGAGCAGTGTGTTTCCCATTTCCAACAGCTTCCAACAGTTTTAGTTAAAGGAGCAGTGTGTTTCCCATTTCCAACAGCTTCCAACAGTTTTTGTTAAAGGAGCAGTGTGTCTCCAATTTCCAACAGCTTCCAACAGTTTTAGTTAAAGGAGCAGTGTGTCTCCAATTTCCAACAGCTTCCAATAGTTTTAGTTAAAGGAGCAGTGTGTTTCCAATTTCCAACAGCTTCCAACAGTTTTAGTTAAAGGAGCAGTGTGTTTCCAATTTCCAACAGCTTCCAACAGTTTTTGTTAAAGGAGCAGTGTGTCTCCAATTTCCAACAGCTTCCAACAGTTTTAGTTAAAGGAGCAGTGTGTCTCCAATTTCCAACAGCTTCCAATAGTTTTAGTTAAAGGAGCAGTGTGTTTCCAATTTCCAACAGCTTCTAATAGTTTTAGTTAAAGGAGCAGTGTGTTTCCCATTTCCAACAGCTTCCAATAGTTTAGTTAAAGGAGCAGTGTGTCTCCCATTTCCAACAGCTTCCAATAGTTTTAGTTAAAGGAGCAGTGTGTTTCCCATTTCCAACAGCTTCCAATAGTTTAGTTAAAGGAGCAGTGTGTCTCCCATTTCCAACAGCTTCCAATAGTTTTAGTTAAAGGAGCAGTGTGTTTCCAATTTCCAACAGCTTCTAATAGTTTTAGTTAAAGGAGCAGTGTGTTTCCCATTTCCAACAGCTTCCAATAGTTTAGTTAAAGGAGCAGTGTGTCTCCAATTTCCAACAGCTTCCAATAGTTTTAGTTAAAGGAGCAGTGTGTCTCCAATTTCCAACAGCTTCCAATAGTTTTAGTTAAAGGAGCAGTGTGTTTCCCATTTCCAACAGCTTCTAATAGTTTTAGTTAAAGGAGCAGTGTGTTTCCCATTTCCAACAGCTTCCAATAGTTTAGTTAAAGGAGCAGTGTGTCTCCAATTTCCAACAGCTTCCAATAGTTTTAGTTAAAGGAGCAGTGTGTCTCCAATTTCCAACAGCTTTCAATAGTTTAGTTAAAGGAGCAGTGTGTTTCCAATTTCCAACAGCTTCCAACAGTTTTAGTTAAAGGAGCAGTGTGTTTCCAATTTCCAACAGCTTCCAATAGTTTTAGTTAAAGGAGCAGTGTGTCTCCAATTTCCAACAGCTTTCAATAGTTTTAGTTAAAGGAGCAGTGTGTTTCCCATTTCCAACAGCTTCCAACAGTTTTTGTTACGTCATGAGTTCAGCATCAAACATCAATCATCCTAATTGACCAAAACAACCGCACTGAGACCCTCGAGAGGAGGTGGTCTCGGTCCGGTTCCAAACGAACTCCAGAGCGGTTCGTTTGTGGTGAGAACGTGATCCGACCTGGATCTGACCCAAGTATTAGGAGTTCTCCACAAGTTTGATCTAAACATCTCCTGCAGCCAGGTGTGCTTTGCATTATGGGATGCGGCAGATGGTGTAAACAGAGAACTGGAGAACTGTAGCAGCTAACAGGGCGAGGACAATGAAGCGAGGTGTCTCTTGGACTAGCAGTGAGGGACGTTGTCTACTTGATGTTTGGAGTGAGCTGGGTGGTCTGCAGGTGGACTGTAGTTTGGTATATTATCAGATTATTATTACAGCTATGAACAGATGCTGTCTCTGCCGCTGCTCCGTGATACGCTCTACAAGAAATGTGCAGTAGTTTAGAAAACCAGATCTTCTCCCTGTGTTTACTTTCTTGCTCGCACACCAGACAGCTCTGACCAATCAGAGGAGAGAACGTGCTCATGTGGTTTGTTGGGGGGCATTTTGGTGCGTTTAGGTTTTTGCCTGTGAAAACAAACTTAACCGAGGAGGAAACTCTCCAATAAACAAACTCATTACCTGATCCAGACCAGTGGAACCAACTACAGGTGTGAAAAGTCTCAAAGTCTAGAACTTATTATTCGGTTGATCCTGTTTGAACATGCTGTCTCCATCAGTCAGCAACACAGATCAACTGCTCTGTGATTTTATCATCACCCAACCACAAACATCTAATCCGCCTCATTTCTAAGTCCACATGCAGCTGTACACACATCTACCTTCTCGTAGCGTGTCTCCATGCAGAGGAAGATGAGGTAGGCGGTGATGCAGGCCAGGCAGCCCTCTAGGTAGGAGTGGCCCCCGATCTTCTCTGCCTCCGCATAGTAATTATTCAGCGTCTTCACTGTGTCCTCAAACAGAGTCTTCTCAATCTGACCAATCACACGACAGATATCAGATCAACCAGCGACTCAACAACAAACCAGAAACAAATGAGTGACACTATTTTATGCTTTCTTATTTAGTATTAGTATAATTGTTTTATTATCATTATTATTTGTTATCATTTTTAGTATTTGCTGATTGTCTAATAAACACTCCATTTTCAAAGAATTAGAACTTTCGGGCAATCGTTTCATTGGCTTTAATGCAGACGTCACTAATAGGTGGACCGTGGTCCGGGTCTGGACCCAGACGCTGTCCAATGTGGACCCAAACTGACAAACTACTGAGAATAATTAACTCTGACTGTGTTTATTTTAAGCTGCGGAGCTTTTCTTGTCTTTACGGTATACGGGCTTTACAGTACAGTGAACTCACAGACCTTCTCCTCAGCCAATCAGATCTGTGCAGAATGTACGAAGCAAGAAGCGAGTCAGAGAATAAAGCGAGTCAGAGAATAAAGCGAGTCAGAGAATAAAGCGAGTCAGAGAATAAAGTGAGTCAGAGAATAAAGCGAGTCCAAGAATAAAGTGGGTTGGAGAATAAAGTGAGTCAGAGAATAAAGCGAGTCGGAGAATAAAGTGAGTCAGAGAATAAAGTGAGTCAGAGAATAAAGCGAGTCAGAGAATAAAATGAGTCAGAGAATAAAGTGAGTCAGAGAATTAAGTGAGTTGGAGAATATAGTGAGTCAGAGAATAAAGCGAGTCCGAGAATAAAGTGAGTCAGAGAATAAAGTGAGTTGGAGAATAAAGTGAGTCAGAGAATAAAGCGAGTCCGAGAATAAAGTGAGTCTGAGAATAAAGTGAGTTGGAGAATAAAGTGAGTCAGAGAATAAAGCGAGTCCGAGAATAAAGTGAGTCAGAGAATAAAGTGAGTCCGAGAATAAAGTGGGTTGGAGAATAAAGTGAGTCAGAGAATAAAGTGAGTCAGAGAATAAAGTGGGCTTGAGAATAAAGTGAGTCAGAGAATAAAGTGAGTCAGAGAATAAAGTGGGTTGGAGAATAAAGTGAGTCAGAGAATAAAACGAGCCAGAGAATAAAGTGGGGTGGAGAATAAAGTGAGTCAGAGAATAAAGTGAGTCAGAGAATAAAGCGAGCCAGAGAATAAAGTGGGGTGGAGAATAAAGTGAGTCAGACAATAAAGCGAGCCAGAGAATAAAGTGAGTTGGAGAATAAAGCGAGTCGGGGAATAAAGTGGGTCAGAGAATAAAGCGAGTCAGAGAATAAAGTGGGGTGGAGAATAAAGTAAGTCAGAGAATAAAGTGGGTTGGAGAATTAAGTGAGTCAGAGAATAAAGCGAGTCAGAGAATAAAGTGAGTCAGAGAATAAAGCGAGTCAGAGAATAAAGTGAGTCAGAGAATAAAGCGAGTCAGAGAATAAAGTGGGGTGGAGAATAAAGTGAGTCAGAGAATAAAGTGAGTTGGAGAATAAAGTGAGTCAGAGAATAAAGTGAGTCAGAGAATAAAGCGAGTCGGAATAAAGTGGGGTGGAGAATAAAGTGAGTCAGAGAATAAAGCGAGTCAGAGAAAGAATAAGGTGCTGTAATAAAGAGAAGTGGAGGTGAAGAGTCACTGTTGAGGCAGGAATGGAGAGTCAGATAGTAAAGCGAGTCAGAGAAAGAATAAGATGCTGTAATAAAGAGAAGTGGAGGTGAAGAGTCCCTGTTGAGGCAGGAATGGAGAGTCAGAGAGTAAAGCGAGTCAGAGAAAGAATAAGGTGCTGTAATAAAGAGAAGTGGAGGCGGAGAGCGACTGTTAAGGCAGGAATGGAGAGTCAGATAGTAAAGCGAGTCAGAGAAAGAATAAGGTGCTGTAATAAAGAGAAGTGGAGGCGGAGAGCGACTGTTGAGGCAGGAATGGAGAGTCAGAGAGTAAAGCGAGTCAGAGAAAGAATAAGGTGCTGTAATAAAGAGAAGTGGAGGCGGAGAGCGACTGTTAAGGCAGGAATGGAGAGTCAGAGAGTAAAGCGAGTCAGAGAAAGAATAAGGTGCTGTAATAAAGAGAAGTGGAGGCGGAGAGCGACTGTTAAGGCAGGAATGGAGAGTCAGATAGTAAAGCGAGTCAGAGAAAGAATAAGGTGCTGTAATAAAGAGAAGTGGAGGCGGAGAGCGACTGTTAAGGCAGGAATGGAGAGTCAGAGAGTAAAGCGAGTCAGAGAATAAAGCGAGTCAGAGAAAGAATAAGGTGCTGTAATAAAGAGAAGTGGAGGCGGAGAGCGACTGTTAAGGCAGGAATGGAGAGTCAGAGAGTAAAGCGAGTCAGAGAATAAAGCGAGTCAGAGAAAGAATAAGGTGCTGTAATAAAGAGAAGTGGAGGCGGAGAGCGACTGTTAAGGCAGGAATGGAGAGTCAGAGAGTAAAGCGAGTCAGAGAATAAAGCGAGTCAGAGAAAGAATAAGGTGCTGTAATAAAGAGAAGTGGAGGCGGAGAGCGACTGTTAAGGCAGGAATGGAGAGTCATAGAGTAAAGCGAGTCAGAGAATAAAGCGAGTCAGAGAAAGAATAAGGTGCTGTAATAAAGAGAAGTGGAGGTGAAGAGTCACTGTTGAGGCAGGAATGGAGAGTCATAGAGTAAAGCAAGTCAGAGAAAAAATAAGGTGCTGTAATAAAGAGAAGTGGACGCGGAGAGCGACTGTTAAGGCAGGAATGGAGAGTCAGAGAGTAAAGCGAGTCAGAGAAAGAATAAGGTGCTGTAATAAAGAGAAGTGGAGGCGGAGAGCGACTGTTAAGGCATGAATGGAGAGTCAGAGAGTAAAGCGAGTCAGAGAAAGAATAAGGTGCTGTAATAAAGAGAAGTGGAGGCGGAGAGCGACTGTTAAGGCAGGAATGGAGAGTCAGAGAGTAAAGCGAGTCAGAGAAAGAATAAGGTGCTGTAATAAAGAGAAGTGGAGGCGGAGAGCGACTGTTAAGGCAGGAATGGAGAGTCAGAGAGTAAAGCGAGTCAGAGAATAAAGCGAGTCAGAGAAAGAATAAGGTGCTGTAATAAAGAGAAGTGGAGGTGAAGAGTCACTGTTGAGGCAGGAATGGAGAGTCAGAGAGTAAAGCGAGTCAGAGAAAGAATAAGGTGCTGTAATAAAGAGAAGTGGAGGCGGAGAGCGACTGTTAAGGCAGGAATGGAGAGTCAGAGAGTAAAGCGAGTCAGAGAAAGAATAAGGTGCTGTAATAAAGAGAAGTGGAGGCGGAGAGCGACTGTTAAGGCAGGAATGGAGAGTCAGAGAGTAAAGCGAGTCAGAGAAAGAATAAGGAGCTGTAATAAAGAGAAGTGGAGGTGAAGAGCGACTGTTAAGGCAGGAATGGAGAGTCAGAGAGTAAAGCGAGTCAGAGAAAGAATAAGGTGCTGTAATAAAGAGAAGTGGAGGTAAAGAGCGACTGTTAAGGCAGGAATGGAGAGTCAGATAGTAAAGCGAGTCAGAGAAAGAATAAGGAGCTGTAATAAAGAGAAGTGGAGGCGGAGAGCGACTGTTAAGGCAGGAATGGAGAGTCAGAGAGTAAAGCGAGTCAGAGAAAGAATAAGGAGCTGTAATAAAGAGAAGTGGAGGCGGAGAGCGACTGTTGAGGCAGGAATGGAGAGTCAGAGAGTAAAGCGAGTCAGAGAAAGAATAAGATGCTGTAATAAAGAGAAGTGGAGGTAAAGAGCGACTGTTGAGGCAGGAATGGAGAGTCAGAGAGTAAAGCGAGTCAGAGAAAGAATAAGGAGCTGTAATAAAGAGAAGTGGAGGCGGAGAGCGACTGTTGAGGCAGGAATGGAGAGTCAGATAGTAAAGCGAGTCAGAGAAAGAATAAGGAGCTGTAATAAAGAGAAGTGGAGGCGGAGAGCGACTGTTAAGGCAGGAATGGAGAGTCAGAGAGTAAAGCGAGTCAGAGAAAGAATAAGGAGCTGTAATAAAGAGAAGTGGAGGCGGAGAGCGACTGTTGAGGCAGGAATGGAGAGTCAGAGAGTAAAGCGAGTCAGAGAAAGAATAAGATGCTGTAATAAAGAGAAGTGGAGGTAAAGAGCGACTGTTGAGGCAGGAATGGAGAGTCAGAGAGTAAAGCGAGTCAGAGAAAGAATAAGATGCTGTAATAAAGAGAAGTGGAGGTAAAGAGCGACTGTTGAGGCAGGAATGGAGAGTCAGAGAGTAAAGCGAGTCAGAGAAAGAATAAGGTGCTGTAATAAAGAGAAGTGGAGGTGAAGAGTCACTGTTGAGGCAGGAATGGAGAGTCAGATAGTAAAGCGAGTCAGAGAAAGAATAAGGTGCTGTAATAAAGAGAAGTGGAGGCGGAGAGCGACTGTTAAGGCAGGAATGGAGAGTCAGAGAGTAAAGCGAGTCAGAGAAAGAATAAGGTGCTGTAATAAAGAGAAGTGGAGGCGGAGAGCGACTGTTAAGGCAGGAATGGAGAGACGTAGATGTTTACGAGAAGACTCTGCTTTATTTACTGTTTCTATAAATAAACACTTTAAGATTCTCTTTTTTAAAAGTGTTCTGTGTTTGTTTAATGTATCTCTTGTTTTTATTGAAGTTATTCAATTTATTAGTACATTTATTAGTAGTTTATAAATAATTTATTCAGTTCAGTATTTAAACAGTAAATATACTGAAATATACTGAACGGTATGTGTGGTGTGTTGGTGTTTCAGTTGTTGATGGTATAAGATGCTGAGACTTCAGTAAACAGGATACACCACTGAATCAGAACACATGTTAGAAATGATGATGGTCCAGACCAGCCTGAGGAGATCTCCTCTAACTGGACCTTACTGGACTCTTTAGGGGTTAAGGTGTTTGTAGAGATAACATTAACTAGCCAGGTAACTAATTCTAGGTAACTCATTTCTAATGAATTCCTGTAAAAGTAGGGCTTTTACACTGTGATGATTGTCAGTGACGCTCAGTCTGGAGAGCAGGTATTCCCTGTTTGATGATGGGGCTTTCCTCAAAGTCAATAGAAAAATGTAATTGCGCAATCATCACGGTCACCATGGAAACCTGACAGCATCAGTTCTGTCAGTCATTGGTCATAGAAATGTTTGTGTAATGTGAAGAGCAGCTGGATGTTCAGAGGATCAGATTCAGGCTGCAGTAAATAAGCAGGTCATCACTGAACCGGCCGGACTGAGTCTAATCAGTCTAATGAGCATCTCCAGCTGCTCAGATCTTCCTGGAGGACCACCAAACACCAAAATCTCTCCCCCAGCCTCTCTCTCTCTGTTTCTCATCCCTACTGTTTGCTTTTCTCTGCTTTTCTATCGCTCTCTCATCCTCTCTCTGCCTTTCTCTCTCTATCTCTCTCAGCAGCTTATTTATATCTCTCTCTCTTTCTCTATCTCCCTCTCTCCGGAGGTCTTTTGTATCTCTCTCTCCCCCTCTTTTTCTCTCTCTCTCTTTCTCTATCTCCCTCTCTCCGGAGGTCTTTTGTATCTCTCTCTCCCCCTCTTTTTCTCTCTCTCTCTTTCTCTATCTCCCTCTCTCCGGAGGTCTTTTGTATCTCTCTCTCCCCCTCTTTTTCTCTCTCTCTCTTTCTCTATCTCCCTCTCTCCGGAGGTCTTTTGTATCTCTCTCTCCCCCTCTTTTTCTCTCTCTCTCTCTTTCTCTATCTCCCTCTCTCCGGAGGTCTTTTGTATCTCTCTCTCCCCCTCTTTTTCTCTCTCTCTCTTTGTCTATCTCCCTCTCTCCGGAGGTCTTTTGTATCTCTCTCTCCCCCTCTTTTTCTCTCTCTCTCTTTCTCTATCTCCCTCTCTCCGGAGGTCTTTTGTATCTCTCTCTCCCTCTTTCTCTGTCTCCCATTCTTTCTCTCTCTCTCTTTCTCTGTCTCCCATTCTTTTTCTCTCTCTCTTGCTCTGTTTCCCTCTCTTTCTCTCTTTATCTGTCTCCCCTCTCTCTCTTTCTCTGTCTCCCCTTCTTTCTCTCTCTTTCTGTCTCCCCCTCTTTCTCTCTCTTTCTGTCTCCCCCTCTTTCTCTCTCTCTCTTTCTGTCTCCCCCTCTCTCTCTTTTTCTCTGTCTCCCCCTCTTTCTCTCTCTCTCTCAGCAGCTTATTTATATCTCCCTCTCTTTCTCTATCTCCCTCTCTCCGGAGATCTTTTGTATCTCTCTCTCCCCCTCTTTTTCTCTCTCTCTTTCTCTGTCTCCCATTCTTTTTCTCTCTCTTGCTTTGTTTCCCCCTCTTTCTCTGTCTCCCCTCTCTCTCTTTCTGTCTCCCCTTCTTTCTCTCTCTTTTTGTCTCCCCCTCTTTCTCTCTCTCTCTTTCTCTGTCTCCCATTCTCTCTCTTTTTCTCTGTCTCCCCCCCTCTCTCTTTTTCTGTCTCCCCCTTCTTCTCTCTCTCACTCCGCAGGTCTTCTGTATCTCTCTCTCCCCCTATTTTTTTCTCTCTCTCTTTCTGTCTCCCATTCTTTCTCTCTCTCTCTTTCTTTCTGTCTCCCACTCTTTCTCTCTCTCTCCGCAGGTCTTTTGTATGACTCTCTTTCTCTCTTTTTATCTCTTTGCGAAGGTCTTTTGTATCTTTCTCTCTCTCCACAGGTCTTTTCTCTCCCTCTCTCTCTCCATAGGTCTTTTGTATGTCTCTCTCTCTCTTTCTCTCTCTCTCTGCAGGACTTTTGTATCTTTCTCTCTCTCTCTACAAAAGACCTATGGAGAGAGAGAAAGATACAAAAGTCCTGCAGAGAGAGAGAAAAAGAGAGAGAGAGAAAGATACAAAAGTCCTGCAGAGAGAGAGAAAAAGAGAGAGAGAGACATACAAAAGACCTCTCTCTCTCTTTTTCTCTCTCTCTCCATAGGTCTTTTGTATCTTTCTCTCTCTCTCTTTTTCTCTCTCTCTGCAGGACTTTTGTATCTTTCTCTCTCTCCACACGTCTTTTGTATCTTTCTCTCTCTCTCCATAGGTCTTTTGTATGTCTCTCTCTCTCTCTCTCTCTTTCTCTCTCTCTGCAGGTCTTTTGTATCTTTCTCTCTCTCCACACGTCTTTTGTATCTTTCTCTCTCTCTCCATAGGTCTTTTGTATGTCTCTCTCTCTCTCTCTCTCTTTCTCTCTCTCTGCAGGTCTTTTGTATCTTTCTCTCTCTCCACACGTCTTTTGTATCTTTCTCTCTCTCTCCATAGGTCTTTTGTATGTCTCTCTCTCTCTCTCTCTCTCTTTCTCTCTCTCTGCAGGTCTTTTGTATGTCTCTCTCTCTCTTTCTCTCTCTCTCTGCAGGTCTTTTGTATGTCTCTCTCTCTCTTTCTCTCTATCTCTGCAGGACTTTTGTATCTTTCTCTCTCTGCAGGTCTTTTGTATGTCTCTCTCTCTCTTTCTCTCTATCTCTGCAGGTCTTTTGTATCTTTCTCTCTCTCTCCATAGGTCTTTTGTATGTCTCTCTCTCTCTCTCTCTTTCTCTCTCTCTGCAGGTCTTTTGTATGTCTCTCTCTCTCTTTCTCTCTCTCTCTGCAGGACTTTTGTATCTTTCTCTCTCTGCAGGTCTTTTGTATGTCTCTCTCTCTCTTTCTCTCTTTCTCTGCAGGTCTTTTGTATCTTTCTCTCTCTCTCTGCAGGTCTTTTGTATGTCTCTCTCTCTCTTTTTCTCTCTCTCTGCAGGTCTTTTGTATGTCTCTCTCTCTCTTTTTCTCTCTCTCTGCAGGACTTTTGTATCTTTCTCTCTCTCTCTTTTTCTCTCTCTCTGCAGGTCTTTTGTATCTTTCTCTCTATCTCTGCAGGTCTTTTGTATCTTTCTCTCTCTCTCTGCAGGTCTTTTGTATGTCTCTCTCTCTCTTTTTCTCTCTCTCTGCAGGACTTTTGTATCTTTCTCTCTCTCTTTTTCTCTCTCTCTGCAGGACTTTTGTATCTTTCTCTCTATCTCTGCAGGTCTTTTGTATCTTTCTCTCTCTCTCTGCAGGTCTTTTGTATGTCTCTCTCTCTCTTTTTCTCTCTCTCTGCAGGTCTTTTGTATGTCTCTCTCTCTCTTTTCTCTCTCTCTGCAGGACTTTTGTATCTTTCTCTCTCTCTCTGCAGGTCTTTTGTATCTTTCTCTCTCTCTCTGCAGGTCTTTTGTATGTCTCTCTCTCTCTTTTTCTCTCTCTCTGCAGGACTTTTGTATCTTTCTCTCTCTCTCTTTTTCTCTCTCTCTGCAGGTCTTTTGTATCTTTCTCTCTATCTCTTTCTCTCTCTCTGCAGGACTTTTGTATCTTTCTCTCTATCTCTGCAGGTCTTTTGTATCTTTCTCTCTCTCTCTTTTTCTCTATCTCTGCAGGTCTTTTGTATCTTTCTCTCTCTCTCTTTTTCTCTCTCTCTGCAGGTCTTTTGTATCTTTCTCTCTCTCTCTGCAGGTCTTTTGTATCTTTCTCTCTCTCTCTTTTTCTCTCTCTCTGCAGGTCTTTTGTATCTTTCTCTCTATCTCTTTCTCTCTCTCTGCAGGTCTTTTGTATCTTTCTCTCTATCTCTGCAGGTCTTTTGTATCTTTCTCTCTCTCTCTGCAGGTCTTTTGTATGTCTCTCTCTCTCTTTTTCTCTCTCTCTGCAGGTCTTTTGTATGTCTCTCTCTCTCTTTTTCTCTCTCTCTGCAGGACTTTTGTATCTTTCTCTCTATCTCTGCAGGTCTTTTGTATCTTTCTCTCTCTCTCTGCAGGTCTTTTGTATGTCTCTCTCTCTCTTTTTCTCTCTCTCTGCAGGTCTTTTGTATGTCTCTCTCTCTCTTTTTCTCTCTCTCTGCAGGACTTTTGTATCTTTCTCACTCTCTCTGCAGGACTTTTGTATCTTTCTCTCTCTCTCTGCAGGTCTTTTGTATGTCTCTCTCTCTCTTTTTCTCTCTCTCTGCAGGTCTTTTGTATCTTTCTCTCTCTCTTTTTCTCTCTCTCTGCAGGACTTTTGTATCTTTCTCTCTCTCTCCATAGGTCTTTTGTATGTCTCTCTCTCTCTTTCTCTCTCTCTGCAGGACTTTTGTATCTTTCTCTCTATCTCTGCAGGACTTTTGTATCTTTCTCTCTCTCTCCATAGGTCTTTTGTATGTCTCTCTCTCTCTTTCTCTCTCTCTGCAGGTCTTTTGTATGTCTCTCTCTCTCTTTCTCTCTCTCTCTGCAGGTCTTTTTTATGTCTCTCTCTCTCTTTCTCTCTCTCTGCAGGTCTTTTGTATGTCTCTCTGTAATTGTATCTCAAACGTGTTTAAATGCCTTGTTACAGATAACACTCTTAATTTAATACCACAGAGGTAATTTTCTCTCTCTCTCTCTCTCTCTTTCTCTCTCTCCGCAGGTCTTTTGTATCTTACTCTCTCTCTCTCTCCGCAGGTCTTTTGTATCTCTCTCTCTCTCTCCGCAGGTCTTTTGTATCTCTCTCTCTCTCCGCAGGTCTTTTGTATCTCTCTCTCTCTCTCTCTCCGCAGGTCTTTTGTATCTCTCTCTCTCTCCGCAGGTCTTTTGTATCTCTCTCTCTCTCTCTCTCTCTCCGCAGGTCTTTTGTATCTTTCTCTCTGTAATCGTATCCCTTTGTGCTTAAAAGCGTTTAAACGCTTTGTTACAGATTACACACTCTTAATTTAATACCCCCAAGATCAATTACCTCTCACTCTCAGTGAGTGTGTGCTCAGCACTGCTGACACTGTGTGTGGGGGGGTGGGGGTGGGGATGGCAGGGTAGACCAAACTCCATAGAAACCATAGAAAAGGATTACGACCGTCTCTCACCCTGCTGTCCAGTTCGGAGGGGAATTTGGTCTGGAATTTGCAGACGGTTCCCTCGGAGTAGTCTCTCTGGATGAAGACTTTATTGGCCAGAGAGGCGCTGTGTCGCAGCTCCTGCAGATTGTGGAACTGTAGCAGAGGATAAAAACACTGTAAATGCAATCAAATCCTCACACCAATGTTCCAACTTCTAGCATGCTTCCATCAGTGGATGCTAGAGAAGAACATGCCCTCAAATCACTTTCAGAATCACTATTGCATTGACCTTGACTTCCACGTGATGCAATGGCACAACACTGAACGGGCCTGACAGATCAAGCTTTTGCAATTAGCTGTTAACGACATGGCTCAGCTAACTTCAATCAATTCAATCAATTACACAGCTATTACAATTAAAAGCAGCTTTGCCAGGGCATTGAGTACCGAGACTACAGCTGTCCTGAGCCCATCCGAGCGAGCTCTCTGAACTCTCGCTCTTACTGACGCAGCACAATTCTACAGTTTCAGCACACATTGCAATTTGCTTACTTCAACATACAGCCTACAGTTTTAAACCACAGTGCCCGTCTCACCGTCTCACACTGAACAGGCCAGTTATCTACTCATAACTATGATTAAACAATGATTACTCAGCATTGATTTAGATATACTGACCTCCAACTGATACCGGGTCATGTAGCAAACTTAGCTGCAAATTAAGCTTCACAGTTAGATCTCCAGTGCTGAATAAAAATCTACACTACTGACCAAAAAGCTTACAGTACTGAATGAACGTCTATAGTAATGAATTATCACCTACAGCAGTAAATTAATGCGTATACTTCTGAAAGAATGTAATCAGTACTGAAAAAAATGCCTTATAATTCAGAACGGAATGAATACTTGTAGTACAGTACAAATTAACTTTATATAGTCTTAGAGTACTGAATAAATGCCTACAGTACTAAGGGAATGTTTAAAATTGTGTGTAAACACATATAGAACTGAATGAACACCTGTTGTACTGAATAAACACTTACAATACTGGATCAATACCTACCGTACAACATGATTATAAGGGAAAACTGAACACACTGAAAGTGTAGAGTATTGAATGAATGCATAAAGTACTGAATAATCATTGAATTAACACCTAAAGTGATGAATTAGCACCTACAGTAGGGCTGGGCGATATGGGAAAAAATCTTATCACAATAATTTTTTCATATCAGTCGATATCGATATATATCACGATATAAATCAAATCACTATTTCTTTTTTACCTTAAGTGAGATATAAAGGTATCAAAATTTTATTTTTTTCTTAAATTGTTTTTTTATTTTCAGACAAATAGACTTACTCAAACTCATACAGTATACATGTTTATGTTTATCGATTACGAAATTACGTCGATTAGCATAACGTGCGTCAATGCGTCTACTGATAGCATGGATTTATCCGCAGCGCAAGCTGCAGCTACAAACAATCGCTCACCTACATCTAAAGTTGTGGGAGTGTTTTACACAGAAACACAACAGTGTGGTGCTCTGTCAGCTCTGCACAACACAACTGTACAGCTGCTACACACCAGCACTTGAAGCTCAAACACCCCGTAGCGCTTTATCAACACAGCAGCAAGACAGCACCTGTTTACTAGTTGTTCTTATTTTAGCAGATTATTTTAAGATTACTGACACGTGTAACATGTTTCTTTCAGTAGTAGTTTAACGTTTTCTGTCTTTGTTTTTTTATTTTGTTCTCTCTGCTCGACTGTGACGTCTGCAGTAACTTATTACTAGCGCGTGGGTTAAGCTGCCACTACGCCTACATTCTGTGCTGTGTGCTTCAACCAAACACGAAGTGGCTGGAACTCCAGTTCAGTCACCTGATTGGTTCGGAGTGGCGCTATTCTCATTCTCTTTGGCTGTTTGTTCTATCGAGGAAATGTTATTTCGCGATAATTATTGTTATCGTTTTATCGCCCAGCCCTAACCTACAGCAATGAACATCTACTATACTGAATGAATGTCTAAAATACTGTATAAACACCTACAGTACTAAATAAACATCTACAGTACTGAATGAATGTCTAAAATACTGTATAAACACCTACAGTACTGAATAAACATCTACAGTACTGAATTAATGTCTAAAATACTGTATAAACACCTACAGTACTGAATAAACATCTACAGTACTGAATGAATGTCTAAAATACTGTATAAACACCTACAGTACTGAATAAACATCTACAGTACTGAATGAATGTCTAAAATACTGTATAAACACCTACAGTACTGAATAAACATCTACAGTACTGAATGAATGTCTAAAATACTGTATAAACACCTACAGTACTGAATAAACATCTACAGTACTGAATGAATGTCTAAAATACTGTATAAACACCTACAGTACTGAATAAACATCTACAGTACTGAATGAATGTCTAAAATACTGTATAAACACCTACGGTACTGAATAAACATCTACAATACTGAATGAATGTCTAAAATACTGTATAAACACCTACAGTACTGAATAAACATTTACAGTAATGAATGACTTACTGTATTAAATGAGAGCATTTGATGCCGAATCAACAACTTCAGCACTGTATAAACACCTACAGTACTAAATAAACACATACAGTACTGAACAGTAGCCTCCAACAGTGCTGAAGTAATGCTTACAGTACCAAATGGTTGCCTACAGTACTGAATAACTGCCTACAGTACTGAGTAAACACCTACAGTACCAAATAAAGACATGGCACTGAATAAATGCCTAGAGTACTGAATGAGCATTTTCAGTACTGAACACTTACAGGGTTGAATTAATACATATAGTAATGAATACACACCTATATGAATACAGTGGTTACATGGTCAAATAAACCCCCCATATATAATACTGTACTCAACATACGTCCACTCAATGCTGTTAATGTTAATGTAACTTAAACATATAAAAGTTAAAGGTGGGCTTTCTTTGGGGTACACAGCTGTGAGGGTATATTTTATTTATGTGGAAATTACAAGTTTTTAGTAAGTTAATTTATCGCAGCCCTGCTTTTAGCGTAGGGCTGTCGTATCCCATCAGGATCAAGTATCAGGCCTGGTATGACCGATAAAATGTGTATGTATCAGCGGACCACGTGAGTTACTCTGATTTGCTTCGGTGGCCAGACTGAGCCCCCCTGTGTCGTAGCGTGACTAAACGCTCTGGGCTGTTGACACCACACGCTTCATTAATAATGGATGCACAGCGCTCAGCGGCAGTGCTACCGTCAGCCAGCTCCTCGACAGAACACAGCAGATCGATAAAGCAAAGGCGATCCGTGTTGCTAACACACACACACACAGTACCCCCCCAAAGTCAGACACATCGCTTCATTATTGAGTTTCCAGACAAAACAAGTTATTCAATTTTCATCAGATGATAGTGGGTTAGAAGACAAACCACCTGCATGGTGAATGGGTCAATCAGAACAAGTGGACAAATATAAGCTCTAAAACTGGAGTTAAAGAAATAATTAAAAGCTTCAGAGAAAATTGGATTCCTAACAACCACCTGGAAGACCTGACAGACATCTGAAAACATCTACATCTGTCTGTGTCCATCCTGCCACTGTGAAAGCCAACCCACTGATATGGGTCTGAAAGGATGTGTAGCTGTTTAAGAAGCTCCTTGCTGAGAAAAGAAAGAAAGAAGCTGCTGGTGTTCTCAGAACAATGGACCGACCACCTCAGAGTCCAGAACCTCAACATCCCTGAACATGTTTGAGGTTATTTGGATGGTGAGAGGCAGAAAACCAGATAAACCAACTTCTAAGACTGAACTTCGGAGGTGAGTCTTGTTGGACAAGTAAAGGTAAGTCTAAAAGCAATGGATGCTGTGATAAACGTAAAGAGTTCTATATAGGACCCTGAAAACTCAAAGAACCTTTTGAACCAAGGGTTCTTGTAGAAATAGTTCTCAGTGTTGTATATCGTCGCTGTCCAATGAATTTACAGGAGAGGCCAAAAACTGTCATCACTTTCAATTGAAGTCAATGGAACCAGAATTTTTTCCTAGCTATTCTGGAGAATTTCTATTGGTCCATTCTTCATGGAATTTTCCCACAATGTAAACAGCAGCCACTACATTTAATAGATGTAGAAAATTAGAAATTGTTAAAAATGGAGATGTTTTTTATTGGACAGCAATGATATGGTTTTAAGATGGATTTGATAAAGTCAGCTTCTTATTGTTCTATTCCGCTCCACCTTAAACGATGTAGCACTTTCATTCAGATGCCACTAGCATGGATCTGCTACACTATTTAAGGTGGAATGAAAATTGCATTAGAAAGCTTACACCAGCCTCCAGAGAGTAGTGTAATCCACAGAGTTTATTACTGCTTTCACAGTCTATATACATGAAGTATGTGAAGATAAATACCAGCACCAAGATGTGCTGGACAGCAAGGTATGAAAACGCTAGTTAAGGATGATGAGGAGACGTCCGAGCTGGTGGGCAGTTAGAAATGTCGGCATGTGGTTAATTTAAGGTACTTGGTCAACATTGGCATGGTTTGCAGCACATTGACCCTCATGAACATCATCAGTTAGATGGAGTTTGTGTTATATCACTATACAGCCTCCTTGCTTATCTCAAAATAGCATATCGTCGCTGTCTGAAGAAAAAACAAGTAGCAAGTTTATTTCTATGCATTATTTAAACACACAAGCTGCTGTTTACATTGTTTAAATATTTCAAGGTTAATGGACCAATGAAAAAACTCCAAATTCGACTTTAACCATTGGCTTCCATTAAAAGCAAAGTATGTTGTGGCCTCTCTTATGAATTTGCTATTATTTGCTTTTCTTCGAACAGCAACGACAATAACAATAAATCAGAGACAACAATAAGAAGTTGTGCATGTGTGAGTGTATATGTATAGAGGTAAAACAGTGTTAGAGTTTAAGGTGGGCTGGTCTCCACCTCAACTCCATGTCTGAAAACAGGTCCCAGACCTTACCTTCACCTTAATAAGTATCATGCACCAGCCTGAGGTCCCCACAAGGAAGAAAGGTGCCCTCAACACGAGTGTGTGGTCCCCACAACGTGGTATAAATCTGGTGTGCTCACATACACAGACACCATCTGGCACCAAAAAGCCACAATGTCGTATAATAACACGGGCTTAAACACCAGTTGTGTAGCTTTGTGAGACAGACTGGTCAATAATAATAATAATAATAATAATAATAATAATAATAATAATAATAATAATAATAATAGGTTGCACTAATATAGCGCCTTTACAAACCCAAGGATCCTGAACAAACGAGGAGAGGAGAAAAATAAATAAAAAAATAAAATAATACATGCGTGTCTGTAAATCGCAGCATCACGGGACGCCGCGAGACGCCAGCGCGCTCAAGGTTACCCCTCGTGACGTCTGGTGACGTCTCGGAAACGAAATTAGCCAGACAAGTTTATGGCGAGCGAATAAAAGTAGACAACAAAAGTTACACGCTGCGCGTGAACATCGTCACGAGCGGCGCCGAAGGAGAGTTGGTGTTGGTGGAAGAGAAGAAACTGAGGAGCTCGCTCACGGACTGGTGACAGTAGGGCAGCGTGGTCCGGCCGACCGCTGTCCGCGGTGCTGAAATCATCATCGCTTTTGGCGGGAAATATCCGCTGTTTCGTTCTTCAGCGAGAAAACAAACAAACAAACAAACAAACAAACAAACAAACTGAAAGCGGCCGCAGCAGAGAATCGTAAAGCCCCGCGAGCCGCTCCGTCCGCTTTGATGTCGTCCACGCTGCTGCTACGTCACGGCTGCGCGCGCCTGCACTGCCCGCACGCGTTCGATTAACGGTTTTTTTTATTTATTTTTGCTTTTTTTCAAATCTTAACGGATTTTTATAACCGGCGACGCCACAAAACACGACATTTCTGTCTCTTTTCTTAACTTTGACTCAAAAAACGACACCCCTCAGCGTCGAGGTGTGTTTTTTACGAGCCAAGCGTGAATATTTTGGCATTTCTATTCAGTTTTTCGTGACAGCTAACGTTCAGAATCGCGAAACTCGTCGTGCGAACGGCTGAACTTGTAGCCCTGTTCACTCGGACGGCTCTAAAAACAAGGCGAGGCGGGTTACTAGCGCACTGTAAGCTAACGAGCACGTACTGTAAACGGAAATAAAGCTGCTGGCTTTCTCGGTTTTGTGGCTCGCACACCTTAAAGCTTCAGCCGAGCTCTCGGTGAAACAGGGTTGTTGCCACTCGGGGCCACAGAAACGCGCCGAAATGAAACATGGGCTTGTTATGAAGGGAGCGGGTTCTTACCTCTGTCGCCATGTTGTTGGCCGAAATCCGTTTAACGGGACGCCAAAGCGACAGATTACACGCAGGATTGATGGATGTTATTATTACCCACCTGTATTCGGGAAACCACGCCCTCCTGCGACTGGAGCGGCTGAACGTAGCTCGTTGATTGGTGCACAGCTTGCGAGCTCCAACTGCTGGCCCATCAGCGCGCAGGAGGCGGGACACTGTGAGCCAATCCTAGCGCGAGGGGGCGGTCTTTGACGGAATACGGGTGGGGATAAAAATAAATAAGAACTGGAGACGTGGGGGAGGCTGTAGTGATGGCACTTAAAGAGCCCACAGCCTACATTTCTCTTGCAACATTTGCGTGCTACCAAATATGCTTATAATCTATTTAATTATTTTACCAAGACTTTTGCAACCTCTCTTCTGATTGGCTGTCATGTATTGCAACGCCTTCATAAAGCAGTCTGAGCTGAAACACGGCTTATAACGTCAGCCTGAATGGGCGGAGCTAAACTGTAAGCTGAATAGATGAATGTAACTTAATGGGAGCAAGGCGGCTACAGTTCTGCAAGTAAGGCTCTGTCATGACATCAAATGGTGAGATCAGCCATTGTTGTGAGCTCATGTAGTTCACATTGACCATCAGGTCAGCCAGCCAGGCTCAAAAGTCAAAAATGAACCACTGATTTACAACCGATTGTTATTGTAGTATAGTTTCCACATGAGGACTGAGTAGTGAGTTACAGCTTGAATGTTACTCCTATATAAAAATTGTTTTCCTTGATATAGACTTTGATATGGACACATAAAAGCTGTACTGTGTTGTTTTTGACTTTGATCTCAGATTTGATAAACAAAGCAACTCTGTGATAAGAAGTAGTTTCTTCCGGCTTAGAAACATAACAAAGCTTACACCCTTTCTCTGACCTGGAGAAAGTTATTCATGCATTTCTTCCAGACTTATTGTAATTCGTTAGATATGGAGATTAATCAGTCTCTGTCGCAACGTCTGCAACTAGTCCATAAATTAATAAATTTATGTATGTATGAGACGACCCAGGTGATTGGTAATGAGATGGAGAGCACCAAAAACCATGACCTCTAAAATTACATACAAAAATTTCTCTGTTTCATTTTGTTTACAGTATCATAAGGATGTCACTGTTATTACATAATGGCCTAATCACAATTACTTAAGACTACAATAACTTTTAATGTGTTAGATTTCTGAACAAGCAGCTGTGCTGAGCATATAAACTGAAATAAAGGAAAGCAGTAAGATGTATCATTGAGATGATGCTGAGCTGTTTAGAGGGCAGTGCTGAGTAATGTTGGTGTATTAGCTGTGTAGCTATAATAGTGTAGTGTATCACTTTGTACAATGAGTATTAGCTATTAATCAAGCCACCAAGCAGGACAGCCAATCAGCTAATCAGCCAATTTGACCACACCTGGTTGAATAGTTGCAATTATTTAAATGACAATTAATTATAATTTTGAAATGTTTAATAAAATGATAATGCGTATCGTGATACGTACCGTATCGCCAGGTTCCTGCCAATACACAGCATTAACCCACACATCCAGAGTAAAGAATGTTTCCACAGTAAATAGGTTTATTACTGTAACCAATGAAACAGCACATAGAATCAGACTACAGACCAGCTGAATCCGTAAAATAGTCCGGTCTGCAGGCGTAGGAGGTTTAAATACCGCGATCGCTCCAAACAACGACAGATAAAATCCATAGTCTTACATTCAGCTCCTGCTTAAAAACAAAAACAGGTCATTAAAGTAGACAGACGCAAAATAAAACCAACACAAACAAGATAAAATACCACAATCACCCCTCTCGTAATCCGTCTGTGTGCTTCAAAACAAACTAAAATACACTGATATGACTGATTAGAGCAGCTTTAGAAGGAAGAACTCACTGAGAGCGAACAACTGGATAATGATAATCAGATCAACCCACACAAGGACTTGATTTAACCTGCTTCAGCTCGATGACTAATGTGCCAGACTTTGTGATGAGTCACCGTCTTCGCAGGCAGTCTTGGTCTTATAGGCCACAACAATCACAACCAATCACCAGCCAGTCACTTGATCAGTACAATACAAAGACATACATTTAAAAAAATAAACACTGTATATATATATTAGGTAGCAACTTAACATCAGTGATAAACCGCTGAATGAAGAATTAAAGGTAGAGGCTCTGTGAACATGATTACAGGCCAAGCAGGAAGCCAATCCTAGACTACTGATGGAAAAACAAGATCCATTAAGATCCATTAGAAGGAAAATCGCAGGTGTAACAGAAACAGTGTCTACAACTTCTCCTCCATCTAAGTTCTTCAGAACCGTGTCGAGAAAACGCCAACATATATCTTCAAATAACGAGTGCAGCTGCTGGAGCGGTGGGGATCCTGGTTTGAGGAACAGCCAGAGGCGATGACCTCACAACTTCTGGAACACGATGTCACAATAGCAGCCCATGGTCCTACGAACAGCTGATAAGCCCATGACATGATGTCACATGAGCAGATGATGTCATTAGAGTAATTGGTGCTATAAAGCCAGGTTTTAGTGAACTAAACAGGATTTGGAAACGCCAGGTCAACAGGTCCAAGTTTGAGGAACACTCGCTTTGAGAAGCTCGATGTTCCTATTGGGCTTCATGCTAAACTAACAAGTCCAGGTCAATTACTGCTGGAACAGCACCAAGACCACCCGCCCCAAAATAATACCTGCATTTACCAACAAGCCAGCGTGTGGCAGACATCAATAAGCCGAACAATAAGCCAGCTCTGGCAGTAATCCAGTTTTCCTGGTGAACCTTTAGTGAGGAACATGAGGAAGAGCAGGGGAGGCGAGGCAAGATGGAGGCAGGAAGCAAAAAAAGCTCAGTTTTAGTAACTCGTAACTAAGAGACATAAACCTCCGGAGTCAGAGCATATCAGGCTCCGCCCACAGCTCCTGTTGCCGCAGAGATTTTTGCCAAGGTGCGATGGAGGGAATGGATCATTATTATGGGCCGCAGGTCCTACTTGCTGCTCAGTACAGCGTTACACGTAGCACATACAAACACTGTCTCTCTCTGTGCCTCTGGAGCTAAGGGGGGGGAGAGAGAGAGAGAGAGAGAGAGAGAGAGAGAGAGAGAGAGAGAGAGAGAGAGAGCACACAACAGAAATATTAATATACATGTACCAGTGAAAATATACAACCACACTCAAGAAACCTTATACTATAACATATTAAAATATATTACACTATACCATACTATATGACATAACACTATACGGTACTATACTACACTACACTGTATCATATTACACTATACTATACTATATGACATATAACACTATACGGTACTATACTACACTACACTGTATCATATTACACTATACTATACTATATGACATAACACTATACGGTACAATACTATACTACACTGTATCATATTACACTATACTATACTATATGACATAACACTATACGGTACTATACTACACTACACTGTATCATATTACACTATACTATACTATATGACATATAACACTATACGGTACTATACTACACTACACTGTATCATATTACACTATACTATACTATATGACATAACACTATACGGTACAATACTATACTACACTGTATCATATTACACTGTACTATACTATATGACATAACACTATACGGTACTATACTACACTACACTGTATCATATTACACTATACTATACTATATGACATAACACTATAGGGTACTATACTACACTGTATCATATTACACTATACCATACTACATGACATAACACTATACGGTACTATACTACACTACACTGTATCATATTACACTATACTATACTATATGACATAACACTATAGGGTACTATACTACACTGTATCATATTACACTATACCATACTACATGACATATAACACTATACGGTACTATACTACACTACACTATCATATTACACTATACTATACTATATGACATAACACTATACGGTACTATACTACACTACACTGTATCATATTACACTATACTATACTATATGACATAACACTATACGGTACTATACTACACTGTATCATATTAGACTATACTATACTACATGACATATAACACTATACGATACTATACTACACTGTATCATATTACACTATACTATACTACATGACATATAACACTATACGGTACTATACTACACTACACTGTATCATATTACACTATACTATACTATATGACATAACACTATACGGTACTATTCTATACTACACTGTATCATATTACACTATATCATACTATATAACATATAACACTATACGGTACTATACTACACTGTATCATATTACACTATATCATACTATATAACATATAACACTATACGGTACTATACTACACTGTATCATATTACACTATACCATACTACATGACATAACACTATACGGTACTATACTATACTACACTGTATCATATTACACTATACCATACTATATGACATATAACACTATACGGTACTATACTATAACATAATGTATTCTATTACACTATACCATACTATATGACATATAACACTATACGGTACTATACTACACTACACAATAACATTGTAATATACTACACTATACTATACTACACCACACAATAACATTGTAATATACTACACTATACTATTCTATACTACACTACGCTATAACATTGCAATATACTACACTATACTATTCTATACTACACTACACTATACTATACTATACTACATTATACTATTCTATACTATACTACACTATACTATTCTATACTACACTACGCTATAACATTGCAATATACTACACTATACTATTCTATACTACACTACACTATACTATACTACACTATACTATTCTATACTATACTAAACTATACTATTCTATACTACACTACGCTATAACATTGCAATATACTACACTATACTATTCTATACTACACTACACTATACTATACTATACTACACTATACTATTCTATACTACACTACGCTATAACATTGCAATATACTACACTATACTATTCTATACTACACTACACTATAACTTTGCAATATACTACACTATACTATTCTATACTATACTACACTATACTATTCTATACTACACTATACTATTCTATACTACACTACGCTATAACATTGCAATATACTACACTATACTATTCTATACTATACTACACTATACTATTCTATACTATACTACACTATACTATAACATATTACAATATACTGAATTATAATAGTCTATACTATGCTATAACATATTCTTGAATAGCTACACATCCTTTCAGATGCATAGCGTTGAGGTCTGTTCTCACAGTGGAACACTGGTTTTGTGTGGAAATGAAATAAATGACGAGCGCTCTCAGACTTTGGGAGTAATGTACCTGTGGCTCCCATGCTGGACTTGAAGACTTTGTAGGAGCAGCAGCGAGAACAGAAGCTAACACCACAGTTCGTGCAGTACCTCTGCAAAACATGCAAGCAACATTGCGTCAGCGCCACAGCAACGTTAATCTGACAGCAGCTTCCATATGAACATTCATATTCATATGACGGCGTACCCTCTTCTTCAACACGGAGAACGCTGCAGCACAGCTCGAGCAGTTACCTACAGAGAGGAGAGAGTGAGAGAGGTATGAAGTATTTTACACTGCTTTTGTGTGTCACTACAAGTTCTGATATATAACATCCGGGGTGTAAGAAAATATCGAAATATCAAATATCGCAATACTGTATCGATATACAGATTCCTGGCAGACAGTGAATCAGTGTGTGTTGTGTTTAAAGCTCTGACCACTAGATGTCAGTGTTGTAATCCATTTTTAGCTCCACTCCAACATTAACAAGGAGCACAAGGGTGCAGTGCTATTGTAAGCATTGACAAACCTGATCACATAGTGACATGTTTTAATAGTAGTATTTGAAAAATCACAGTATATCGTGATATATTTAATCATGACCACTGTATCACGATACCTATTGTATCATCAGGTTCTTGCCAATACACAGCCCTACGAAGTACACAAACAAACTAAATGTTGTGATGCACATTGCCAGCATCACCCCTCCCTAAGTCATAGACAGCAATCCTGGCTACCTTGTGTTGTTTTTATAATCAGTGATTTGCACCAGTACTGCCTCCTCCCATACATTCTGGATCTGCACAGTGGGTACCCCAGTGAGAGGGCAACTAAGGGCAGCGGCACTCATATCTGTACCACACTGTCCAGTAAAATAAAAAAAAGCCAATGAAGAGCGTAGAGTGTAGCGTATGAGAGAATTGGGGAATGAACAAGTGAATGAATAAGTGAGTGAATTAGAAAATAAATGAATACTATTAATTTATTAATACTAATTAATACTCTTTCAATGGAAAATGACTAACCGGTGGGGTTGGTGGGCACACGCTTGCGGAGTTTCTCCGTTAGCTTGGACACTTTGCTGCGTATGGGCTCGTTCCTGCTCAACAAGCCGTTATCAGACACGGAGTCATAATCAGCACTGCCCACAGACACCTCCTCATCATCCTGGAGAGAGAGAGAGAGAGAGAGACAGGGAGAGAGAGAGAGAGAGAGAGAGAGAGAGAGAGAGAGAGAGAGAGAGAGAGAAAGAGAGAGACAGGGGGAGAGAGAGAGAGAGAGAGAGAGAGAGAGAGAGAGAGAGAGAGAGAGAGAGAGAGAGAGAGAGAGAAAGAGAGAGACAGGGGGAGAGAGAGAGAGAGAGAGAGAGAGAGAGAGAGAGAGAGAGAGACAGAGACAGAGAGAGAGAGAGAGAGAGAGAGAGAGAGAGACAGGGAGAGAGAGAGAGAGAGAGAGAGAGAGAGAGAGAGAGAGAGAGAGAGAGAGAGAGAGAGAGACAGGGGGAGAGAGAGAGAGAGAGAGAGAGAGAGAGAGAGAGAGAGAGAGAGAGACAGAGACAGAGACAGAGAGAGAGAGAGAGAGAGAGAGAGAGAGAGAGAGAGACAGGGAGAGAGAGAGAGAGAGAGAGAGAGAAAGAGAGAGACAGGGGGAGAGAGAGAGAGAGAGAGAGAGAGAGAGAGAGAGACAGAGACAGAGACTGAGAGAGAGTGAGAGAGAGAGAGAGAGAGAGAAAGAGAGACAGAGAGACAGAGAGAGACAGAGACAGAGACAGAGACAGAGACAGAGAGAGAGAGAGACAGGGAGAGAGAGAGAGAGAGAGAGAGAGAGAGAGAGAGAGAGAGAAAGAGAGAGACAGGGAGAGAGAGAGAGAGACAGAGAGAGAGAGAGAGAGAGAGAGAGAGAGAGAGAGAGAGAGAGAGAGAGAGAGAGAGAGAGAGAAAGAGAGAGACAGGGAGAGAGAGAGAGAGAGAGAGAAAGAGAAAGAGAGAGACAGAGAGAGAGAGAGAGAGAGAGAGAGAGAGAGAGAGAGAGAGAGAAAACAGAAGGTAGGGATTACCTCATGCAGCACAGTTCACACTGGGGGGCTGTTATAAGAGGGTCGTGCACCAGAAACGAGTCATATGGCACCCACATCCAGACTAACACTCCGAAACATAAACGTGGTATCAGACGGGTCCGTTAAGGGGGATTGTTTGGTTAGTGTTCATCCAGCAGTGAGAAACCCACACACTGGCTCTTAGAGGCAACGGCCAACAAGTTTAGGCCTAGTTTTATGAATGTTTTGTTACTAATCTCTACCCTTAAACCACATGCAGCAGGTAAACTCTGTTTCTTTAGTTTTGGGCCTATGCGACTAATGTAGCTACCAACTAATGGAAGCACATCTGCCAACAGCATATTACTTGTTAGCTACGTTCGCCTTGTAGGTCCAGAAACAAACCAGGTCTGGACTATATGACTTGCCAAGCTGCTGCACAAGCCATGTTCTCCCAATGGAGAAGCTCAACTAAAGCCAGTGTGGAGGTTCCTCGTACTAAGAGGTTGATTCGAGTTGGGTAAAATTGAGCTTTTGTTTCAACCAAAGCTCTGAAGATGCATCTGTACTGTACTGCGTGATCACCGGGGACAACAAGTTTTAGAGAAAACATAAACAACATAGTTCCAATGCAGGCCACTTGCTTTATTTATAATAAAAATCTGTCTGTTGTTTTCCTAAAAGTTTACTAGCTGCCTATTATGTGTGTGTGCTGGAAAGAAAATTCAGAGTTGGTCCAAACTCCCAGATCTGGACACATTTGAAATAATCACAGTGGCTCGGGCAGAGCAACACAACACTCCTATATCCAATCAGTAACAGGGAGCGCTCACACGCAGGACAGGGGAAGGGCAGGGGCCACATGCTGAACTGCACACACTGACCGGAAGGAGAGATGGCTGAGAAACAGCCAAACAGTAGAAGATCTGAGGAAGAAATATTAAGGAGGAGGTTCTAAGATCAGGCGAGGATGAAGAGCCGCATTAACGTCAGTGAGGCACTTCAACAGTGGAGAGACCTCAGAGAGCCGACGAGGCTGAAGTCGGCTTCCTATTAGAATTGTCCTGTTCCACCTTAAATGGTGCAGCCGTGCCCCAACTTCTTGTTTGAATATTCATTCTCCGCCTTAACTGATGCCTGCTGTAGTCCAACTGCTGGATCATTTAAGGTGGAGGAGGACATTTAAACACAAAGCTGAGGCACCAGATTGTCGTCCAACTGCTGGATCATTAAGGGTGGAATAGAAAAAGTCCAGCAAAAAGCTGAGGCACCAGATTGTAGTCCTACTGCCGTATCATTTAAGGTGGAATAGAAAAATTCTAGCAAGAAGCTGAGACACCATTTAAGATGAAAAGAGAAAACTTGAACAAGAAGCTGACGACTTCATCTTCATGGACAGTTGAAAAGCTTGAGAAGGGATGAGGAGGTTGCTCTGCCTCTGCCAGAAAAGTGGGGAACACTAACTTGCTGTTTCACAGAAACAACAGAAAAGTACATTTGTCCTGTTTGTTAAAGAGTTTTATGGCCAGACAGAGTTATCTAATTAGCTATTCCAGTGCTGTTCATGTTAGGAACGTGTTTCTGAAGGAGCTCTGACGGGATGGAGTATGTGTTCTGTTGAGTCATACACTGCGTCTTTAACTACACGTACAGCACAGACACAGAAATCAGAGATCAGGTTGAAAAATGCTGGAGTTTTGAAAAACACCTCGGCCCATCAAACACGGAACCACTGGTTGTTATGATTGTCTTAGTTTATTATACAAACCCATGTTATTGTACAAGTCCTGGAATTAAGTCAACACCAAACAGGCAGAAGGTGGGAATCAATTAGAACCCTGTGCTGATGGGTTACTAAGCCACCACCGCTGTGACATCACTGTGAGATTTAGCCAATAAAGGAATGAGGAAAGGTCCGAAGAGGCGTGGTTAGAACACCCGGAACACATGACTGGCGGAGTGGGAGGGGCACCTTATGAGCTATGCGTCTCCAGAGGGCTTTGGTCAGCCCGATTACTGCAGGCAACACCTAAATTCAAAATGGGGCAGTTACATATGACATCGATCCATGCAGGCTCCGCCTACAAACGTGCTGTTGCACAGCAACTGCTGCTAGATCGGACAAGCTTTACGAAACCACTTGATATCTGTCCTAACAGAGAGAGCTTTAATGAAAATACTAAATAAATTATTTATTTATATATTATTCATCTTTTTTATAATAAATTAATAAATAACTGCTACAGCTGCTGATTGGGTCGAATGAGGTTCTGTAAAATTTGTCCAAACTAGAAACAGTGGCTACAAAATAATGCATTGGTGGGAACATGGACAGGGTCCACTGCACCGCCTGCTTTAAATCAAAACACAGTGACACAGTGATACCTGGAAAAGATGAACATATAAAAGGTTTAATTTTTAACATTCCCTGTTTAATGGAATGATCTGGCGAAAAATTTTAAATGTACACAGTTTTCCACCCCAGACTATCAGACAAGACGTGTTCAGAGTCCAAACTTCACTTCCTTAGAGCTGGAGCTACGAGGCTAACACTGGAAACAAACACTAGAAGTCAACAGTCACCCCAATCTGAGTATATATCCACAGAACTTCTCTGAAGACGCTCCAACTTTTTCAAGAAGGTCACACAGCTGCGTTTACAGGTTTAGAGTGTGTTTAGAGCGACAGCCATGCAGTCAAGGATATTATACAACATACATGCAGACTAGGAGTGAAAGAAAATATCGAAATATTGAATATCGGGATATTATGTTTGGTGATATTGTATTAATTCTTAACAACACCGCATCGATACACAGATTTCTGGCAGAGAGTCAATCATTGTGTGTTGTGTTTAAACCTCTGACCACTAGATGGCAGTGTTGTAATCCATTTTCAGCTCCACTCCAACATTAACAAGCAGCACAAGGGCGCAATTGTCTACTGTAAGCATTGATAAACCTGTTCATACAGTGGTGTGTTTTAATAGTAGCATAACACATTATATTGAATCTAGGCCGCAGTATCACGATACGTATTATATCGCCAGGTTCTTGCCAATACACAGTCCTAATGCATACAAAGACCCACCGCCATGGATAAACTACACATCACAGTAATTAATCTCTTAAACGTATGGACACGACACACTTCAGTATTAAATGAAAAACTACTTAAAATTCTGCCCAACATGCCCAACATGCTTAGCGTAAACTAATGCATGTGTTTTTAACACAGTCTTCAGCGTTCCAGCAAAACAGACTAATTGTGTGGAACATCTGAAGAACTTTGTTGCGATTAGTGAGAATTTCCTGTATAGATTAGATGAACAGCTTTGCAGCTTAAACACTGCTTCACTAATGCAGCTAACAAACACTAGAAGTCCATAGTCACCCAAATTAGTTGTATGTATTTGGGCGATACTCCTCTCAAGCCTCCCAAAGTACGTGAGAGGTGCAAAGTGGGAGCGACATGATTAGTGGAACGACGGGATTCTGCCCAGATCTCAGATCAGCTTTATTCTCTCCCTCAGAAATCTCTCCAGTACTGCTCCAGTCTGTTCTTCCCCCTCACACTGACTACCTCTGCATGACACTAGTGCTGAAGCAGCTTCCAAACAACAGCCAGCTGTAGCTCCAGTGGACTCCTGGCACGTCTTGGCTGATTGACTACATCTGCAGAGTGTGCACATTCATTCTGAACCATGCTGTTACATAAACACCCCTATACAAAAACAAGACGTTCACAGCTAACACACATGCTCATAACTTAGATAAGACCATCATCAGACCATACATTTCATTTACACTTCCAGTTCACACCGAGGTGGACATGCGCAGATCAGTACTAATACTCACATGCAGGTAAGAACACACACACACACACACACACACACACACACTTACTTAAGGCCTAATCACACAAGTCTGCGATTTAGGAATAAAACAAACTGAGAAATCTCAACTGTACAAGAGATAGGGGTTTAAGAATATATTGAAATATTGAATATCGGGATGTTATGTTGTGTGATTCTCCTGGCAGACAGTGAATTCTTATATGTTGTGTTTTAACCTCTGACCACTAGATGGCAGTGTTGTAATCCATTTTCAGCTCCACTCCAACATTAACAAGAAGCACAAGGGTGCAGCGCTGTTGTAAGTATTGATAAACCTGTTCATATAGTGGTGTGTTTTAATAGTAGGATTTGAAAAATCACGGTATATCACTTTGCCTGCAGTATCGCAGTCTATCACAATATATTAAATCATGAGCGCTGTATCACAATACGTATTGTATCGCCAGCTTCTTGCCAATAAACAGCACTAACAGGAGAGGCCAAAAACCTTCTTTGTTTTTAATGTAAGTCAATGGACCCTGAAATGTGTCCAAGCTATTTTGGAGCATTTCTATTGGTCCATCCATCATGAGGTTTTCACACAGTATAAAGGACAGCGATCGTGTTCAAATGATGTAAAAACAAAAACAAAAAATCAACAAAAAAAGGAAATGCATATTTTTCTTTGGACAGCTACGATATATTAACACTGTCCTTCATATTAAGTTAACATATATATATTAACTGCTCTGTGACATACAGAGTTCACCACATATGCAGTTTTGGGGGCAGAGGTGTAAAGAAAAAGGCCAACATCAATTAAACTTAAAGCAACACTCTGAGGAGACCTGCTGGTGGTCTGTACTGCACCACAGGGGGGTGCTCAAGAGCCATAAAGCTCGTAGAGCCCAAGCTGACCCCTGATTCCTATTCCTGGGCTAAAGTTGAACCTCATCTCTCTGAATCAAATCTATTATCAGACCACTTGTAGGGTCTGAGGGCAACAGGACAATCAGGCTGACCAATCAGAGCTCTGCTTTTTTGGTTGCAGACCAAACAAATGAGCATCATAATGGAGGCAGGATCTGATCTTATCCTGCTTTAAAATGAGAAACACTTTAAAAGTACAGCGGTTAAAGAAATTATCCGGTAGATCAAAGCCTAAAGTCTGGGATAGACTTTAATACCAGTTTTTATTAATATTCCTACATACCTGTGTGTATATTCCTACATACCGGTCTGATAAGTGGAAAACATCTTTATTTTTGGTCAGACTTGGTGTGATTAGGCCTGTACATGAACGTCCACCATGCGAGGGTTCAGAGTTTTCTTGCCTATTTAAGTGAATGGAAGTGACCATTCACTCAGTTCACTCATCAGCTACTCACCACAAAGACCAGCTGAGTTTCCTTCGAGAGCAAAGCAAAGAGGTAAGGCTCTTAACACTCACTCTCACTCGCTCATACAGACTAACACTACTCATCTAATCTAAACCTGCCACTATCAGTGTTAGTAATCTACTGACTACTTTCATAGTTAATCGAGTAATCAGACAATCAGAAATCATGGCCACAGTGAAACACTGTATAGGACCTGGAAGCCTTTAATTAACCCTCCTATTATGTTATGGGTCAAATTGACCCGTCTCTACTTGGAGCGGTCTGAAACACTGCCCACCCTCTCTGAATATTAAACAGTTGGTCAAACTGTAAATACAGCATATGTTCTCATCTTATTTCATCTTTTTTAATCTTCTCAGAGTTTAGATTTAGCTTTTATTGATTGGATTTGATCCTTTGCTTGTTTCTGAGTGTAGTTTATACTGTGCAGGTCAATCTGAGACATACATATATATATATATATATATATATATATATTAACATAATAGGAGGGCTAGGAAGGCTTTGTTAATAAAAACAATAATTATATATAAATATTGCTGATTTCTATTAGAGTGAATAAGCAGACTGGACTGGACAAAGCTCGTTTAAAAACTACAGTAATCAACGAGCAGCAAAAGCAACAACAAAGGGGATAAAATTCAATTTAAGACGAG